>VZRM01008535.1:832213-853751 GCA_013397955.1 Grantiella picta | reverse complement strand
GGCCGCCGCTCGGCGTCCCCGGCGCTCCCCTGCCCGTGGCCCGGCGGCTCCCGGGGCTGCGGCACCGCCCGGCCCCGCCCGGGCCGCGGCCTCGCAGGCAAGTGGCGCTTCGAGGGGTGCTTCACGGGGGGAGCGGGGTCCCTGCGGCAGCCCCGGGGGCTCCGTGGATGCGCTGGGAACGCGGAGAGGCCGAAGCGGCAGCTCCCCAGGGCGGCTGGCCGTGAGGGGCCCGCGGGGCGTTCCCGGGCGGCTCCCCGGCGCGATGAGCGTTGATCGTCCTCACGGAGACTGACAGCTGCGAGCGCAGCGCCTCGCGATCCGCTTTAGCTGCTTCTCCCTCCTCATCCTGCGCGACGTCAGCTAAGCTGTCCTTGCCGCCCGGTCAGTGCGTTCTTTAGGCAGCCAGGCTCCGGCTAATTCTGCGGTAGAAATGCGCCAGCGGACGGGCGGCTGGGGCAGTCGGGTATCTGCTGTGCTGCCGCCGTGCATCGCTCCGTGCCTGGTTTGGGAAGTGTCCTCCGGCACCCCGACTGACACAGAGATGCTCATTTGCTGAAGGATGAGAACTGTGTTGGCAGAGTTGTGCTGTAGCGCAGGCCTGGTTTGTTACAGCAAGGCTCGGTGCGATGGTTGGAGTCTCTCTGCTCAGTTAACTAGCAGGCATTCTTTATAGTCTTCAGTTTAATGCTTATACCCAATTTAGAGAGCAGAGAGGAGAGGGCAGGTTCTTTTAGAATGAAGTATATGTGGTTTTGAAGTACTCAAAGACAGTTTGAAATGCCTTTAAAATGTCGGTGCATCTGTTTCATAAAAGATCGGACTTTTTCGAGGTTTAACTTCACGGGATTTTGCTACAGAGTTTGATTCATTGTTAGCATTGCTAAGTTACTTAAAAACTGAAGTTAGAATCTAGTTCTGTTAAAGCTTTGCACTTTATGTGGTTTTTTTCATACATCCATGAAACTTGTAAGACATTTTATTTCTTAGGAAAACTAGGGGAAATCAGAAGAGTCATAGAAATTAATGAAGGTCAATTTAAAGAACTGAATCATGCTGTGGTACAGCAACATAAAGATACTGACTTAACAATCAACATGTAACTGACTGTTTCAGAGCCGTCAAAGTGATATTTTACTTATCAATTTATATGGTGGTTGAAATATAGTGTGTTTTCTCTTTCATTAATAATGGTGAACAACCATGGAGTTTATTTTAGCAATTAAAATGCCTAGTCTGGGACTGTTTACCTTTCAGCATGATACCTCCGATGGAAATACTGATGTTGTGCCACAGTATTTTATCATTAAATCTAAATTTCTAATCAGATAAATAGTATTTTTCATTTGAGAGTAGTGTAATTGTTTAGATTTGTTCTCATTCTCAGGGTGATGATGATTTTGATAATTTGCATTAGTGACTAGAAAACTAAGTGTATGAGGACCAGTGAGGCTCTCCAAGTGAGAATTCAAGAAAGGTGGACATATCAGATGGAACATGTGGGCAAATGGAAAAATGTAGGAAAAAATCTCTGAAATATTCACAGTGGTGCTGGTATTTCTTAATATAATCATTTAAGTGAGATGTTTTATTTAACCAAAGGCATGGTGCTTCCAGTTCAGATTAGGTCTTGATAATCCATCAGTGACTGAAAAGGATTTTCCCATTTGTCTCACTTTAATGTAGTAATATTTATTATAGCAGGGTTATGAAAGATAGAGCAAGAAATTATTCTCAATATTTTGTATACATGGGGATCTTTTTATTTTATTTTTTTGTATACATGGGTGATCCTTTATGCTTCCCATTCTTATTTTCCCTTCAACATAATGGTGTCTCTCAGTATCTTTGCATGTACCTTTTTTTTTCTGATAAATAAACGGATGCTTATTGTGATTTGAGGATTTTTTGTTTGGGTTTTCTATGTTTATTATGAAACATTACCAACTGTTTATTGAAATGAGCTAATGGAACTGTATTGAAATGAAATTACTTTGGACATGAAAAGGTAGTGATGTGGTATTCATGCATGGGGAATACCACCCTTGTTATTTTCAGTGTATTTGCATGCTTCAGATGTCAAGGAAAAAGCCAGCTCAACCATGATGTGTATTTAAATAGGTTTGGCAGGAAACATGGTTAGAATATATAATTTTAGCTGAGCACTGGTGCTCTAGGTAACACAATGAAATATATTTCTTAGTTAATTTTCAGCTGAAACCTGCTTTTTTAAACCTGGTGTCAGCACATGGCTGTTATTTTTATGTTTTCATCAGTTTGTAGAATGTAATTGGAGCACTGATGCTTGTTGTTTAATTCTGCATGCAGCTCAGTGCAGATATGCAAAACCAGAGGAAAGGTGCATTTCTAGTCACTTGCAGAAAAAGGGAAATTCTCTGTCAAAGAAGTAGGGAAGTTGTTTATGAATCAAAGTGTTACTTACCTAAACTGGGGGAAGAAAACCCCTCTGTCTACATTAGTGACATTTAGTTGTGCTAGCTTATCCTGGTAAATGGAGCAAAATGGCTTCTATTATCTTCAGTATCTGAACAAGCAAGAAAAGTCAAGAGTAGATATCTGCAATTCTGGAAAATTGTCCTGTGGATTGCTTTGAAATGTCAGTGGTGTGTGGTCAGGCTTCAATCCCTGTATTTTGAGATTTATATGCAGTTTGATGGAGTGGATTATTGGTGCTGCCTTGTGAAATTTTTTTTTCAATAGGAGCTCTTGGTGCTATTTAGTGTATTTTTATTGTTTGGTGAGAACTGAGAAAACTAAATTTATTGTTGTGCTATTAGTGTTTTGGAGGTAGTGATGATGAGGAATTTTCTTACCCTTACCCTGCTGATTTCATTTCACCTGCATTTGCTCCATTTTAAACATCATGGCTTGAATTTTGCCATGCTGGATGTTCTCCAAGTAGGAGCATTGAGGTTGCCCTACAAATATCACAGCTGAACTCTTGCAGGTCAGGAGTGTATAAATAGAAAGAACTGAATGATTGTGAATTTTTGTGCTGATTTTTGCTTCTTAACTTCAAATGTAAAGCAGTGCAGAATCTGTTCTCTCTGTGTGTTCTCGGATCTCTATTGACTGTTTGAGCCTGTAACAAAGATAATTTGTTCTTGAGCTATTCAGTTGTCAAAAGGCTGTTGTCTAAGCCTCGCTGAAACCCACCATATGTAAACGTTTTCTCACAAAGTCTTCGGACTTAACAGTTTTTCAGCATCTTAATTCCTTATTTTAACCTCATTTTTCTTCAGTTGGTCGCTATTAGCAATTCTTCAGCAAAATAGAGCGGGGCAAGATCTGAATTTTTGAGCCATTTAGTCTGCAAGCCAAAAATCTACCTAAGAAAGTGATGTAATCCGTTAGTGGCAAAAGGCTATGACACCAGGTGGTTTTTGTCTGCCACTTCTTGGGAAGAAAGGAAGGAAGTTTGTCACTATTGTGACTCAGGGATTATTTGTTTCTGTTCCTCAAAGTGATGTGTATTACCAAATACTTGGAGTATGCTCCGATTAAATTTATGAAAGAGTATTTATGATTGCAGGCATATAGACAAGACATATTTGCTTTGCTAGAAGAGTATCCAGCAGCAGGTGTTAATGCAATGTGTTGTTGTTGCAGCAGCCCCCCCGGCAGCGTAGAGGATGGAGGCAGAGGAGAGCCGAGCGCAGCCCCCGAGCGAGCTGTCCCAGCCCGGCGGTGCCAGCGCTGCCCACTGGCACCTGAGCGACAGCAGCCGCCTGCAGCACTTCCTGTGCTTCGGCTCCGAGGGCAGCACCTACCACATCAAGGAGCAGAAGCTGGGCTTTGAGAACGCAGAAGCTTTGCTGAGGCTGATAGAAGAGGGCAGAGGCTGCGAGGTTGTGGAAGAAATCAAAGCGTTTAGTCAAGAGGGCAGAGCGGCCAAACAGGAGCCGCTGCTCTTTGCCCTCGCAGTTTGCTCGCAGTGCTCTGATGCAAAAACAAAACAAGCGGCGTTTAAAGCTGTCCCCGAGGTGTGTTGCATACCAACCCATCTCTTTACTTTCATCCAGTTTAAAAAAGATCTGAAGGAGGGCATGAAATGTGGCATGTGGGGCCGTGCACTGAGGAAAGCTGTTGCAGATTGGTACAATGGAAAGAATGGCATGGCTCTTGCTTTAGCGGTTACAAAATATAAGCAAAGAAGTGGTTGGTCTCATAAAGATCTTCTGAGGTTGTCCCACCTAAAACCTGCCAGTGAAGGTAATAAATTTTTATTTACCTGAAAATACTGTGTTTTAAACCTTTTATATTTACTGTGGAAGTATTTTGGAAACCCAAGTGCCATTGTAGATGAATTCTTAATGAGGATATCCTGTAAACTGCATCTTAAAAACGTTGGTGTTCATATCAGAAACAGACCTGTTTGTCTTCAAGGTAAACAGAGCTTGTTCCTTCTTTTCTTTCATATGCCAGAGAGAAGATAAAATAACACAATTCCCTCATTTTGTTCCTATTTGCTTACAAATGATGAAGTAATACTTTTTTGTTATTTGGGAAGATCTGTTGGCTTCAAATCATAGAATAATAGAATGGTTTGGGTTGGGAGGGACCACGGAGGTGATCCAGTTCCACCCCCCTGCCATGGGCAGGGACACTTTCCACTATTCCAGGCTGCTCAGAGCCCCATCCAACCTTGCCTTGAACACTCTCAGGGATGGGGCAGCCACAGCTTCTCTGGGCAATATGGCAAATACATAAAGCTCCTTACTTCTAAGGAGATTAATACAGTAATTAAAAGTACTGCTCTCAATTGTGTGTGGCTGACCTTTTCAACAGGTGCTTGGCAGGTCTGAGAATGAAACCTGCTAATTTGTTTGTTTTCTGGAATGACAAATGCTGGTATACAAATGGTAATCCTGCTTGGGAAATGGTTTTCTTTTCCACCAGGAATTGCTATAGTCACTAAATATATTACCAAGGGGTGGAAAGATGTCCAAGAAGCTTATAAAGAGAAAGCAGTTTCTGCTGAGACTGAAAAACTCTTAAAGTATCTGGAGGCTGTGGAGAAAGTAAAACGCACAAAAGATGAATTGGAAGTTATTCATTTGATAGAGGAATATGGTCTAGTTAAAGAGCATCTCCTGACAAACCATCTGAAATCTAAAGAGGTAAGTAACCATTTGCTTTGTATTCACCATAGAGTAAGGCTTTTCAGAGTCTTAAGTCTAGGTTTCTTTAAAAAATAGCCCTTATACTGTTTTTCAAGTTGTTTACCCAAATAGTTGTTTTAAAATAATTAAGGTCTTAATATAATTTGTACGTTTATTTTAAAATACACTTAGACAATATTCAAGTGCCAGTTCTTGTAGTTGGGAATCTCATCTTTCTGTGTTTCCCTTCTCTTTATTTGATCATAGGTTTGGAAAGCATTGCTGAAGGAGATGCCCATTTCTGTATTGTTGAGAAATTTAGGAAAGCTGACAACAAATTCAGTGCTGGAACCACGAGGTTCAGAAGTGGCGATAGTATGTGAAAAACTGAGAAATGAGAAACTGCTGAAAAAGGTAAGTACTTGTTCATAATCAGTGCCAGCCTTTGTGGATTTTAATTTTCAATGTTTAGTTTATTCTTTTTTAAAACTGCCATTTAATGCCTGCAACTTTATTTTAAAACTTCTCTTTATAATTTCTCATTTGATTCCCCAGTTTTTTCTGAAACTTGGATAAATTAAGTGTATTGGCAGCTATTGGATCTTTTCTGAAATGAGGGCTGTGGCAAGCTTTGCTTGTTGGGCTCATAAAGTTCTTCTGAGTCTTGTAATTGTGAGTTAAGAAAATAGCATAGCAGCTGAGTGGAAAAACAAGATCGGGAAGGAGACTTTCTCCTTTCAGATTGCTTTATTGTCCATCAAAAAAAAATTGTTTGGAATGTTTTATGGCATAAGAGAAATGAATGTTCCAAAAATAGTTTCTTAACCAGCGTTACTGTGTCTGGTATAAAACTGGAATTAAGTTTGTTCTTTTCCTTGCTCAGCTCCTTTGCCTTCAGCTGGGCAGGGACTTTCTCTTATTGTAAGACTGCGATGGGAAATGTGAACAATCATAGAGCTGCAAAATGTTACTGGAATTCTGGTGATGGCATCACATTTGGTGTTAATTGGAGGATTCTTGAGAGGTTGTGAGGTCCATATCAGTAACCCACAGTTCCTCCGACAGCTGTGTAAAGACTGCATGAACTCTTCAAATTTAACAAGTTTAAAGTAACCATATACTAAACATGTGGATTTTTGTAGTAGGACCTTTTTTTTTTTCTTTTTTTTTTTTTGGGAGGTCAACTATTCAAACCCTTATTTTTGATTTCTTTTGCCTGTAGGGTAGAATACATCCATTCCATATTTTGGTTGCATTAGAAACTTATAAAGCTGGACATGGAAGCAGAGGGAAGCTTTGGTGGCGTCCTGATGAAGACATTTTAGAAGCTTTGGATGCCTCATTTTACAAAGCTTTCAAGGTAATATAGTTCTCCGATTTGTTAAGTTTTTTAAGAGTTCTGTGTTTTCTGAACACCTACCAAGAACAGTTCATGGGGTGGGTAACAATTCTGAAACTTTGCAGCAGCACTGTCCTGACGTTACCCAAAAAGAGTAAAAAATGCCCACTTCAGCATTGAAAGCAGAAGAATAAATTATTATATAAATTATGTGTACCTATTTTAATTTTTTCTTTTATTCTTTCAGACACTTGAACCAACAGGAAAACGCTTTGTAGTTGCAGTTGATGTCAGTGCATCAATGACACAAAAGGTTTTGGGCAGTGTGCTCAATGCCAGCACAGTTGCAGCAGTAATGTGTATGGTGAGGCATTCCGTTTCTTTTATTTACATCTGTTTTCAGCTTGCATTGCTTTTTTGATACACAGGTGCTCCACAGCTGGTTAGAAATCGAGAAGAAACTATGTATAATATTTTTTGGGTACAGATGGTGTGACCTTTTTCCTCATTGCTGAAAGCTACTGGCAACCATATTCAGAAAGATCAGTTTGAAGAAGTTGGTTTCTCTTACAAATCAAAGAAGTCAGGCCAGCTTTTCCACTTACCTTAGCTATGATAAAATGGCTTAGTCATAAGTTAAAAATAACTTCATCCTGCACTTACCTTACAGATTTTAATTTTTTCAGAAGCATTCATAGAATAATGCAAATTGAATGAAGAAATTTTGGAATAATCCTTGTGTACATTTTAGTTACTGACGTGGCCTTTATTCACAATCACTTTCCCCTCAGTTTAGTATTCTAAAGCTTCTTGTGTTGTATTCTTGTATTGCAGAGGAGGAGAACTTTTGTTGGTGTTTAAAAATGCCCAAGGTTTTATGACAGAGGGGAGAGAAGAAATATGAAAATACCTTTAGTAACAGTTATTGCAGCAGTTGTTCAGCTCTAATTTTTGCAGTGTTTGTTTGCAGTAGTATTACAGAATGTTTAAAGTGTAGAGTGAACCATTAGTGTATATGAGGAGCCATGGGGATTTAAATAAAAAAGCATTTCTCGTGTTGTGTGTTTGCTAGGGAATGGCTCAGTTCAGACATTATAAATTCAGGGGAATATAACTGAATTATTTCTGTCTCCCTCTGTCTCAGGTTGTAGCACGGACTGAGAAGGATTCCCACATTGTTGCCTTTTCACATGAAATGGTCCCTTGTCCAGTGACAGCTGACATGACCTTACCTCAAGTTTTAGTGAAAATGTATGAAGTATGTAAAAAAAAAGTCTCAGCAGTTACACTGTATTTTCTTTGTAATCAATTCTACTACCTTGTTTAGTCTATATCTTTTAGTAAAACATTGGATATTTTTTTGTCCATTTTATTTAGAGAAAGCTCAGCAAATGCCATTATTTCAGTTGCTGGTTATTAAACATTGCAATTTAGAATGGCAGTGCTAGGTCACAATGAGTTAGCTTGAAAATAATATTTTTTAAAAATCAAACAAAAAAGAAACCCTGGACAAAACTTAAGACAAAATGACTGTTTAATGAAAAAGCCTCTTGTGTGGTAAAACATGAAGCATACATCAAAAGTAAAAAAAACGTTTTTCCAAGGTTTACTGATTTCTTTATTAATGTGTTCCATGTATTTTTTCTCTTTAAGATTCCAGTGGGTACCACTGATTGTTCCCTTCCAATGGTATGGGCTCTAAAAACTCAGACAGCTGCTGATGTCTTCATTATATTTACTGATAACGAGACCTTTGCTGGGAATACTCCTCCTGCAGTGGCCCTTAGAGAGTACAGAGAGGTAAATATGCTTTTGACTGTTTATGATTAATAAATACAGTACAAAATAAGTCTCAGCTCTAAAAATCTTTTAGAGATTAGACTGGTTGTGGCTTTATTCAGTAAATAATTATATATTGTTAAAAATGATCAGTTCTGCAGTTAGGCAGGATTAGTGCACATATTGCACTAATTGTGCAGATTTAAAACCACAGAATTGCTAAAAGGATTTGTAATTAGCCTACCCTCCTTGGTGTGCTGCATTGTCCATGAAATTTTGGTAGTTATTCAGGGAGGGTATTAATTTCTGAAACTGGTATCTGATTGGTGAAATACATTTTTTTAGCTGTTACAGAATGAAGTTTGACTCTCGGAGTTAAATTTAACTTTAATTTCTGCAGTAGATATCGAAAAGGTTCGATGAAGTAACGAAGACGAGCCTGTAGGGGAAGTGTCAGTAGGATGAGGTGACAGTATCTTGTGAAGAAAACCAATTGCATTTTAAAGGGACTGCTCTAAGCTGTGCATAATTTTGAAATAGAACAAAGAAAAATGCCTTCTCCAAGCACATGGCTCTTAGAAACGCTTACTTATTCAGGAAACAATCTTTTTTGCCTTAAGTAAACTTTTTTCTTTAACTACAAAGCATGTGCGTATGGACTTTAATCTTCAGATAGTTTCCACCCAATTGAAATGAAAACCAAAAGTCTTTACATTGCTTTCTTAGTTGTGATTAGCTCCCATTCCAGAACTGAGGGTCAGTCTGCAGTTCTGATTCTGGCATTCCTTGTTTCTATCAGTACAGCTTTTCAGACAGTGGCTTATACCAGTGAGATTTGACCCTCTTGCATATTTAAGTTGCTGCATATGTGTGTTCTGACATGTTCTACTCTGTATGTGTTTTCTGATTTTTTTTTTCCTGTCCTTCCTCTAGAAAATGGGTATTCCTGCTAAGCTGATGGTTTGTGGAATGACCTCGCATGGTTTCACAATCGCTGACCCGGATGACAGAGGCATGTTGGATATCTGCGGCTTCGACGCTGGAGCTTTGGATGTCATTCGAAACTTCAGCTTGGATTTGATTTAAGTTCTTTAGGCATCTGCTCTTCCCAGTGCGTGCATTGCTGGCAACAGACTGCACCCTGGGAACTCCCAGCCAAATATACTTTATTAGCAAATGGCATATTGTATACATATCAGAATGTTACGGGAGGTGGTGGCACTAGGTGACTAGAGCTTCTCACTAAGGTGTTTGCAAGGGTGAACAGATCTGCAGGCTCATGCAAATCTAACAGATTAAGAGAAACTCAGTGCTTGCATCTCCAGTGTCAAACTAACTGTCAGTAGCCAGTGATCCCCTGCCGTTGGAGGTGGCAGCCATGTGTCACCACTGTCACCCTGGACTTGGAGCCATGCAGAAACACACCGTGGGTTTGGATACTCTGGGTTATAGCTGTCAGTGTAGCCATGTTGCCCTTCAGAGCCCTGCAGCACAGCTCCAGCCCTGCTCCACACCCCTTTGCAAAGGCAGCTCCACTCCTGAACCACCTTCTGTCTCTCCAGCACACTCGTTTTCCCAAGGCAGTTGGTTTTCTCCTATGCATGCACTCAAGACTCTTCTTGGACTTAATTCCCTGACCAGCCTGGGCTCTGTGGGAGCTGGAGCTCCACGGAGCATCATTCCTGGTGTGATACCCACCGTAACTGTGCTGAGTCCTGTGGGGCAGCAGCAGCCAGTCTGGATCTGTGCCAGGGGGTAAACAGCACCCCCTGTTAAATCAGGATGATGGCAGGAGCACAGTGTACTTTACAAACCCTTGGTCCGTCCCCAGGCTTCACCAAAGTCTTCCTGGCCAGCCTGGCCTGCACCACATGGATCACCCTGTCCCTGTTGTCCTCAAGCTCCGCAGCATCCACTGAAGCATCCTTGAAGAGCAGGGTGGCTTTGCTTGGGCCAGAGGAAGACCCCACCACAGCAAAACACTTCCATGTCAGCATGCCTCACCCTGCTCTTGCACTCCTCTAGTGCTGGAGTCAGCCCAAATGCCAGCTTGGCCACGTCCAGCTGCTCAGCAGGGTAAGTGAAGAGGGCCATGACGCTGACCACCCCCTCGTGGCCTTTGGAGTTGTGCTGCAGCAGCAGGCCCAGCACCTGCTGAGGATGTGCTGCCTTCATCAGCCACAGAGCAGGGCTGTGCTGCAGGATGGCCAGCTTCTTGTCCCCCAGCACTTCAGCAGAGACCAGCAGTGACAGGAAGGCCTGGATCTGGTCACCTAGGCCCAGGGCCAGCAGGTGGATCACCTCCAGAGCCCTGAGCACCACCCTGAAGCTGGAGTCATCGAGGAGGTTGCAGAGGAAGCTGAGGAGGCCCAGAGGACAGACTTTGGTCTGTTCAGGTTGAGAGAGTCCCTGACAAACAATCCTGAAGGGAAAAGGGGTCCAGGAAAGCTGGACATTTTTCAAGAATATTAAAGGTGCAGGAACAGGCTGTCCCCATCTGCTGAAAAATGAGCCAGCAGGGAAGAAGACTGGCTTGGTTGAACAGGGAGCTGTCACTGGAACTCAGGGAAAAAAGACCTTTGGAAGAAGGGGCAGGCTGCTCTTGAGGATTACAAGGCTGTTGTTGGGTTATGCAGGAAGGTTAGAAAAGCAAAAGCCTAGCTAGAAATTAGTTTGGCTGCTGCCATAATAGGTAACAAAAAATGTTTTTCCAAATACATCAGCAACAGAAGGAGGGCCAAGGAGAGAATCTCCATTCTTTATTGCATGTGAGGGAAAGCATTGCCACAGAGAATGAGAAGAAGGCTGAAGTACTTAATGCCTTCTGAGCCTCAGTCTTAAATAGTCAGACCAGTTGTCCTTGGGAAGACGGAGACGAGCAAAATCAAATCCCTGTAATTCAGGAGGAAACAGTGACTGGCTGCTCCACTTGAACTTCCACAGGTCTGTGGGGCTGGATGGAATCCACCCAAGCCACTCTCCACCTTTTATCATCATTCCTGGCTAAGCAGGGAGGTCTCAAGATGACTGGAGGTTGGCCAATGTGATGCCCATTGGGCAGAAGGGCCAGAAGGAGGATTCAGGAAGCTCCAGGCCTGTCAGCCTGACCTCAGTGCTGGGGATGGTTATGGAACACGTCGTCTCAATCACACAGCACATGCAGGACAACCAGGAGATCAGGCCCAGCCAGCAGGGCTTTATGAAAGGCAGGTTCTGTCTGACCAACCTGATCTTCTACTGGGAATGGTGAACCTCCCTGGTGGATGAGGGGAAGGCTATGGATGTGGTCTACCTGGATTGCAGCAAAGCCTCTGGCAGTTTGTCACAGCATTCTGCTGGAGACGCTGGGAGCCCTTGGCTTGGACAGGTGCACTGTTTGCTGGCTAAAAACTGGCTGGAAGGCTGGGCCCAGAGAGTGGTGGTGACTGAGTCACACCCTGCTGCTGTCTGGGCACCACTGGTGCTCCCCAGGGCTCACTGTTGGCCAGTCCTGTTCAGTATCTGTGGATGATCTGAGTGAGAGCACCCTCAGTCTGCAGGTGACACCAGCTTGAGCAGAAGTTGGTCTGCTGGAGGGCAGGAAGGCTCTGCAGAGGGATCTGGACAGCTGGATCCGTGGGCTGGGGCCAGCTGGCTGAGGCTCAGCAAGGCCACGTGCTGGGTCCTGCTTTGGGTGACAACAACCCCATGGGATGCTCCAGGCTGGGCAGAGGGGCTGGGAAGCTGCCCTGGGGAAAAGTCCTGTGGGAGCTGAGCAAGAGCCAGCTGTGCCCAGGTGGGCAAGAAGGCCAAGGGCATCCTGGCTTGGATCAGAAAGAGTGCCGCAGGAGCAGGGCAGGGATTGTCCCCCTGTCCTGGGCACTGGTGAGGCTGAGCCTCAAATCCTGTTTGCAGCCAAGCACTGGAACAGGCTGCCCAGGGAAGTGGGGGAATCATCATCCCTGAAAGTGTTCAAAAACCGTGTGGGTGTGTTGCTTAGGGACGTGGCTCAGTGGTGGAGGACCTGGCAGTGTTGGCTTGATGGTTGGACTCAAGAGCTCTTTTCCAACCATCGTGATTTGGTGATGCTTTGTTACCTTTTCGTAAAGGGAAAACAAGAAAAGCTGATGAGAAATCTCTTTTTTTGTTTTTCCTGTTGCACACAATTTAAAATAACAGTGAGAAGTTTGCTAAAAGTGGTTACAGGGTTACATAGTATATAATTTAATTTCATTTATAGTAGTTTATAAATATGGAGAGATTTTTAATTTCCCCCATTGCTGTGGAATGCTTATTTGAAAGAATAAATTAATGGATTACTTTTAGAATGGGGCTGGAAAAAGATGGGTTTAGTATTTTTAATAATGGCAGTTTAACAGCAACTTCATTGAGAGGGACTTTTCTTTGGGCTTTTTAAAAATCTTTGTATTTTAAATGTTACTAACGTTCAACAGTTTCCGTGGTTACAGTTAAAATCTACAAAAGGAGTTTTTTCTGGTATGTATTGAGACCATGTGACTGTGATACAGTGTAAAAGTTACCCAGGGACATTTTATACTGGTACAACTGAAAGTGCAAGAGCTCATGCTCATCTTTTTCTTCCTGGAATATCATCTGGGTTTTCAGGAGGAAATAGCTCTCTAGATAAATTGAGGAGCAGTTGCTGCACAATACAGTTTCAGAAGCACTATTTAAGAATTAATATGCTTTACAGGAAGTTCTAAACACTGTTTTTAGCAGAAAAAGCCCTTGGCAATGACTGGGCTGTCGCATTCAGTGCTTGCCACAGCTTCGAGAAGCATCAGCACACTTTCAGTGAGCAAGATCAACAAGTGCATGTGTCTTGGCCTGCTCACCAAAGCTGAGTGGGAGCAACCAGAAACAAAAAGCTACTTTTTTTTTTTTTCCAAAAGAATGTATTCAATGACTCAGAAACAATCTTCCTAACAGGAGAGTATTTCATTTTTTAAAATCTTTTTGTAGAGTAGTGTTACTTCTGATTTCATAAATTAATTCAAGCTAACATATTTCAAAACTACCTCCAGTTTATAGTGACCAATCCTTAAAAACTTTTATGAACTGTACAGTTGCCTCCTTCATGTTCACAAAATCTTGTTTAGGAAGTGATTGAAACTGGATTCTTTATTTTTTAGTTTTTAGTCTGATAGAGTGTAAGTAAACAAGGAGAAAGCCAGTGAGTATTCTACCACTTTGGAACAGAAATTGATAGGAATTTGTGTGTATATGTATTTAATTCTCTCTGTGTTTTATATATGTGTGTATAGGGGGAAGTTAAAAGATCTCTTTAGTAGATCAGTCTTAGGATACTAGAAAGGTTTTTTAGTGATGCTTTTATGACTTCCTCTAAAACATATGTGTGTCAGCCTCTTTTAAGCTAATGCTGGCTGTTTTAAACAGTGAATTTGATGTTAATTTGAAAATAATTATGATTTATAAAAATACCGTGTTTACCCATAGTGGTAAATGACACGTAAGACCATATTTTTCTGCCTAAAACCCGAGCTTTTAAATGTAAAATTGAAGTTCATATTACACTTTTTGGTACTTGTAACGCTTTTCATTATGCCTCATTCCTGTTGAGTATAAATTCAAAGCTTGCATTCTGTAGCAGGGATATCTCTTTTGGTGCTAAAATAGGATGTTACATGTTACTGAAGGTATTCTGCTACTTACTTACACTCTCCCTTAATGAAAAGTCAATCCAGTGAGGGAAGAAGGTTTCCTGACATTAAAAGCAGGTCTTAAAGAACTGCTGGGTGGAGTGTTGCCTTTCAGCCAACATGAATGTAGTCACTTGTGAATTATCACTGCTGTCACAGTGCAGCTCTGACAGAATGCTTGGAGGACACAGGACTGCCACCAGCTCCTCAGGTGACTTCTAGAACAAACCAAGTGTTCCTACAAAAGCTGAGATACAGCACTTTGAGTTTGGAAAAACAAAAGCAGCCATGAAAAATTGCTTCTTTTTAACGTCTGAACAAAACACCCTGGATATGGGGAGTAAACTCATTTGCTCAATACATGTTAATTTTTCAAGTAAATGCACTGATGTTTTGGGGTTGGGTTTGGTAGTAATGTGTTTTAAATTACACAGTAGTCAAACATCTGATTAGGTGTTTCCTTCTAAGCTAGAGATGTTGAAAATAATGGATAGATGAGTATCTTCTGCAAGTACTTTTTCTTATTTGGAGTAGTATTTGTGAAGTAATAGGAAATATTTTGGGCTAAATATAAAATGAAAACTTAAACAGGTGTTTCAAGTAACTTTCGAGTAAATTTATTGCAAATAAAAATTAGAATAGTTACTAACAGATTGAATGGACGGTTATAGTGGTGCTGCATCTTTGGAAGCAGTCCAGCTTAAAATACAGTTCCTTGAACTAGAGTGTGGAAGTGAAGATGAACTTTTCAGTAGAACTGCTAGAAACTGTAGCTCCCTGTATCTGTTGACACTGGATAGCTCTGGCCAATGATAAAAGGCCAATGTCATCCCTGCTGGGGGACAGAATATGCTCCTAAACATTCATAGTATCTCTGGACTAAAAACCTTGTTAGAAATAGAATATTCTCAGTGGTTTATGCCATGTAAAAGCAGCACTGATGAGACCACGTTGTCATCCGCTCCTCCTCGAAGATTTGCGGAGAGGGGAAACTGAAGTAAATGCTGACAGATGCAACTTTAGAGTGTGTTGACCTTTGGTTTTGTGGTTTTCCTTCTGGTTTTGTTATTCTCTTCCAGTAAGCGGCGTAGAGGAATGATGCTGCATATTCCTTGTCCATAGACTGGATCTTTTTTCTCTGCCCATACGCTGAATTTTAGGGGACAGCATGACTCATTTGCCATAGCATGCATTTGTCCTGTTTCTAGTCTTTAGTTATTAAACTGGTAATTTTCAAAACACTATCTAGACAGGTAAAGAGGCAATAATTAACTGTAATGCTTCGAAAAGAATTTAAAAATGGAGCTGAGACAAAGTTGCTAAGCTTAAGCTTTAGTTCAGTGGACAATAAATGATCTACCCTTTCACCAAAGAGGAGATTTTCAGATTAATTGTGGTCTTTGCATTAGAGGAGCACTGACTAAAAAAGCAGAAAAGGGGCTATAATTGTGCACTGTGGTTTAACAGTAAAAACCGAGCGGGGAAAAGTTTAAAGCTAGTTAATTTTATTCAAAACATTGAATAAAAATAAGTCAAAATGCAGAGTGTAGCTGTAGACCAGGCAAGTGCAGGTTTCCTGATACCTAGCAAGAGTTAACTGGTTTCAGTTTGACTGCCATTTCACTGTGACCCCCTTAACCATGCTGAAGTGTTAGACTATTATGTGTAAGGCTGTAATGTTCACTTTAGCTTTAAGAAAGAAGAAAAGGATGTAGTGAAAGCACAGCAGAGCGAAAACTTTCTTCTCTAAGGAATGAACATCAAGGGTCAGGGTTCTTCATGGAAGGGACACAATCAAGAATGTGGAGAGGGCAGAAAGCTCTCAAGGTATTATATTTTTAAAATCATGCAATGAGTACATCAGCATTGTGTAATATCAGTAAATACAATAATAATTTTGCCAAGAAATAGAATTTCATGTCAGGAATTTTAGACCTGGAGCAGGGAGTAGGAAAGTTTGGGATGCTTGTAGAATTAGATTACAGTCTTCAGTGTTTATAAAAAATCTAGAGGTAGGTGTAGCTCTGAGGTCAGCAGGGCCAGTCTAAATGCCCACTGTGTGAGGGCTGCTAATAACTGGCACTAAAATACCTTGCTGCTTAAAGCCACTGTCAAACCTGGTTGTTAAACATAAATCTTAGGAGGGTTTATGTTGTTATTTCCCATTGCTGTTGTTAACTGGTGCCCATGAATGGGTATGGCTTTAAAAGGCTATTCAACAAAGTACATATTCTTGGCTTAAAAATACACCAGCAGTTTGGGAAATGTATTTTAATAATGGCTCTGTCTCTAAGACCACTATGAAAATATTTGTCTGCATTGCAAAATGCTGTGCTGCTTACCCACATCCCGAGCTCACAGCCACCGTAACAGAAACATTAGGTTTGGTTCTGTTTGGTTTGTTTCTTCTTTTTTTTCCTGTACCCTTTTCTCTGTTAGCGTTGGGTTTTTTCTCCTTTTCCGTCTTGTCACCTCAGGCCTATACTTGAATCTTTTTTCACAAGATCTCATCCATTCCCTTTTTTTATTTTTTGCCTCTGTTCTTCGGCCTTCTTGCTGTCACTGAGTCTGCTCGCTTTGCACCCTACACCAGAACTGATGGCATGGTATTTATCTTAACTTTTTTAATAATGAATAATTTTTCTTGAATTATATAAATCTCTTACAAAACAGCTAATTTGCTGTATCTGTCAGATTTTTGGTAAAACTTTGTGTAAAAATCAGGGACAAAAGTATACTTTATTTATTTACAAAAACGCAACATCTGCCCGTGAATGGCTTTATTTTTAAAAAGTAACCTCTTACAATTGGCCTTCCAAATTGGCTTTTCAAATGTAAAGCTTTTTTCTAGAATTAGTTCAGCGATTTGAAACTTTTCGTTCTGTTAAATGTTACCAAGCTGCTGTCATGCAGAAATAGGAAAACATTTAAATGAATATTCTGGATAAACAGGCAGCTTCTTTGCAGTGTTGACTAGAGAAAGTCTTCAGAGAATAGACTGTAGAAGTAAACCCAGCAAAGAACCATTTGTCTTGC
Organism: Grantiella picta; assembly: GCA_013397955.1. Lineage (NCBI taxonomy): Eukaryota > Metazoa > Chordata > Aves > Passeriformes > Meliphagidae > Grantiella > Grantiella picta. The sequence goes on along the minus strand of VZRM01008535.1, from coordinate 836,817 downwards.
TTACACTTTTAATATTTTTCTCTAGTTTCTATGAAATCCCAGCAGTTTATAGGTTTATTTTGCTGTCTGCAGTGGGTTGCAGTGCACAGATATGCTGTAAGCAGCCATTCTCACGACTTTTCTGCTGGAATGGTAGGGATTTCCTCTTACCATGACACAGCAGAGGCTTCAGATTGCTGAGCAAGAGTTCCTGGGGAAAGGTAAAACACTAACCAGGACAGTGTTTTATGGATGTGCTGCTCTGAGAGAAAACATGGAAGATCAGCTAATTTGAGCAGAAGGTGTGGTGTCTTTAAATATGTGTGCTCACATATCTGGATTTAGGAGTTTGATGCTGTAAAGCGTGTTTTTTTAGGTATTTCTGCATTCTGAGTTTAAGTTTAAATATATATATATATATTTGCATATATCTGTGGTATGTTGAGAACTTTTACAAATGCTTCATTAACAAATAATGAATATAAATAGCTGTTTTCCTAATGTTACCAGCTTAAGAGTTAAGCACAACTAGTTACAAATAAAATGTCTTTTCATTCTCCTGTAAAAGTGCAGTTCTACTCTTTAAAAATAATTCTGTATGAAAAAAACCAACACATGGACACATTCACAGCTCTGTGTGCTTCATTAAATAACTTAATGTTTGTTTCCAGCTTCTTGAGCTTCTTAGACGCGTGGGATGGATTTAAGCTGGACGAGCAGATATCCAGATCTTTTAGTGGATGATTTTAATATTCAGATCCCAGGGCAAGCATATTTTAAGATAAACAGCTTTGTCCTGGAGACAATGCTGGGCAAAAAAAAAAGGAAATTACTAATGACTGTTCTTGAGTTTCTTCATTTTGGTGTTTTTTTTTTTTCCTAGAGTAGAACCACACTTTTAACTGCCATATCATGTTTAATGAACTTAAACATAACATGGCTTTGTGCCATCCAGTAACAAAGGCACTGTCTTGCTGCTACTTTCTATGAAATTGTACACAATTAATGAAAATCTGTTTGGATGGGGAGCCTTAATGTGGTTAAAAAGAAACATAATTAACCCTTTGGGTGCCTTAAGCTAGATCTTGTTTAATGAAGGGGCACTCACTTGGATCTGCAGGCACACAGCTGGTTTCCTCAACAGCTGGAGGAGAATTTGCCTTAAGTGACAATGCCCTGGGATTTCCAGAACTTGGAACTCAAAGGGTTATTTTAGACTACTGGTTAAAAAACAAGCCCCTAAACGGGGAACAAAATGAAAAGGTCTTTGAAAAATTCCTTTGCATACTATTGTTGTTATTTGTACGTGATGGGTTTATCAGCTTTGGGGACAAAATTACTGTTAAGCTTCTGAAAAAAACATCACTGGCTGAAGAATTGTACACAGAGAAAAGGAATACTTGGTATTTTTACATGACTGTATGTGCAAAATAAATTGCTTTATTAAGTGTAAATATACAGAGAGATGCACATTTGTGTATTTAACTTGATGGCTGTGTCCTAGCACCATACAGTAAACTGCAATAATAAAAATGAAGCAAGGTTGGTGTGTTTAATTAGCTGATTACACATGAAAGATGCACAATGCAGGCCAACTGGATACTAAAGACTTGCTACAAATGATGCAGTTTAGACTTAGTTCAAACCTGCATCACAAAAATGAAGCTGTCAAGTTGAAGTGATGCTCTTGCAGTCCTAGTTAGCTGCAATTGAAGATGGATGCTTTTTTCCCTTGAGGGGAAAAAAGTAGTTTAGTACATGCAGTGCTCAAAGCAGTGGAAATAGCAAGAGTCTTAATTCACAAAAAGTGAGTAAAAAATTCATTGACTAATGTTTTTATTCTAATGTGTGCACCTTTAGTTGTGTAATGGTCCCTTTAACTGAAGAATGGGCTATAATTTTCTACTTGCATTTGAACTTTGAAATAACCAAGAGTCTTGGCATTGCCTGGTCTGGCTTTGGATGTACATTGTACTGAAACTATGGAATTTTAGTCATTTCTTTTAGACATTTAACTGAAAGTTAAAATGGCTAGTAAACTGCATTCTGACTGTAGAATTCAAGTACTAAATAAACTCTATGCATATTAGACCCATTCCACCTGGTCTTACATTTCATGCTATTGTTGGATTGATGGTACTTTTGTTTGCAGCTGCACTTCAGTGTCTGAGCTGTCTGGAATGGACATTGCTGAATGACAGTGTGCAGGCTGAGACTTCACAGTGCAGAGTAAAGATGAAAGCTCTCACTCTCCTCTAAAGCTGCCAGAATCTTTATTCCCTTTACTGTTGGAGTGGACACACAACTGGGGAGCTGGGTGATCAGGCACTGGAATACACGAGAGGCAGACATGCATACACCAGTAACCCTGCAAACTGGGTTTGCTTCACACTTCCTTCAGTTTGACAGGAATTATATTTAAAGAAACTATTAAATTAAACTGACAATTTATTGGAACAAAGCTAGAAAGCAAACGTGCAGCAAAACCCACGGGATTCTTTTTGCAGTCTGGATTTCCCTGGAGCAGGATGTAATCGCCATGAAATGACATCACTGTCTCACTAAGAACCCCAAGAGTTACACAATGTTTGCTAATGACCATTTGGGTTGTGGGAAAGCTGAGGCAAGGACACCAAGTAATTTGCCAAGTCCATAAAGTCAGTCAGAGAGTGATCTGTGATTCACAAAGCCATGGTCTGAGGATGCCGAGTGCAGCTCATGCTGTGTGTCTGATCGTCTGAATTCATCGGAAATTCTGTTTGTACAAAGGAAGACAAAGCTAAGCTAGAGATGGTTTTTCAGTAATTTGCTTTCATTTGACACTGATTGACTAAAGGAAGAAGTTTGCCTTCCTCATGGAGCTTTTGAGTATCTGTTGCACCTCCAATGCAAGTCCCATTGATAAACACTCTTGGGACCTAGCAAGAAAACAAAAGTTAAATTAGTTACTTGGAAAAAGGATAACAGTCCAAGCAAGCCCAAGGGGACTTCAGTACACACAACAGTTGTGTTCTTTTAGATATGTGTATAATATTAGTGTACAACCCATACTTTTCCATAATATTCACAGAGATGGCAAACTGTGCCTTCAAAAGTGGGATGAAGTCACTGTGTGGGAGATTGTAATAAATGGCAACAATTGAGTCAAGTGAGACTATATAAAATACAAGTGTTAAACACAATGGTTTAAATATACAAATGGAAAATTATTTTGATACTTCCGTTTTTTCAGTGGCAGTATGGAAAAATCAACTCTGAGGGACAGCTAGAGGGGCTCTGGAAGAAGAGACAGAACCCTCCTGCAGCATTTAATTTAGGAGCTTGTATCCCAAATTTAACTGTCTCCAAAAAAAAAGGACTTGATATGGATATAACCCAAGAGGAATGTGTGCAGGCCAAGTTGTTATTTGTCACGTGTAAGAGAATAAATATACTCACAGTTCTGCCACCAGTCATCTGTTCCAGAACATCTTGGAACTGCCTTCCATTTGTATTCACGTCCAGTTCAACAGCTGTATATTTCACATTCAAGCCATCAAACAGGTTTTTTGCCATTTTGCAGTATGGGCATTTTGTTTTAGAGAAAATCACCACACAGTCGCGTGAAATAATGTCCTGTGTGCTCAGAAGAAAGTTAAAAGTCAGCAAGCTTTAACACACCCCCTTCAACTCTACTGAACAGCTATAGAAACTAATACACATGTTAAAAAACCTGCTGTTATTGTAAAAAACATGGAAAAATTCCTGCTGGCACCTCTGAAGGCAGGTTTGACCTGCACCTGACTGCAGAATGAAATGAGGGTGGTGCAGTGTGTGGCACAACTGCCTTGCCATGGTGCCAACCCCGAGCCCTCTCTGCTCTGCAGTCACACCTCCTTCAGTCTGCCAAACCCACTGCCTCTCCCTGAATTGTCTGGGAAGGTTTTCCCTTCTGGGATGTGCCAGTGGCAAGCACAGTGACCAAAAGCAGTGGGTGGAAGATGTATCCTTATCACTTTGCTGTAAATTCAAGGGGATTTCAGGCTATCATTTAGTATCAGTAAATTTATTTAATAAAACCCTCTAAAATATCTAGCTTTACTTGATACCCATCATTTTACAAGGTTCAATCCCCAATGTTGACAGCAGCAGCACTGAATTTGAGTAGAGGTCTGAAGAAACATAAAATAGGTGCAGCCCAGGAAGATCAGGTTCCAGGGCTGTGAAGAAACAAAGCTGCCAGCATGACTTGATAACCATGATAAACATAAGAACAGGTTCCCCAGGCAGAACTATTTACAGTATTTCTTTGTATAAATCAGAAAAGGTTTTAAGTAACTGGCTTTTATAAATCCTGGAAATAAGTGAAAGCCATATAAATAATGTTACCTGTATTTGATTCACAGCAGCATCATTAGACAATCCTGCAGAAGTGGGCTGGCTGTTCCCCATTCTAAAACTAAAAAGAAATGGCAGTCAATGCTTTGTTTCGATATTTCATTGATTTCTCTCCTACGTGCAAACTCACTTGAGCTGCAGCAGCTGCAGCCATCCAGGTTTTGAGGAGCCCGCAGGGAGAGGGGAGCGGTGGGATGCTGCCGGCTGCGAACAGCCCGGCGGGGCCGTTACACGGGAAACGCTCCGTG
>VZRM01008535.1:718607-826999 GCA_013397955.1 Grantiella picta | reverse complement strand
AGGGCCCCGGCTGTCCCGCGGGTGCTCGGCGTGCCCCGGCAGCCCGGCCGGGCGGGCAGCGCTCGCCGCTGGCTTCGGGAACGTCCGCAGCTCCTGCCCTGGGCCAGCAGAGCCGCGGGCCGGCGCCCGGCCCTTCCTCGGCGCTCCCGGCCGTGCCGCCCGGCGGAGCCCGTCCTGCACACTCATGCCGTGAGATGGCAAGAGGCAGCTTCTCCCAAGTTTTTCTGGGTGTTCGGTGGAAAGGAGGCGTTACGTTGTTGTTTGCACGACGCTCTCGGGCACACGGCGGGATTCTTGGGGTATCGTGCGAGTTGCAGCCGGTGATCCTGACGGGTCCCTTCCCGCTCTGATTCTGCTGCCTTGGGTTGTCGGGATTGCTTCTCTGCTGGAGCTCTGATGCACCGGGAAAGTCAGCGAGGTGCGGAGCGACGCTTGCTCTGCTGCGCTGTGCAGGTGCTCTGCCCCCACCTGAGGCCTCTTCCTGGGCAGGACCTAATGCGGGCAGTTTCCTAGCTGGTCTTATCGTAATAAACCAGTAGCCAGAGTGTTTATGTGGCTTAAATGATTGTACTGGATAAAATGCTTATTTTTAGAAAACTTCTAGAAAATGAGGGTTTGCACCTGTTGAGTTTCCTAGTATAGTATGGATTGCTTGCATTGCAAGGGAGTTTTTTGTTTGCCTTTCCTCAGAATTTAGCAGCTGCTTGCTTTTTAACATCCTAACTAGACGGGTTCCAATGAATCTCTTTTAAACCTAAGAGGAAAAAAAAAAATCTTGTTAAAGCTCAGGTGTTGATCAAAGAGTGAAGCTTTATGGACAAGCAGAAGCACCTGCAGATTTCTCAAAAGCCCTGAACTAGCAGTTCAGTCTGACCAGGAATTACTTTTTTGTTTTGTTCTCATAAGTGTGATATGACTATTACTGTCCTTAGATTGAGAAAGGAAGTAAGCCTATTTGTTTATCTTCAGTTGTAGGCGGACTTTTTGTAGCTGATTTTCTTTTGTACTCTTATTTATATCTAGAAAGGTCTTTTTTCATTACCTGTTTTGAACTTTCGGAACCTAATTTTGGAGTTATTTGTGCATTAGGGCTGAGTGGGGGATAGTGGCAGCTAGACTGAAGAGGAAGAAAAATATTTGGAAAGCAGTTAAAAATCTTATTTATATTTTTACTGAGCAGGGTGTAGACATTGCTCATATATGGTGGTTTCCTTGCTACAAGTTGCTTTTCCCAAGCAGTAACAGGTAGTGCTTAAGTAGACAAACAAGTTTCATTGCTGTTCTGTAGAGAGCAAGAAACTGAGATGTCAGCCCAACTGCTGCTCAGGAGAGCTCAAATTAGACAGAAATTATTACCAAAAGCCAAAAGGGCAGCAGCTGGAGAGTAGACTTTGATATGGACAGCCAGGCAGCTTTCTCTTCAACTTCACTTATTTTCCTGGTCAAGAAGTACGTATGGGTGAGCAGAGGATTTTCTGAGCACACCAGGACCTTGTCAGAGCTGTGAGTGCTTACCCCCTGTGGTAGAATTTGAGGGGTTTTGTTCATTGGTTTGTTTGAGGTGAGTTAGTAAATCTTGGTTTAGACAAGTTACTTCTGAACTTTTACAGGATGAGGTGGCTTTCAGTTCCCAGCATTTCTTGTCAACCACCGTGGCATTTTGCATGTCTCAGCTTTCAACTGAAGACACTGTAAAAATGAGACCAGTTCTGCGAGCCATGCTCAGTAGCTTGAGCACCACGCTTTAGGAGCTGCTAATTTAGGTAATTGCCACACTCATGAGGGACGTTTTCGACAACTTTCAAGATTCAAAACCTTTTATATTCAGGTCACTTGACAGGATCCAAATTACGCTTGCACGGAGTGGGTGTTGGTGGATTAGTCTTTCACAGAGCAAACCTTGAGTTCTGTTTTAGGTGTCCACAGCACGGCTGCTGTAATTGCATCTCCAGCCTGGAGAGAGTAATGCCAGGCTGGAGAGCAGCAGTGGCATTTGTCCCTGCTAGAATTAGCAGTAGTCCCACGAGACATTTAGCTCTGGCTCCTCGAGCAGCTCAGCTGGCAGAAGTCAGCAGTGCTGCCCTGCATTGCCTTCTCTCTCTGCTGGCACAAGTGGGAGCCAAACAGGGAATTGGTCTCAGGAACAAGGCCAAGTTAAAAGTAACCTGGAGCAAAAAAAAAATGAGAGAGAAAGTAACTTGAATCCAGGTTAGTTTCCATATAATAATTATAGGAATACTCCTGGTGGCACATGAAGAAGGCTAGGTGTTCTGGGACAGAGGGGTTTGTGTGTTTTGACCTATGGCCCCTGAAGAGTGATTATTGAATCTGTTTCAAAACCAAAGGAAGGAATCAATCTACCAAAGAAACTTACTGCTTTGTTTGCCCAGCTGAGGGGCTTAGATCTGCAGCTGAGTTTTTAAACAGTGAGCAGCTGGCCCTGGGTATTGTAATTTTGTGATACTCAGTGTGTTTAGTCTTGTGTTTTCAAAGGTTTCTGCTTGTGGATGAGATACAAGCCCTTAGTACCTCTGTAAAACTTCAGGCTTTCAAACAGGAAAGCAGAAATAAAGCAGTTAAAAATGGATGAATTCCTGGTGCCCACAGGTGGAAGGTGAATGAGTGAGAAGGAACTAAACTTCTGGTGTTAAAATAAACAGGTGAAATGTCCTCTCCTGTATTACATTAACATTTTCTCTGTTTTTAAGCTAGAGTTTATTTTGTAAGAGATGCAACTCCTCCTTATGTTTTTGCTTTAATTGTTGATACTGGGTTTGTTGAGGTCTGCCTCCTAAAATTTTAATTTTTTTCTTAAATAATTGGTGCCATAACTGAATGTGGGAAATGAGAGAAATAATTTCTCTTTCTACTTTGGATGTTTGTAAATTGAGTGAGGCAAGCTACCCTCAGATCTGCCTGTTTTTAGTTCTCTGTTTATTCAGTAGGAGCACACACTGATGGTGAAATGTTAGTTTAGGCTTAGATTTTCTCCTTGTATACAACTGCTTGTCCATCTGAAGATTTCCCATTAATTTGCAATATCTTGTCCTCCTAATAAAACATCCTCTTAGAGCCATAATGAGCACGGGGAATTCTTATGTGTGTGGTTGAAGTGATGAAGTACCAGCTGTGCCCTGCTGAGCTTTGGCAACGCCTGTGGCTTTGTAATACTGGGTTTTTTTCAATTAATAGCTAGTGGTTCAGTATTTGCTTGTTTGTTTTTCTATTTTGTCATTTATTGCTAAATATTGGTCAAACTTGAGTAGCTGACCAGCTGGACTTCTCTATCATGCTCAGTGCGTATGGCACACTTGGAAGAAATAATGAGTTATTCTAAACTAAGACAATCTAAAGTGTTTGTTTTAAAATGAAGTGACAACTGCATCATGTGACATCATGGCTTTGCTTCAGAGCCAAGCCTGTGTGGAGGAAGCCTTTGTTTCTGCCAGTGCTCCCAGTATGTTTAGATACCACCTTATCAAAGATTGTCACTGTTTCGCTGATAACTCAAACAATTCCTTGCTGAGGAATCCAGTTCTGATGACTCTCTGTAGTTGTGAAGCCACGTTTTGGCTTCTCAGTAGTTGAAAGATCCTCTGTGTACTTCCTTTCCTCTGCAGCAACAAAAAGTACAGGCACCCTCCACCCCATGCAGACCAAGTTTTCAGAAGGAAGAAGCAATGGTAGAGACACCCTTTATTCTACAGTTCTGCTGGTTTCTTCAGTCTCTCTCTCTGCATGTTGTTCATATATTGGTTTTATCAGGCACTGTTATGAAGGTGAGGTTTTGAACTTTACTGTTAGTAGCGGGTTTTGAATAGATTATTAGACATTCTTAGCTAATTTCAGAAAAGTAATGGCAAGCAAAGCAGAAGGTGGCATTCAATCCACAGTACTGAGAAAACAGACACACTCCTGTTGGTTTAGTGGATTTTTGTGTGGCTCTTAGAGGCTCCGTGAAGTTGTGACTGAGTATTTTTTATTTCCTCTCCCTTCCCCCAGTGAGGTTGGCACTTCTGTGGTGTGTGTTTTGGTGCTGATGATGAGCCATGAGTAAAGCCGCAGTGCTTAGAGGGAAACTTTTCCTTTTGTAATGAAAGGGTTTCTTCCTGAAATTTCTTGTTTGTTGAAAATTCTCTGCTGGTCTTAAATTGATAGCTTTGGGCTGGTTCTCTGGTGGGGTGTTCTTGTGAGGCTTTAAGGGGAACCAGCTAGTTGGGGACAGGGACTGGGCAGTGTGGAGGAGCCCTGTCCTGTCTGGAACTGGGGTCTGGCCGATCCCATGTGTGGGTGGGCAGTGGAATTGCTGCTCTTGCTGCTTTCCTGGTCCAACTCAGTACCAGGTCTGTTTCTCAGAGCAGTTGGAGTGTTTAGTGAGTAGGTTTTGTTTTGAAACCTGACAGGCATTGCTTCCCCTACAAAATCTTGTAGGAGCAGCATAATGGGTAAATGTGTGTGAGGGAGGAATTATCTTCAATGTACATGGAGCCAAGATGAAGCCAGGGCTTTATTTGGCCTTGTTTGGTGGTTTTTTATTTTCTTTCTTTTTTTTTTTTTTCCTGTGAATAGTTGCACAGAACAAGTTCGTTTTTAGACTTAAAAGGTGTATTTTTGAAAGAAGCTGTTTGAAAGCTGAGGTTGAACCTGATGCTGTTGTGTTGCTTGATGTGGTCTGACTTCAGTATGGGAGCTCACTGTGGTTTTGTATCCTTCAGGGTTTTGCTGGTTTTGTGTGCAATTAGTTTCTAGTCACTCCTTATTTTGATCTTTCCATCACTGTTTTAAACCGTTTGCTCCCTAGACTTTGTGGAATTTATATATCCCAAGTTCTCACTGTGCTTTCTCTAGTGCTGAAGATTCTGGCCTGTTGTACCTGAAGATCACATGGTGCATTATTCCATTTGCAGTTCAGTTCTGGTTCTCTGGCTGTCTCACATAAGACAGACAGTTCCTTTGATAATCAGAATAAATAGTGTGAGTGTGGGGGAATGTGTACTTTAGGTTTCCCAAGACTTGCTTGTTTATTTTACAGTGCAACCAGCTCTTATTTTGGACAGCTTTTATAATTAGTTCAAAAGAGGCTGCGAGAACACATCTCCCTCACCTGTATTTTTTAGCACAATTGAGAGCTCACTAGTTTGGCAGTAGCCTGATAATAGTATTAACTGCTTGCTTTTTAAACTGTCATCTGCAAAGAAAGGAGACCTTTTCTAAAAGTATGTGCTTGGCACAGAGATGGAGAGGTTAAATGTTCCAATCTTTTCCTGTTTTACAGGACAGGGAAGGAGGGCCAGCCCAGGGAATACTACACTTTGGATTCTATCTTGTTCCTGCTCAATAATGTGCACCTTTCCCATCCTGTGTATGTCCGTCGTGCTGCGGTAAGTGGACCATACAAAATGTGATTTTTGGCTTGTGAAAATTAATACATGAGTAGTTATTTTCAGGGAATGATAGTTGCACTTGTGTGTAGGAATTTGGCTGGGGAAAGGAAGAATGATATGCAGCAAAGTGTGTGAGTGTTTAAAACCAATCACCTCTATAGAAGGATCACATCACAGTCCCTGTCAAGGGGGAGGATTTTTCTTGACAATTCACTGCCAGCAGATTATCCCTTCAAACCACCAGGTTGCATTTGCAGCAAGCTTCTGTCAACCAGTTATTAACAATAATGGCAGCATTTTTCTTTATATTCTATGGACCCTGTTGTTTCCAGCAGTAACTATTTGAAGAGTACATTTGTCCATCTGTTGTGTGGTGTGATTCCAGTGTAGATGATCCTTTAGTGCCTGAGAGGGCAGGGATCTACAGAATGGAGAAAAGTACAGCAGAATAGCTTTGGAGTGGACTCAGAATTATGCAATCCAATTAAGGAAATTACTGGGTAAGCCCTACAGATAAAGGTACAGCAGTTAAAAAAACTCCTTTTGATTTGTATTTGACTGTTTTGTATGAGGCCACTCTTCAAATTCCCTTGTGCTACGTGGTTACCAGTGCTATGTTGGAACAACACAGTTGAGATACTTGGTTTCTATGTAACAACACTGGCTCTTGGCAGAGAAGCGTGTGTGTGTTAAAAGCTAGTTCTTAATCTTATTTGCGAGTTTGAAGGGAGGGAGGGAGGGAAGAGGCTGCCCTCTCTTTGAGTTTCATGGCAGATAGCATGTTTAATTTTGTGTAGCTGAACATGCTCTACGACATGGTTGCACTTCTAGCTTGATAGTTAAGCTTTCTTGTGTGGCAGGACGTGTGGTCATGTCTCTGTGTGAGTGAGTAGTTTTCAGTAAAAGTGAAAATTCTTCAGCGAGAGACTCTGTGAGGGAAGAACAATTTAATGTCACATGTGCTGTCTTTTCAGACCGAAAACATTCCTGTGGTAAGAAGACCTGATAGGAAAGACTTGCTTGCATACCTTAATGGGGAAACATGTGAGTGATGTGCTCTTTACTGCTTCATATTCATGGCACAATTGAGAGCTAGGAGGGAAGATTGGGTAACAGTAGTCAGTTTGCATCTTAACTGAATATACTCAAACTTCTCCAAGTTATTATTTCTTGGGTTTTTAAAGTTTTGTTCTGAAATTAACTTTCTGTGATGCTCAGGTAGGAGTTGCATTTCTACATGTATGTTTAGAAGTGAGCATTATTAATAATATTAGACTTTAGTTAATAATCAGGTGTTAGATTTCTTAGCATTTATGTTTTTTCCTTCTGTAGACTATGAGAAGCTTTCAGTAGTACATTGATCTTGAATGCAAGAAATGTGTGGGATGAAATCTTCAGTTTAATAAAAATATATCAAATCACTGCTTTGGCAGTGTGGCAGATTTGCCTGGTATTTCATCATCTTACATTTTTTGTTAATGATAGAGAAAAAAGGTTTCTCTGAGAAAAAGATAAATATCACCTTTGTAAGTTTTTCTGTTCTGTAGGTGGTCTTAAAATTTTAAGTATCCTGGAATATGAGGTTGTTTCTGTAACATAAAGAGTAAAATCACTTTTAATATATATTGTAAAGAGATAGTGGGTTGTCTTTTGTCAAAAAAATAGACGAACTGGTAGATGTTGATTCCAGGTTCTGATGATCATGGAGGATTGTGACTATTTTCTATATGGTATATATAGATGGTAGAATCCCTGACTAATTTCTGTTGGAAGGGACCAGAAGAGGTCACCTGGTTCAATCTCCTTTTCAAAGAAGGGCCAAATGACCCTGAGCAACCTGATTTAACCTGTACATTCAGTCAGCTTCTGAATAGCTCCACACCACTGGTCCCAGTGCTTGACCACCTTTGCTACCTAATATATAATTAGGGTTTCCATTGTTGCAGTTCATCTGTTGTCCTTTTTTCTTTTAAACTCAAATACTATTGCAAATATTTGCTATTTAAACGGAATGTTCTGTTTGATTACAGCAACCTCATCAAGCATAGACAGAAGTGCTCCACTTGAAATTGGTCTTCAACGATCCACTCAAGGTACAATTTAACTAAAAGATAACTTCAAGTTTTATTTTATAAAAATCTACTACAATCTTGCATTTTTAATGTCCTCTTTTTCTTGTAGTTAAAAGAGCAGCAGATGAAATATTAGCAGAAGCAAAGAAACCAAGAATAGAGGTAATGACAGTAATTGTCATCGGTACAAATTGGGGGTGGTGGTAAATGACAGTGTTTATCTGTTTTTGTAGGAATTCCATTGGGTTCTGTGTCCTTTGGTGCACACAATGCTTCTGTTAGCGTGAAGGGGAACTGGAAGGGGTTAGAAGTTAGAATTGAAGAGTTGTGGTTCTTGAGAGGAAATTTCCAGTAGCTCTACACTTAATGCTAGTGCACGGATGAGAAATATTTGGAAATAAAAATTGTCCTTGCAAGTGTGAAGAAAATACTTGTGACTAGCTTTCATTCTGGCTGTATTTATTTTTGGAGAAGAGAATGCCCAAGAATTGAACCATGGCTGTTCCCTGCAGGATGAAGAGTGTGTGCGCCTTGACAAGGAGCGCTTGGCGGCTCGGCTGGAAGGACACAAAGAGGGTATCGTGCAAACGGAGCAGATCAGGTGGGATTGCTTTGCCTTGTGGATAATGCTTCATTATGGGATGGGTAACAATTCTTGTGCTGTTCAAAGCAGCCAGTTTTACTTCTGTCCAGCAGCTCTCAGTGGAAGTTTTCCTCCTTTTGATACGCTGGTATTTGAGGAGTCAGACCTTGAAACACAACAGCACAGATTTGAGGCATTGATGAAATCCATAATTAGACCTGACCACATGAAAAATATGTATTTTGAATGACTTCTTCCTGTCTCTTATATAGGTGTACTTAGAAGGAAACTATAGGAAAGGAAAGACTCTTGTGGTATGATTAGAAAGCATAAGAATAAGGAGAGGCTCAAAAAGTGCATGTGATTTTGTATAAACTAATAATTTAGATGCTACCTTGAGTGTATCACAACTTTGCAATGCTGCAGCGAGGATTACTAGCTATTGTTTAAATTACTTTGTATTCTCTACTTACCAGTTTTTTAAATGCTGAATGTAAAAGACTGCCCCTTTAAAAAAAAGTACAAATATTTACAGGCAGTGAGTTTGAACTCCATGCTTGACTCTGCTGTGAACCAATAACACAAAGAAGTTCCCTTTCCAATAATTTGGTTATCAAGGAGAATACTTCACAACCAGTACTTGCAGTAATTTTTTCATGTATTCTCAAAAAAAATCAAGTAATAGTGAATTTGGTGTGGACTGTTAGGATTGGGCAATTCAGTCTTTATCTGTTTTTTCTTCAGCTCACCTGCAAAACAGTAGGGCTCACTGACAGCCCAATTCTGTGATTACAGTTAAAAGCAAACAGACAGGTGCTGCACTCTTGGACTCAGGGGAGCTCTCTCAAACTGAGAATATGTGCACAAGGTCACTGCCATCTGTTGTTTGCTGGCCTGCATGGTCTGAGAAAGTACCACATCTTCCCAGTGACCAAGTCCACATAACTGCACCTCGGCCAAGATTTAGATCAGTGCTTTGAAAGCCTCAGGGGTTGGTTGACTGGACACCAAGTCATGATCCATTAGAAATAACAGGGAACTGAAATTCAGGTGTTGTTATAAATGAAGGTGTTGGTCCTGATGCTTTATATTTGCATTCTTTACTTTGGTTTGCTGTCGTTGGGATTTCTGGATGGTCTTTCTTCTAGTACTGTGAGTCTTTGATCACAAATTGGATTCTCCTGCCCAAAACAGCAGATGCCAAGGCCATATAATCTTTCAGTGTATAAACAAGGTGACTATTCTGTGCTTTAGAGCATAGTCATAAACTTTAAGCTAGATGAAGTTACTCACTCACAAATTCTTTCAGAAGACTTGTTTGTGCAATTATTCAGTCTCTGTTGTTATTTTTGCTCATTTAGGTCCTTGTCTGAAGCTATGTCAGTGGAAAAAATCGCTGCTATCAAAGCCAAAATCATGGCAAAGAAAAGATCCACTATCAAAACTGATCTGGATGATGACATAACTGCTCTTAAACAGAGAAGTTTTGTTGATGCTGAAGTGGATGTAACTAGAGATATTGTCAGCAGGGAGAGAGTATGGAGGACGAGAACTACAATCTTACAAAGCACAGGCAAGGTAATGCTCTGGATACCAAGCTGGGTTTTGTGATCCCTGTGCCAAACTCCATTTTTATTTTCTGTATCTAATGTGTTAATCAGAGATGACAGGGGGATTATGCTCAGCATTCCATGTGAAGGTGGGCTTGCAGGGCTGTTGGCACAGGGACAGAAGAGTTTGTCCTTATCACGCTATGGTAAATCTAAATTGTATCTCCAAGTACCTGCTTCAGCCATTTAAAAGATACTGAGTAATCACTTAATTCCTCTTAAACAAAGCTGGCTTGAGCCCTACAACGGGGAGGGCTCCATGACAGTACCTGGGGGTTGGAAACAGACCAAAGCAGGGAGTAACTGATAGAGCAACACAGGTGCATTGACAGTCCAAAGGCTGCTAAGCTGTGGAAAACACAAAAGAAGTAAGGAGGGAAAATGCTGGAATGAACAAACCCACAAAGTGTTCCCGTGAGGAGGCTTTTGTACGTTTTTGTCCCTTTACGGTGCTTTTGGCTGCACTTGGTTGTGTGCCATTCAGAACATGGTTGCAAGCACAGCTGACAGCTCGCTCTCTTTGGACAGTTAAGCTTGCTTTATTGCAGAGCTACTTAGCACTAAATTTCTCAAGGAAGCAGTAAGTCAATTTCTAAAAGATTGCAAGGGTCTGTTTTCCTGAGGTTATTGTCAAATCGCATCCCTTGCCTTCACTGCTTCTTTTAAGTATTGTCACAGGAAAATAATGTTCAGAAGTAAATGAGGTCTTAGTCTTCATTTGTCTTATTTTTAACAGCATTTTACATAGCTCTCAATTTCCCAGTATTGTCACAGGGCATTAGTGGTAGAATAAATTAATTGATGAATTATGGGGTAATTACTGGGTATGTGGCACATTGCTGTGTGTCACCTACAGAGTGAATGTTGCTTCTTTCAGTCTGGGAGATTTGTAGCAGCCTTGCTGCTGAGCAGTTGATAAATTGGTGAAATCTCTTGATGTTTTAGTCATGGGAAAGGTTTGTACTGAAGGAATCCGCATAGCTCTTCTTCCTTTTGTGAATCATTCGTGGCATTCCTGTCTCTACTTTTCTTCCAAGTGAAATGGCAAAGACAGCAGGGAAAGAGATGAATGTTTTATTGTAGTATTCTTGTAGTAACAGTGAGATGAGGTAATGATTTTAAGCAAAACATGACACAGGGAGAAAGGCAGGAAACAAGAGGTGAAGTTTGTTCTTGGACTCTAGCATGCAGTTACTGTGAGCAGTCTGAGTGTAATGGGCATAACAGCAAATCTTCTATTTCGGTTTGTGCAGGGTTGCAGGAACATTCTTGATAGCTTGGACAGAAATCATCGAGTGTTAATGTTTATATTTTCCAACAAGTAACAGTGAGAGTAAGTAGATGGGGAAACATCACATCTTACTGAGGGCTGTGATTTATCCCAGAACAGCTCAGGTTTTTGATTTGTACGTTGGTTGGGAGGGTTCTTTGGTGTGTGTTTGGGGGGTTTTTTTGTTGGTTTTTTTTTCCTTCCCTTTTCTGCTTTAAGAACCTTTGTGAAGACCTTCTCAAAAGTTGTGAAGAAACTCAGATATGTTGTCTAAGGCAAATAATTTGTTCCCTACTCCCCTGTTCCTTTAAAGAATTTTGATCAGGAAAGCATAATACTGCTCTGCAAATGCTGTTTTGACTCTTCTGTATGATACTTGAATTGCTGATGTGCCTGATAATTCTTTTTGTTGTAAATTTTCACTGTCTGCTTGATATGGGTTTATCTGCAGCCTCTTGAATCCTCCTAGAGTATTTAAAACCAAAATTGACTTCAGCAGTGCATGCCTTTTTATTGTCTAAATTCCTTTGGAACTCCTGGGTGAATGGTAACAAATGGTGAGCACTCCTAAATGTAAATTTTGTTGTTTCTTTCCAAAAATTGCTTCAGTCTGAGGCTGCTTCTCAGGCTCTTTTCCATAGAGAAACACCCCTGTGTGTGAGTTTTCCCAGTGTTCTCTGCAGCAAGCTAAGATGCAGAGACAGCTTAAGATGCAAAAGGGAAACACTAAGAAGATCAGGCCAGAGTACAAAGAAAATCTGTTGACCGTTTCAGCTTACTAGCAGGTTTCTTCTGATTTTGATATGTTTGAAGACAATATTGATTGCTCCAGCAATATGCTCATCCAAATTCTTCATAGATGGCAATAATATTAACTGTATTTCTGAAGCATTTACTGTTTCTCCTTTTGGACACACTTCTCAATTCTGAAGTTTGCTTTATAGAGCTGTTCCAGGATTTTTTAAATCTCCAGTAATATGTTGTTCTTTTTTAACACCTTAAAAAGTTCTCATGATACTTACATTCTGTCCTTTTAGCTGCTGCTTTCCTTGCTAGCATCTTCATTGTCACATAGCTCCCCTTGCTGAAATTATGGTGATGGATTTTTTTTTTCCTGGCTATGAGGTTTTTTTTGCTCATGAGAATGTGTGATTTGAATGCATTGATGGTGCTGTTACAGAAGGTACTTCAGCAGCTGTGTGCTTCCCAGTTTATTTGACTCTTAGGATTTCTGTGATGCATCACAGGTCCTTTATCTGTATGACCTCCTCTGTTACCCTCTTGATCAGATGTTGCATTGATCCCTAGATGTCTGATTTTACAACAACAGGAACCTCACAGAAATCAGTAAAAAGACATTTCACTTCATCTGTCCTCTTTTGGTTTTAAGATTTCCAGAATTTGCATTAATCTCCTTGCTTATTTTTATGTTTTGCTTAAAACTTTTTGTTGTTTTTCCTTAGTTTTCTGTATGATTATTATGCAGTTCTACCTCTTTTGGAAATTGAGTGTTTGATTTAATTGCTAGTAGATGAGTCATCCTGCACCGTCTGTTTTAAATATCTTGGCTTTCCCCAAGTCTGTAGTGTAGTCTTCTAGATTTTTATGAATAATGTGGCATTTTTATGTGATCACTTCAGTGCCAAATTGTATCTGTTTAGTATAAGGATATTTTTTTTTTCCTTCTCATAGTAACTTAATTTTAGAAGTCCTTGACAGTGTATATTGTTTAAAGGAATTTAATTTCAGGAAGAGTTTTGAATCCATACATAGACTATTTACCATCATAAGTGTTTGAAGTGTTAAGTTTTGGATCAGTGCACTGCACAGGTTTCAGTTGTGTACGTGCTTTTAGATAAATATGTGGCTGTTTTTTAAAACAAATAATTGAATACCTAGAAAAAAACTTGTGTTTATACTGAAATTGATTCCTTTCTTTCACATCCTTCCTCTAGCTTTCCTTCCTAAAAATCCTTTGGTTTTTGTCATCTTCTGTTGCAGGCTAAAGCAATCTTACCTGAAGGGAAAACCTCTTTCATCTCTACTATAAATGTATTTGGCACTTGAATCTTTCCTGTGGGAACAAATTAGACTAAGCAGGACTGTCAGCATTAGCAGGTGTATTTGGAGAGTGTGCTTTTGTCTGTGACTGCTGGTGTACTTGATTTATATTTAGTTATTTATTTTTAATCTCCCAAATTGCTCAGAAATATTTCGTAGACAAGCAGCAAGGTAACTGGGTGGGCTGTGTTGAACATGCTCTCCCTGTGTGTGGAGAAATCTTAAAGCTGGAATCTTGGAAATGCACTAATTGAATTTGTAACTTTGAAATGAACCAGTGTTCTGATACGAACAGTGAACTCTGAGCATTTCAGATGTTCTTTTTTTAAAAAAAAAATCTTTCATCCTTTTCGCTGTAGAGTGTGGTGGGTTGACCTTGGCTGGGTGGATGACAGGTGCCCACCATGCTGCTCCCCTCCTCAGCAGGGTGGCTGGGAGAAAATAAGATGGAAAAAAAAATGTGTGGGTCAAGATAAAAGCAGCTGAATAAAAGCAAAGGATGGGTGGGGAAGCACAGGAAGACGAAAGATGTGTTCTGCCCTTCCCACCAGCAGGTGATCTCTAGCCACTTGCTGGGGAGCAGGGCTCTGGTACCCTTAGCAGTTGCTCCAGAAGACAAATATTGTAACAAGAAAAGCTCCTCCTGCTTTCTCCTAGCTTCTACTGCTGAGCAGACGTCCTGAGATGGGGAAAATCCCTGCAGTCAGCTATCCTGGCTGTCTGTCTGTCCTCCCAAGGTCCTGCCCAGCCCCAGGCGCCTGGTGAGGAGGGAATGCTGCAGACAGCCTTGGTGCTGGGCCAGCCCTGCTCAGCAGTGCCAAAACACTGGGCTCTTATCAACACCTTTCTGGCTACCACTGCACAGTGCAGCACTGCGAGGACAGCTGGGAGAGAATTAACTCCAGCTCAGCCACACTCAGCACACGGGAATATGTTACAGGTTATTGCTAAAACTGCATTTTAGCCAGCACTCTTCAGTTGTATTTTCTCACAGTTGCAAGTGTATTAGAATTACCTTTTCTCAAGTGAACTCTAACCCTATGTACAAGGAAATAACATAATCCAGCCTGTCAAACATATGGGAAGTCTTAAAGGTTATAGCACATAACCTTTCTAAATCTCTTCAGCTGAGAAGCTGAACAATGGCTACACACTCCTGATGTAGATGCATGATCAGACAATTTATACACACATTTAGACACATTTACACATCTGGGAACAGCTGGCCCAGCTGCTGCTTTGGTGCATTTCTCAGCTTTTAGCGTATCTGTAAATACTTTCTCCTCGTTGAGCCTTGAGTAAGTCTTTGGAAGACACTGCCCGGCGCTGAGAGTCCAGAGTGACCTGTATGGCATCTTAACATTACTGCCTGCCTGGAGACAGTCCAGGGAAAAGCACTGGAGTAGAACCATCTAAGATGGGCAGGAGAAATTGGAATCTGAGGTAAACATACTTGTCATGGAGTTAGGTGTGTGTATAAAATGTAAGAATGATGGAATTTGGGCTCTTCCTGCAGGTATCTATTTATAATGGAAAAATTATGAGGACTTGGTATGGGATCAGGGTTACGTGAAGCTGTGTCTCTGTTTTCATAACCTTTATGTCATGAGATTGTATCGTTTTGTCAGTGTAACATTGTTCCTTTAAGTGCACAGTACTCGCTAGGTCAAGGTTGAAATGTTGAAGCAATGGTCTGGTTTTTTTCTTGCTGTTGCTTCACTGCTGCGGACTGGTGAATTTAATTCTCTCACAATCTGGGTAGTTAAACTTTCCCTGCTTAATATATACAAAAAATTTAAGAATATATTCTAAATCACAACTTTTTAATTTATAAGAATTGTTGGTTATTCTTTCCAATAAAGTAGGAAGTAAGCCTGAATAAAATAAAGTATTTTCCTGCCTAATCCTTTTATTTATATATTCTCTGTTCTTATGTGGAAAACTTAGACTAGGCGATCCAGCACATTTTCCTAAGTTTTGTTTTGAAAGCATGGGAATCTTATGTTGTATGACAGGCAATTTGATTAAATAAACAACTTCCTTTTTTAAACACGTTTTTCAGCTTTTTTATCTTTAGCCTTTGCAGCCCAGTTGTAATGTACTAGTTTTCCATACTTTTCTTTGGAAAAAAGTTACTTGTGGCCAATGTATTTTTGTCCATGAAACAAGATGTAAATACAGAAGGGAATAGACTCAGCCTCAAGCTCTCATTTAGTATCCTGGGTCTTGACTGTGCGTTTTGTGTATTAAGTTTCATCATCTTGATGAAATCATCTTGATTTGTATTTGCCCACTGTGCCACCCCCAGCTCCTGGGTATTTTTGTGTGTGTGATGAGAGAAGACCAGAACTGAGTAGGCTGATTGGAGTTTATAGCTGCCCTAGCTCGAGGGATTGGCATTTTCCTGCTCTGTGGCATTTACTTTGGATGGAACCCACAACTGCAAATTTATCTAATACAGCATCTGAACTATTCCAGAATGTTGTGATTTTGTGGTTTTCTCTATTCCTGTATGTTAAGTATGAAATAGCAGAACGTTTTTTCCCCCATATGAACCTCATCTTTGTGGTTGTCATGATTTTTATTTTGTTGCTATCACCTGCGAAATATTACTACTGCAGTTAGTATTTGCCTATTTTGTTTTTTAAATTAATGTTTTTTTTCTTTGTAGGGTTGATCCTTTTAACAGTAACTACTGTATTTGAAGTAAATGTGAGAAATTGTTTTCAGTTTCTTTCAGTTCTCATATTTTTGTTCTGATGCTGCTTTGACCATTTTTGCTAGTGAAGTCACCTGTGATTTCTATTGCAGTTATATTTACAGTTTCAGTAAGTTCTTTTAATTTAACTGGAAAAATATTTGGATGAAACAATTTTGAAGCAAGACAAATAGCATTTTAATCACTTTTGACAGCTAAGAGATCTGAGAATAAAATTTTGGCTATTTTAGAAGAAATTGATTGTAAAAGCATCTTTATATGTGGGCTCTAGGTGGCAGAATTGTCCCATGTTCGTGAAACTCACAGTAGTGGGGACTTGATAGCAAATGGAAAAAGGCAAGTTGTGCCAGCAATTAATAGCAATTAATGAGGAGCTCCTCATTTGTGCTTTAGGTGGAACAGGAGGTGGGTTGGGAGTGGCTGTGCACCAGTGCCATGGTACAGCTTGAGTGCCCAAACTACACTTCACCCAGCATTGGCTTCCTCAGTAAAACTGGGCAGCCTTCTGTTGCTGCCAGGCACTACTGCAGACTTTTGGAATGTAGCACATCGAGGAAACGTGGGCCAGATTTTAAGAATTGAATTTATATTGAGCAATAATAAATCATGTTTTGTCTGTAGGTACCTTGAATTTGACCAAAAAATCTGTAGAATAAAACATTATGTTTCCTGAAAGAATAATTAGGTCAGCTGTAAAGTAACTCCCTGAACACTACTGTAGCATAACTGTTAAAAAATTATGTATTTCCATATGCTGCATTCTTAGGAGAAATAAACTAGGATTGTCTATCCAGGGCATTGGCATTTTTGAGATTTTATGCTGTGCTGTATCTTCAGTGTTGCTGCTCTCTTACACTTCCGAATTAACGTTTCAAATGAAATATTTCAGTTGTCTTCTATACAATATTTTTGCTGTAAAGATAACATGGAACAAGTGAGAAATGGAACTTTTTACGAAAACATAGTCCACAAATATACAGGGCTCCTAGCTATGTTTTCAGGTCACCTTTAGTAATACACAGTTAACTTTTTGAGTGGAACATGAAGAAATGGCCAGAGTAACTTTTGGTGAAAGGGAGTGTCTGGTTTTATTTTTCCCCCCCGGTGGTTGGTGTAACAATCTCCTGTGTGGCAGTGTTCTCGTGTGTGCCTCAGCATGGCTTGTCCAGGTCAAAAGTGTGCAGAGAGCAGTTTGAGAGTACCATAGAAAATACAGTGCTTTAGGACTTGCTCTGAATTACAAGAGCAGGTAGGAGAGAAAATCGACTTGAAAGTTGTTGAACAGTTTGCAAATTGAAGATACATATTCTGAGGCATAGGAGAGTGATGCCTTAAATGATTTTTTACTTTTTGATTTGAATTCCAGATTTAAATATGTGCTTTAAATTTAGATGTGCAAAATATTTTCTTTTAAGTATACAGTTTATCACTTCATGTTCCTTATGAGCAGTGGAACAGTGTTTTAATTTCTGCTGTACTTTTACGAGGCCATCTGAATGCTGTTTTCATTTCTCTTGTCATACCATATATAGGAATTACTGAAAATGTGTGATGGGAATATTGCCTTTTTGGTACAGCATCATGCCTTTCAGTCTGTCAGTGGCTGCAAAGGATTTAGCAGTATGTCTGGGCATATCAAGCAAATGTGTAAAGAAATGTATTAGAGGCTCAATTCTTCCTTCTCTAGCTGTGCTCTGAGTTTGGACAATGTTTATAGCATTCTGCAGCTCCAGATTTTCCTGGGATGCATGTCCAAGAAATCCTTATTGTCAGTTCAAATGCGAGTTTATTTGAGTTTATGTGGTTTTTCTTAGGCTCCTCTCTCTGTGCAGTGAAACACCAGAATGTAAATCTGATTAAAATTGGTTACAACTTAGTGCATCAAAACTTTCCTGCAGCTATAAGCCATATTGTGTAACAGTGTATATGCTTCTTGTTTTACATATTAGATTTAAGCATTTATTTTTGTCAGATGATTGAGATGAACTTTTCTTCAAATTTTTGTTTCCTTGGGAGTTGTTTTCTGTGAAGCTGTAATCAGTGTTTATCCTTGCTGATCACTATTAGAAAAATATTTATTTATTTTTACTAGCATGATAAAGCTGCTGTAGTGACTAGAAGTCTTTGTTAATGAGCATTGAGGTTATGGTGAGTTACAGAAATTAAAGACTGCAAATATTTAGAATAAACTGTGATAAATTGAGATGGAGGTATTTTTATGAAGAAAGAAATGTAGTTAGTGATGTGACTTCATTAAGCCTTCCTCAGCAGAGCAGTCTGAGCTGACTGGCCCTGGGATTTCCCCACAAACAGCCTGGCATTCAATTAACACCAGTGATAGTAACTTGACTTGCTTATGTTAGTCACTCCGTTGGCAAGAGGTAGAGCATCCGTGCAGAGAAACAAATATTTTAATGTTTGGGGTTTTTTTAACTTTTCCTTTCTGCTCTGTCCCCCAGATCAGAAGTTTTTAGTAGTAAAAATGTTGCACTAGATTATTAAGTTTAACTAAATCTAGGGCAGAAGCTAAGGGATATTCATATTCTGCTCTCTGAAGGGATGAACAATGAAAACTTAGCAGTCTGCAGCTCTACAGGGCTTTCCAAATCAGCTGTACCTGCAGTGGACTTCCTGCTCAATCATTTTTCTGTCACAGTAATGTAATCCCACATCCCTGACCAAGCCAGCAGCAGCAAGAAGATGTTAGTTGGAGTGCTCGTTAAACCACTGCTGGCTTTTTCCCCTTCCAAAAAGACATTAGTTGTGGCCTTGGGGGACTTGCATTTTCATGCTGTGGAAAAAAGACATCAGCAAGAGCACTTCTAATTCCATGCTTATTAGTGGCTTGTTTTCAGCAGATGGGAGAAAAAAATCCTGTGGGTTTTTTTTACCTGAGTTTGGTCCAGGACATGCAATTTAAGGCAATTAAAATCCCATATGTTTAAAGGCTTTTGAAAAATTCATCAATTGAAATTCAAACTCACTTTAAGACTGTGTTAACTGTAGGTTTTATGAGTAAAGTAAAGATATGAAACCTGGTTGTAACTTCCTTGTGATTGGGAGAAGATTTGGCTTCTGCATGGACACTCTTATAACATTGCTCCTCTTGTTAATTAGTTCCTCTTTGTGAGTTTCAGAAGCTGCAAGTAGTTCCTTGTTTCCTAGAGACAGTGTGTGGTAAAGCACAGCAATGACAAGAATTTTGATTGGTGTGCTGCCCAGGCCACAGTTAGGGAGTAATCTCAATTTCCAGTAAAAGCCTGGAGTTTAGACTTTGGGTGTCCTCCTGTAATTGATATGTACATGGCTTGCAGCTCTTTAAATGCTTTTTTCCCCAGATTTTTCTGCTGAAAAGAACTTCTAATACAGTTTTGTATGAGCTCTTTCAGACTTTGTCAAAAGACCTGGGTTTGCTCAGGGGAAGGCTTTGCCTTTATAAGTGATCTCTGGTGGTCTTCCAGTTCCTGCCTTGCTGGCTTGGAGTGGATTGACAAGATGCTGGCCGGGGTCAAGTGAACAGGCTTAGGGAAGCCTTGCAGTACAACTCTCTCTAAGTGATTTCTACAAAATTCGTCCCAGAAGTCTTTGTTTTGGAATTCATGTGTTTGTTTCATGTGTTAACACCACTTCAGTGTTAGTATACAATACTCTGGACACTGTAAACAGTTTGTGAAAACTTCATATTATTCTGAACCTGTAAAAAAAACCCAAAACCAAACTGTTTTCCCTAATTGATAAAAAGTTTCTTTTACTGATGAACCATTACTGAGAATGGACATTAATGACAGACGTTGTGTTCGCCTAACTGCAGCTTATAGATTACAAGTGCTTTGAGAAGAGTTTGGTTTACCTTGTGGTGTCGTGAAGCCAGTTACATTTAGCAGGTGTGGGCCTTAAAACTCTGGGAATGTTTGGATCCTATCACAGAAAAGGGATCAGAAGTCCTCTGGCTAGAAAATTTGTGCACTAGTTTTGGTTTTTGGTGAAACATGAGTTAACCAAATGGTGTCTTCTACCTGTGTAGTTGTTATGTGGAATGCAGATGGTCAGCAAGGCTCACAGGTACCTGATATCTTTTTCAGAACTTTGCCAAGAATATTTTTGCAATTCTTCAATCAGTGAAAGCCAGAGAAGAAGGCCGAGCACCTGAGCAAAGACCTGCACCCAACACAGCACCGACGGTAAGAGCAGTGCTTGCATGAACACGAGGGCTGGGACAGCAAGAGTGTCTGCTCACTATTAGCTACTAAATTTGTTTTGGTTTACTTCCAACAAGTGCCCATTTTTCAAGCATTACTTCACAGCTATTCTTTGACTTAAGTTGCCTTTATTGGTATTTAAAGAGTTGAATATATTAGTTTAATTTGTTCAATATGCTCCTGTTACTGAGAGATGAATCTGCTAGTGCCAGCTTTTGCATCTCTCAAGCACTAGCCACATGCTGCATCTATTTGCAAAAACTGTATTCGATGAGAGTGCTGCCATTTCAAATGAAATGTTTTGCTGCTTTTCTGACAGATAGGGTAGCAAATGTTTAAGAGTCTGGAGCATGACTCATGAGTGGGAACAGCTCGAACTGGCTTTCTTTTGCCTGTAATAAATCAGGACAGACTTAGAGCTTTATTGTTTAATTTTATCTACGTATTAGACAGGATTTGTTTAGAATGCTGGTGTTTACTATTGTGTTCTATTAAACCTAATATATCTTTGAACATGGTGGCAGTCTGCTCTAAAAGCTGCTTAATCATACTTGGTTTTGGTTTTGCTGCTACTGCATTTCACAAAGGACTACATTTAAATACCAAGATGAATTCCAACATGTAAATATTTGCTTTGTGTTGAATTTCTTAAATTGTGCATGGCATTATTCAAATGTCCCACTCAGAATAGTTGTGAATACATAACTAAGCCATCCACAAAAATGATTGAATTGGTATTGAGTGTGCCTCTAGATTGGTGCTTTTTAAAAACTTTTTTCCCAGACTGCCTTTTTTTCCCTCAAAATCTGTATGTATTTTATTTAGGAGAATTTTAGCTTAATCAGGCCGACAGGGGAAATTTTATGTGACTGAAGCCTTAGTCATTAATTGTTAGTTGATATTTTTTCCCTGCTAATTCTTCAAGTGAAACAAAGACTCAGTGATTTTATTAAACTTAGAGATTTTAGTAATGTAGTTTATTATTGTTTGTTATTTTAATTTTGTCTGAGGTTGTTATCTTTGCATTCAGTATGTGCTTCTAAACTCTGTAAGATTGTAAGTGGATATTGAATGGAAACATCAGAAACTTTCAAATGCATTGAAACTCCTACAAAAGTGAACTGGTTTTATACTCTTGAGTAGTTCTAAATAACACTTCATGAAATGCAAAAACCATCAAAAACCTTTTAGTATGTTTTACAAATCTTATTTAATCTGTTTTAGGATCCCACTTTGAGAAATAAGCAACCTATTCCAGCTGCCTACAATAGATATGATCAGGAAAGATTTAAAGGCAAAGAGGGTAAGTTGATTGCAATGCTTCTTTCAAAAGAAAAAAAAAATTGAGAACCAAAACTGACAATTCATAAAGTTCATATTAGGGGATTTTCTCTGCTGTTATTTCACAAGTCTATGAAAAGACAAGAAAAGAACTGTAACTATGCCTAAGGATAGCTTTTCCAAGTAATAAAATCCAACGGTATTATTTGTTAGAAATTATTTCTACCTCTTAGGAAGCAAATTCAAAACGTAAAACCAGAACTTGGGGGAAAAGAAAATTTCTTTGGGGAAGGTCTTATGCAATTGATGAAAAAGCACAAGTGCAAGGATGGCTGGCAAGAGCATGACATGAAATAGATTCCCTATCCTCAAACAATCACAGTTACTTTAAAAGTTGCCTCCAGTAATTCCAAGCAAATATTATCTAGTTGTGTCTATTTAAATTAAAAACCAAGCTGGGAACAGCAGTGCAAGATATGGGTGCCCTTCTGGAGAGGAGATGGAAATAATCTACAATATTGAAGAATTCTCACCGGTTTCAAAATGTGGTGGAACATTGAACTTGAATGATTATTTGTCTTTCTAATGCAATTTTTCTCCTGTCCCCATTGCTTGTTTTTATCTTGCTTTTAGCACAACTTCAGTTACTTCACTTTCATGTCTTGCTGTGGTTTTGTTTTGCAGCCTTGTGTTTGTTGTGTTTGGATGGTTTTGTGCTTCTTGCAGAAGGTCGTGCAAATTTTGTTACGATTCTGAATTGCCTCTTCCTTTTAGTTCTCAAACAAAATAATTTTCCTCTTTAATGAGACTTCCCATCTATGTTTTAAGGGATTTCTATTCTGCTGCAAAGACTTACATGCTGCTACATATAATTTTCAACTGTAGGGGAACAATTCAGCTTGCATCTTTTAGAATATTTGGCTTTGTCCAAGTTGTTACCATTTTTTGTTCAGGGAAACTGTAGCCAACTCATCTCTGAAATAATTTAAATAATAAAAAAAATGTTTTGTGAAGATGCATTTACATGTGAATACATCCTTTATGTTTATGGGGGTGTTTTTTTGTGTATAAAACTTCCTAGGGGAAATTTGGGCAGATACTGTATTATATCCTCTTGAAGTCTATTCCCTGTTGGCCTCCATATGCTTATGTTTCAGTGCAGTGGTTTTATTTACTACTGCTCATTGTCAGTTGCATGGTGGGATGGAGAAAAAAGCCAAAGCAGGATGTTTGTTAGCTTTTTTAGCACTGAAAAGTTATCTGAAGTACCTTACATAAAGAATAATTGTTGTAAGAAATGGAATTTGGGAAAGAAAGGACCAAAAAAAAAAAATCTAAACCAACCCTTCCATGAATATTTTTACCAGTACTTACTCAGTTTCCTTCTGTTAATATCTTAAACCTTCAAAACTCATCTATTTGCCAAGTGGTTTCCCTTTTAACACCATTTCCTATTAAGATTTAAAAGTAGTAAATATCTAAACCGGACAGGATTAAATAAAAGTCAGGGAAAGAAATTAATGGGCAAATATGACATTTCAAATGTCCCAAAGCCTGTAACCCACTGTGGACTCTTTTACAGCAAGAAGCTCAGGTACAGGGAGGGTCTGTGCCCTCCTAGCTGCCAATGGCATGGTTCTGCTTAGCAGCCCTGCAGACAGCGTCTGTGCTGAACAGCTGGGTGGATTTTTTGCTTTTACCACATGTGTGGTTCAGGAGGGAACAGGAAATAGCAGGTTTTGCATGGCCGGAAAGAAGAACGCAGAAGAGTTTGTGGAGCAGCTCATCAGTGTGAACTTAAAGTAGAAACTTCTGAGCAGAAAGCAAAGAGGAGATCAGATGACTGACAGGGAAAAAAAGATAATTAGCAGTGGTGAAAAATCCATTTCGATGTTGTGTCATTCTGAGAATGTGGCAGTGGGGTTTCTGTCAGTGCCGAAATGGGATTGACTGGACTGCAGCTCTTGTTTCAGTTGAAAGGTTCCTGTGTGATGTGGTTATGAAATCCTGAAATGGTCATATTCTACCTCGGTGATTTTCATGGTCACACTCCTTCATTCTAGAATGTGTTTATGTGCCTTAACTTTCTGGTTCCTTATATTTGGTTTAGTCACATACAAAGTTAATTTTGTATTTCAGGTTTCTAGGTGTATTTAAAGAAATACATAGGTTAAGAATAGCAGTGGTGTAATACCAAGTTAGCTAAATGTAGGCTAGCACTGGAACTATAAATGAGGTGTTGGAAAGAAGGTATTTTAAACGTGAGATTGACTTATAAAAGGTACTGGTTCATCACTTATGGAAGGTACATAGAATTAGTAATTAACATCTGGATTTCTTAGGAGACGACCTAGAGATATTTGAGATCTTCCTGGGCTACATTTAACTTTAGAAAATAGCAAATATCTTACTTACTTCTAGGGTATTCTATTGTAAAAGTGGAACTTTTAAATTTTAGTATAACTGGGACTGCAAGTGCAGGTGGTTTTCCGAAGTCCTAGTTAGACATTAATGCACTGGTGATGTCATTTACTTAAAACTGAACCATGCACAGCACTTGCAACTCTGTCACAAGTAAACTCATTCCTTACAGGATTTTTAATTAAGTTGCCCTCAAAATGAAGTTGTGGCTCCCAAGTACTCAGTGTGAAGTGAAATTACAAGCAGAAATAGTCATCAATACAAATAAAATAAGGCATTTTTTGTTCAATAAACACTGTTTTTTTACAGTAAGTCCAGTAAGAACGTGGAATTACACGTTTATGGAAAGGTTGCAGTGTTGGGACTTTTGGGAAAGAAGTCTGAGGGAAAAGAATGGTTATTTAAATTCAAAGCGTAACAAATTGTAGTCTTTATGCCATTGTATCCACATTTATTAGTAATGATGGATGATCACTAAGATCAAGTTGAACCCTATAGATTTCTGCCATTCTGAAGGGTTTTCACACCTTGCCCTTTGTGACTGCCTGTGGTTGGCCACAAACTGGGGAGGGCAGGATTGTGTGAAGCTTATAAACAGTGGGCACGGTGGCAATGTCTTTAGGGTTTTGTCTTTTCGTTTCATCTGTTTGCTGTTTCCTCAGAGGTATTGAAATCCTAGGAAAGGTTCACAGTAGTCCTCTTCTAGTTGCAGCAGGATTGTGGCATATTGCCTATCTTCAGGTCTGTAGGATACTACAGTATTTCAAGTTAGGGCAGCAAAGAGGTGTGAACTGTTTTTCTTTGAACATTTGTGTGCTTTAATACAGAATTTTTTCCATTAGCATTCTTGTCCTTAGCATAAGAAATTTGAAGCTTGTAGAGCAAAGAAAGTAAATTTAGGAATTTTAACATGCATTAAGTAAACTGTTGAGTTGCAGCCAAATTTCTCTGCTTCTCGTGATGGATCATTATTTCTGATGCAGTGTATCAGGATGCCTCTCTGGTTGACTGACTTAAAATTTTCATGCCAGATGGGACAGGCTTTGCTGCTAGAGTGGTTTAATAGTCAGTGTGAGGGGATGGTGATTGTGCTGTTGTTGAAGAGCTAACAATGAGTTCCACATGCTGAGGCAGCCCAGGGGCAGGGTTGGGACCTTTTGTCCGGCAGGGGTCCTGGTCCTGCAGCTTCGGTCAGGCAGGACAGAGAAACCTTTCTTTTGACGTTCTTCAAGTTGAGATGTAGGCCAGAGGAAATGCATTAGAATGCTGTTTGCAGTGGGAATTGCACATCCTGGATATTTCCACATGGAAGGAGCAAGAACCCCTTGCTTGGCAGTGCCCCCATGCTGCCCAAGTGCTCAAATGTTTTTGAGCTGAGGAAGTGAACTCTTTGCAATCACTTTCCTTGGGTGCTCTTTCCTTCCTGTTGGTTTGGTTTCTTTCAAGCTGGCAGTTAGTGATGCTATCTTGTCTTACACGACACAGATCCATCCTGTGCTAAACTTTCTCTGCTTTTTACCTTTGCATTTTTATTCCTTTCCTTCGTATTACTCCCTTAAACTTCTTTTAATACTTGATTAATGTCCATCTTTACAATTGGTGAAATTTTTTTTGCAGCAGTCTTGTTCAAAGTGCAGTCTGTCATGCCTTCTTGAGCAATATAATTTTAAAATCTTTTTCAGGGTTTAAAAATCCTGTGCTCAAATGTCATTTGCCTAGTTTACAATCAGTTCTAAGTGCTAAGCCCAGGCAACAGAGGACTGTCAGGTTATTATATTTGAGGTGATTCTGGATCTTAACATTTCGTTTCTCTCTCCTGTACATTGTTAACGAAGTTTCTTTGTAAAGTGTATCTCATTATAAGTTATTTTCTTTTAAATTGTGTGATACCCTTTTACACAGAGAATAGAACTGGTAGCAGGAGACAGCACTTTCTGAAGTTTTACTGGTCAGACTTGGTTTGACCTGTTAGACTTCTATTTATTACATTCACTTCTAAGATTACAGGATTCTGGGTTTTTTTTTATTTTTTCCCTAGCAGAGAGTATGTGCAAGAGTTGCACACTTGGAAAAAGAGTGTGGTCCGGCTGTATTTTCTGGCTTGGTGTGGCCAAGTAGTTTGATAACATTCAGCACTGTAAATTCACTTCTGTGCTGGAAAATGCACATGGATTCATACTGTAATTAACTGTGAGAAACTTAAGATGTTGATGTTAATTACTGGTAAGATTATTACAGAGCTGTTATATATTAACTGTACAGAGAATTTATAAAGTAATTAGTGTAGCTTGGAAATTTAGGTGTGAAAGTTTTACTTGTTAGGGTACCAGGATTGTAAAGAAGTGCTCAGTAAACTCTCAAGCAGAGTGAGGTTTGGTGTCAGGGATTAAATTACTGGGGCAGAGAAGTGGGCTAGTGAATCATTTCCAGGCAGTCTGAAGTGTGTTGCTATGTGGGGCTTGAAGAGTGTACAGCTGAAAAAAGAAGTGGTTATTCAGCCTTATTCATCCACAATTCAAACCAAGTCTTTAACTTGAGCTCTTCAGTGTTTGAGACATGCTGCTCTGTTCTGTTTTTATTTCCCTTGACTTCCTTCCAGAAATTCAGGTTAATTTGAGTCTTTTGAAAGCTTTTATTCTTTTGGTAATGTATCAGAGCTCAAGTTTATACCAGGATTGGATGACTTGAGCTGCAGCAGGTGCAGAATCAAAGTGCAGAGTGACCTAGATGGATGTGGAGCAGTGGCTTTAAGCAGATGGAAGGCACTCTGAGCATTAATACTTATTTGCAAGGAAATGGAACATGCACCCAAATGGTGATGGACAGCAAAATCAGTCCAAAAAGCTGATGCATTAGGGTGCATGTTTTCATTTCCAGGTCTAATTACTTTAAATAAGAAAAGGCACTCAGATTGATAAATGGTGATGCTAAAAAGGTAACTAGTGATGAACCACACTGGGAATGTTTATGGTTCTTTTAGCAGCCTTTAGGTCATGGAACTGTGAAACTGTGACCATAATACATGCAATGACTGGGGAAAAAAATAACCCCTGGTGCTAGTTTATGTTTTTGAAGCATTAGAGTTGTTTATTCAGTTCTAGTTATTATGTTTAGTCTCTCAAGATGTAGTTTGTAAGACATCTGTTGATGTTGGTGTTTTTAACAGTGCGTGTATTTCTAAAATGTATTGTATTTGGCAAACAAAAGGTTGCAGTACACTTTTTCATGACAAAATTGTTGTTGGGCTTTGCTTGCATTCTTTTTAGTCCTGTCCTTAGTGTTAGACCTGAGATTGAAGCATTTAATATGGACTGCTCTTTGCCTGAAGGAAATGTGTATCTTAACTTTGTCGTAACTTTACTGAAAATTCCGAATGTATTCATGACCCTCAAGTAAATTTTTTAACAGTCGTGCTGCATCTAATTCCAAATCTAAAAATTAGGGTCTGAAGTCTTACCATCATGCCACTTTTATTTATAGGGCTCTTTTTTTCTTAAATACCTTCCCTTAGTAGATGGTTCATCATTTTAACTGCTTCTATTAGCACCAGTGAAGCTGGGATTTTGAAGCTGGAGTTATAAACCAATTCTTGGCCAAGCATTACCATTTCATCTCCGCGCTGGTGCGTGACTCAGCTGCACAGGCTGGAGCTGCTTTGGAGGGGAGAGGAGGGGCATGGCTTTTGTGTTGTTGGAGGGTATGGCACAGCACTGATGCTGATGTGTGCTGAGGGTACATCCCAGGGGCTCTGGGTCGCTCTCTGCTCTGCTACTCTTTACTGTGGCCTGTGGTTCCTCCTGTATCCCAGGTCTGCTTCTGAGCAGCTGCAGCAGGGTTAGCCCTTGGCCCTGGAGCAGGCTGGTCCTTGAATATCTTTCGCAGCATTAACCTGGCTGACCCCCTCAGCAATTTTTGAAGTGGGAATGAAGCTGGAACTGTGTAGTCCCTACCCTGGATGCATTTGTTTCCTGCTTTGCCCAGGCTGTGAGTGGAGCTGAAGGTGCTGCTGGAAGTGGCCAAGTGTACAAACTGTTGAGACCTTACAAAATGGTACAAACACGCGAGGGGCAGGGCTCTTGCTTGTAGCAGTGTTCATTTCTGTGAGAGAAGTGCTTGGCTGACAGGTACAATATATCACATGGTGCGTGTGAGAGGATCAGATCAACAATCAGATCTGTGTTCTGAGAAAAGTGTCCATGCTCTTACTGCTTCAGCGGGGTTTGTTGTGCTGCCTCGGAAGCTG
The DNA here is from genome assembly GCA_013397955.1 of Grantiella picta. Taxonomy (NCBI): domain Eukaryota; kingdom Metazoa; phylum Chordata; class Aves; order Passeriformes; family Meliphagidae; genus Grantiella; species Grantiella picta. The sequence goes on along the minus strand of VZRM01008535.1, from coordinate 799,156 downwards.
GAGATGCTTAACTCTGATTCAGCCGTTGCTTGAGAGTTTGAGGCAGGAAATTGGAGAGCTGGTGGGCGGTTTGGGAGGTGTTTTTTGCTGCTGATCCCACCCTACTTCATGGGCCCTGCAGGAGATCTGGTAGTAATTGTTAGCAGGAATATAAGTGGGTACCTACACTGGCCAGTTAACATGTCTTATATTGGCTTTAGTAAAGAAAGATACTATGCCATTATTTGCTAATTATCAGAACTGTTTTATTTGCTACCTGAGTAGCTACTAAATAGCAGTGAGGGCCCTGTGTAGCTGCTGGGAACATCTGTCAGGCAGGAAACTGGAGTTTGCTTGAGGCAACAAGTGGCTCTTCATCCAAGTTGTTTACTCCTCCTCTTACGAAGGTTGGGACCGGGCTGGGAGCAGGAAGCTGATGAGAGCCATAGCTGTGGTTTGTGGCTCTGGTGGCTCATTAAATGAACCAGGAGAGATTTTATGAGAGGCTGGGGAAGAATTTTGCAAAAGATGAAACCAGTGGCAGTTGAGCAGAGATTTGTTCCCTACCCAAAGGTGCCTCTCTCCCCTTTGATTTCCTTTCTAACTGCGCTTCTGGCTCTGTGGGCATTTATTCCCTTTGCAATGCTGATGGACACAGGGAACAAACATGGAGAACTAATTATAGAGTCAGGATTTGTGCTGAGAGGAAAGAAGCCACAGCAGGCCAGGCACAACAGAGGATGGGGCTGTGCTGGTCTTGCTATAGGGTATCTATGTTCTTTGGAAAGAACATTTGACCAAAATAGTTGGAAATGCTCCATGTCACAGGCATGAGGAACCCATAATAGGTCAGTCTGGAAAGGATGAAGGTTCTCTTGGTGGTGATGTTCTGAAAGTCACAAACAACTGTCAGCCTAGATTAGACACCTCTGATTTCTGTCACTCCAAGTCAGCAAAAGCATCTCTTCAATTTAGGGAGTTCTACCAAGTATTCTGCAAGGCTTCAGGCGCCACCTGAAATATTAATATGCTTCTTGCCCAGCAGCAGTGACCTATATAGTCACAGAGCAAACTGTTCTCCGTGGAAGTGTTCATGCAGTCACAGCTGACCATCTTCAGCTCAAGCTCAGCTGTGTGACCTCTGAGCTTAGGCTCAATGCACAATTACAGCCTGGGGTTGAGGGGAAAGGCAGTATCAATTTATATAAGGAGGCTAGACTGCTTTCTTCCTTTTTTTTTTTTGGTAGTAGGGAAGACTGGATTCATGTGTGTCTGTTCCTGCATTTTACTTTCTCAGAATCATGTCTGTAGCTCAGAAATGTTAAATCTGGCAGAAGGGGAGGGGTGGCCTTGAGAAGTGAGGCTGAAGATCTGGACCTGAGGTGGCTGTAAAAGAAAACACGGTCAGTTACACTAGACATCTTGCCTTGGTAGTGGGTGGCAGGTCTGGTAGCATGAGTGAGGTGGAAAAGGTGAAACCCCAAACTGTTCAGAAAGTAGATAGCTGTCTCTGTGGTGAGAGGAGTATGATCAGTTTCCAACTCCGGAGTGTCTTTTTATAGGCACTGGAGAGTTCTTAAATCTGGGAGACTTTTCTGCCTTGTTTCCTTTGAGCGTCTGATGATCTTCCTGACCGAAGGAAGAAAGGAGCAGCCACAGATGTTTCCCAGAGCCATGTGCATTGCTTTCAAGGTTGTCTGGGTTTCAGTTTAAGTTAATTTAATAATGATCAGAGCAAGAAGCTCTAACAGTTTTGAAAATTGAATATTTTTCTTGGAATTTTGTAGGTTCAGGTAGGAGCCATGCTTTGGTTCTGCCTTTATTTCTTCATCTATCATGTTCTTGTGCTGATGCATTGTATGAGGGGAGTGTAATAAAGGACAAAAACAAACCAGTTCCAAGTAGCTGTTTCTCCACAGCATCAGTTACCTTTACCCAACGCCAGTTCAAATAGCCCAAAAGTTGCTTAGATGTAGACAAATGCTTGTTTATCATGGTTTCATAGATGATAATCATGCAATTTAATGTAGGAATTATTTGGATGGTTGGGTGATGGGATCAGTTGATGGTAGATGCATGAAGATAGGGAATTTACAAAAGGAAAAATGTTTTCTTGTGAGTCCTGGTGGCAGTATTCAGGAGCTTACTTTGATATTAGAGCACTGAAAATAGGAGGACAGAGAAGGAGTTTTCAAAAGCAAATGGGCTGCTGACAGCAGGTTTAGTCATTGGGCAGTTGCAGGCTTCTGGCACTTACCATAAATTCAATCTAATTAAAACTAATTAAAGCAACCCACCCCAAGAACCCCTCTTTTTATAAACTTTAGTCTGTATTGAGTATTTATGCAGATTCTATCCTCTGTATCATGTGACAATGGCATTGTTGCTGTTCAGCGCTCCAGAAGTGAATTTATCAAGAAAAAGGGCCACAGTTGTAGAGTTGGCATGTAAATCGGTTTCTTAAGTATGTTTTTCCATTAATACAAGTAGAATATATTGCATTATAATATATTCTGGGAATATGAGGTTGTTCTCAATTTTGTAGTAAGGAGAATTTCTGAGACTGCATGCAAGTTGTAACATATTTTCACAAAGGTTTAAATTTATAGCCTTTCTCTCGAGTGCTTTCAATTATTCCATGCAGCAGGAAAAGCTTACTCTGGTTACAGAAATATCAGACTGACCTCTGTCTAAAGAAAGCAGATTTCCTAGGGACTGCCCCGGTTTTGTCCTGGGAACAGAACCCAAACCACCACTAACAGCAAGAGGTGTTGTTTGACAAAATAACTTCAGAGATACCGCCAGTGTTGTCCATTCAGTCATGACACTGCTGTGTTCACAAGGTTTTACAGAAGGCTTTTTTTTCTTTGCAGAAACGGAAGGCTTCAAGATCGACACCATGGGCACCTACCACGGGATGACTCTGAAGTCTGTGACGGTGAGTGCAAAGTCTTTGCTTAAAAGTTTTATAGACATGATAATGTGGCTGTATATACAAAATGTATTTTTAGAGAGCGACGTATCTTGTCCTTCTGGCCCAGGCTCTGCAAGGTCACTTAGGCTGAGGAACAGCATTGGTGAAAGTTGTTCTCTATGAAAAGACAAAAGGTGTTTCGTGTTATCTGCATGTTTTAGAGGGCTGTGCTCCAGGGATTTGTTTGCACTAAAAGAGAGTGCTGGGAAGGTTTCTTGTGGAGGTGCAGCCTTCTCTGCTATATTTAATGTACCCAGGTTTTTGCTAACCTTAGGTGTACCTGGGAAGGACATCTTTCATAATCATAAGTGATAAAACTATACTCAGAAAACTGAAGTAATAAAACCAGGTTTTGGAGTATTGCTCTGTTTCCCACCCTGCATTTAATAAAATAAACTTTTGGTGGTAGAAGAATTAGACCTCAGCACTACTGTTAAAGCTTTCTGGCCTGGTGAGATGGACTTGTATTGTATGGCTGTACAGTGCTGTCAGTGGGAACTGCAGCGTTCACAGATGAGAAAGAGAGACCCTCAAACAGATTCCGTTTTTTTTCTTTGGCCTGTTTGTCTGCTTTTGTGGAAGTGGGATGAATGCTCTCAAATAAATGATGTTTTGATCTGCTGGTAAGTAGGACAGAGGCTACAAAACTGCTGTAGTGCCCTTGTTGAGGTTTTTGCCATGTGCATACCTGTGGAAATCTGATGAATAGACAGCACTAAACACTCTCCTAAACTCATGCACTACTTTCAGTTTGCACTGCTCATTTGAATGTAAAATAGTGTCTTGAGTGGAAATTTCTGAAAAACGTTCAAGGGGTTTGTTTGATAAAAGTTTTTTCCCAAGTCTTTAATTCCCAACTCCTCTCGACTTAGGAGAGGAAGTGAAAAATGTTAAAAGAAAAAGGAAGGGAATATTTAAGTAAGGAATCTACTTAATAGTAAATAGTGTCATATCTTGATGAATTCAGAAGTTGATTGGGTGAAGAAAAAAGATAACCTATGATGTCTGAAGATTTGTTCTTGAGCTTGGCATGAATTTTGGGCTGCTTTATGAGGAATCAAACTGTTGTTATATCAAACCCCAGTTTCTATGGGCTATCTGCTTCAAGGGGTAGTGACTTGAAATGGGTTAGTAGGTTCTGTTTAAATTGCTCTTCCGGGAGGAAAAAGAAAGAAGAAAGAGAAAAGCAGGATTATAGTAAAGCAGAAATGTTGAAATGTTTTAAGCTTATCAGTGTAAAATCGGTAAAAGTTTGAAGGGATGTTCAGTAACTAAAAATTATATGATTTTTTTAAGGTCATAAAAACAATTAAGGTTGCTTGTTCTAAGAATCCTACCTTGTGTATTGAGCATACTGCCTAGAGTTTTTGGGTTATTAAACTGTCCTTGTTGGTTTCTTCCATTTAGAAAGAAAATATAATAGGTTTTAAATTACAAGTAAACCTTTTTTTAACATAAACCAGAATTTTTTAAAATAACTATTTAAGAGGTATTGCACGATGGCACATAAAGCATCATCTGGTGTCATGAGAAATATTAAAACTCCATCTGTCACTTAGCTTTTGTCTGAGAAAGAGCTGGTAAAGGATTTTTGATGCCTTATTTTCTAGGCTATTAGAAAGGTGCCCTAAATGTTTAGCTCATTCATAAATTGTAGTGACATCCTGGCTTTGTGTTTCAGAGGGGGGAGAAATAAATCTGTTAATTATGTTCATCTGTTTTTGTCTAAACTTTGTCATAGTGATGGACCACATAGTTCTAACCCATAATCTCAGATCGTATTTCTGTGTAGAATAGTTAATCTCCTGCCACTTGGCAAGTTTCATATTTTGCTTTTACTCAAGGGGTTTTGTGCTTTTTTCATATTTTTTATGTTAGACAGAATAAGGGAGGAAATGGGAAAGTAATTTCTTCCCCAGGGTGTTTAATGGGAAAGTACATTATAGTCATTGGCTAATTCATAGGAATATGGAGGATAGCCTGGACTTCATTCCACCTACATTGTCTCATCTGCTGTCCTCCTAGTATTGGTATAATCCCTCTATGAACTCATGAAACATTTCAAAGGAATTGGAGTGTTAGGTAGCTCTTGGTTAGAGGCTCTCTTGAATCTTCAGACCTCTGATTTGCAGATGGATGCTGACATTTGGAAGCTTCATTTTTATGCTGTTGTTCTCCTTAACATGGTGGCTCCTCTGTTTCTTCTGTGGTGTTTACTTCCATTAATATGTATTTCCAGAGAGCAGTCAGATTCCCTCAAAAGTCATACTTCTTACCTGCAGTGTAAAGTGATCCAGTGTTTGGAGTTGTCCACCAGCTTCTCATAGAAAATTTGTAAAAGGTTCCTTTGTTTAGTATTATATTCCCTATACTTGCACTCTGCCTTATTATAGTTCTCTGTAATGATTTTTATGAAATGTGCACAACTTCTGTTTTGTGTTTGTTCTTGCTGAAATGTGAGCTGTCCTAGATGCTTGTTCTTTTTAACAGCAAAACAAAAACTTCTTCATCTTGACTGCTTTCTTTTCATCAGTGATGTTGGAAACTTTCTTAGCATTCAGAATTTGTGCCAGAACAGATGGTGAATGGTGGGCTTTTTCTGAAGTAATGTCAGCTAAAATAACTTGTGCTGCTGGCAGTTCTTCCCTGTAACAGGGCTTTTGCTTAATTGGCACACTTTCTCTTCGGAAGAACTGACTTATTTATTGAATTTTTATTGTGAAGGCATGATCTCATTATTCTGGACCTGGAGTTGTTTGTAGCAAGGCATTTTCCTCAGAAAGATTTTTTTTTTTTAACGTATTTTTTTCCTTTTCTTAATACCTGTGGCACCTTCTAGTTGCCTGGATTGATGATGTTTTGGAAAACTAGTAAGTAAGCTAGTGGTGGTAGCTCTTGCATTCATATTCAGCAGTTCCTATAGCAAACCATCCAGCACGACTTTTCAAAACTGCAGATCTCCCTGCAGGCTTCACTTCCAGGCATCATCCCCTGTATAGCAGAACAACAACTGGTTTTTACCTAGGTAGGTTTGCTGTTTGAAGTGGAGCAATCTTTGGAAGATAAGTATGTTTGTATTTCTGTACCACGCAGGGTGTGAAGGAATGCTGAGAGAGAATTTAAACTGATATTTTGAACATACTCTCTGTTACTTGTGTAAATTTGACATGTTTGGGGCATTAGCCTCCTGCTTTTCTAAAGGAAAGTGTTATCCTGGAGCCTAGGCCAGTGTCATCCAGTGGAAGCCTCCAAGGTGGGTCTCACCTTGTGTATATAATGAGATTGAAGGTTGGACTATTTGTTTCTGTAACTAGAATATGTGTAACAGCGTTCAGCTGTTAGTGTAGCTCGAGATGTGAAGATCAGAACAGACTGTTTATCTGCACCCAGGGCAGGATAGGGAGGAGTTGCTTGTTCTGTGAGAACAGATAAAGTTGGCTGTGGGTACTCAGCTCTCCCAAGCTGAGGGTATGCTTTGTATTGACTGTGAGCACATGCAAATAATATTTGTTTGTCCATTACAATAATAGTCATGGTGATACTGATTTTACTCATCTTGGTGGTTTTTTCTTGTTTTCATGGCTTTAATGTGAAAGAAAGGAATAGCGTGAAAGCCTGTGGAGTTCTGTGGGGTGATTTCCTCTGAGCTCTTAGAGCCCTGGCTTGTCAGGAGCTGTGATTCAGGGGGGCTGTGAACTTGTGTTCAAGTGAACAAGAACAGCATAGCACTGCAGTAGGCCCTTGTAGAAATTATTTTGTTGTCTTTCCTAATTGCTGGAAAGCTCTTCTGTTTTCAACGTGGGGTTTCTTTTAGTATTCAGGGCTGCTGAAGCTTGGGAGCTTTCTTTGTCTTTGGTTTCTGCTGCTGGTAATGGAATCTGTCATTGATCATCTGCACTCGTAATCAGCCAGAGCTACTGTTGGCATTTGTTTCTCTTGCTGTTCAGTAAACAGGCAGATACAAGAGTTCTTGTAGGGATTGAGCTAATGCTCTTCCCAGAGAGTTTGGAGCTACACCTGCATGATCACTTAGTTAGTGAGGGCTTCAGTGGAGGCACTTCACTTACAACAAACTCAAATGCAAATTTCTGTGCTTTATTCAAACTTTGGAAGTAAGAAATTCTGTTTAAATTTTCAGTGCTTTTGAGTTCAATGATGTTTTTCCTTCAGATCGACAAAAGCAATGTTCCTCTTTGCACTGTTCACTGCCAGGCTCTACAGCAGTCTCTGGGTAAAAGTACCCTGAGTAAACGTATGAGAGTATCAATAATTCAAGCAAATGCATTGCATTTCCGTTACAACAAATACATTTCATAGTCCCAACAGAAAACAACTAATTAAAAAGGAGTCCCTATGCAAGCCACAGGACAAGCAGGTGTAATTTCAGAAGAATTGAAGACTGGTTCAGCACCCCTAAGGTCAGCAGCATTTTTCATCAGTTTGTGGTCAGTATCATATTTGGGGCATTAATTAATCAAAGGGTGTTACTGTTGTTGCCCTCAAAATCTTTTGAGTTGGATATAATCTCTCCTTTATTTTTTTACCTGAGAGGTTGTTTAACTATCTCTGGTGTATTTTCAAAGAAATAGTGTGCAGTATAATGAGGGAATTGCATCCACTTTACACTGGGCCTTTGGAAAGGAAGCACTTGGGGCAGAAACTATCAACATGGTGTGTGCATGTATTTTATATAAAAGACTTAGGATAATTGATATGCTTCTGTGTGAGTAGGTTAATCCACAGGACCGTATAACTGATGGTGAGGAATTAAAATTACAATTCAGTGCCAAAACTCAAAATGACTTTACAGAAGCATATGGCGGAGTTGGACGTTGTCTCTCGGTGTTCAGATAAATAGCACTTAGCTTTTAAAAAGAAATAAAAACTTAATACATCTTTAATATTGGAGATGGAGGAGAGGTACTTACTCATCCACATCACCAGTTTTTTGTGTCATGTCCTAATCTCATTAAAATGTTGGAGGACAGTGGGATTGAGGGAGGAGTCAGCAAAACAACGAACTCTTTGAAATGTTTGAAATGGGCTCTGAAGTGAAGCATAATTTTCACGCAGCCTGTGCATAAGCTGGTCATTATTCCCAATGTGAGTGGAACACCAGCCTGCCCACTCCCCCACTTCTCTCTGCAGGCTGAGCAGCATTCTGTGAATTCTCTGTGTGCATCCTATTCAGTTTTTAACCAGCAAGAGGTGGTGAGGAAAACTGAAATAATATAAAATCATAAAGTTACATAGATGTGCATGGAAGGCAGGTTTTTTCAGAAGAGTTTTCCATAGGTGGTACTGGAGGTACACACTTTTTATTAGGTTTGTAAATTACTTTTCCCCTTAGGTATACTCACCTGTAGCTATTTCAGACACACCCATGAGGTCCTTGATCCATGAGGGTTAAGGGCTAGGATATGACATGAACTCAAAAAGTCCTTGAGCTGGAGCAATGGATGTTTCTCCAGAGCAGTCTGCCAGCAGCCTTGCACTGCTCTGGGGTAGCAGACAAGAAGGCTTTGTGTGTCTGTACTACTCTAATGAGAGTGGATGAAATGCAACCAAGTTTCCTAAGAACTATTACTGTATTTTATATTTAAGGCCCACAAAACAGTTTCAGTGGTTAGCATTTCATTGCCTCAGTCGTGTTTCAAATATTAAATTGCTTCCCTTAAAGAGTTTTAGTGTAAATAGTGAAGCTGACAGAGACCAAGAAAAATCACATACAAATGCTGCTTTCAAGAAAAAGTGTTAGGTTGAACAATGGTGCACTCGTTTTCTTTGGGATTGTAAATCATGTACATCTGTGCCAAGATATCTGGCTGTTGTACTGCGTTACACAATAGAACTGCCTGTTTTGTTCCCCATAATAGGTTTTCTTTTATTTCGAGAGTAAGAACTGCAAATTCAAGACAAGAAAGGGATGTTGTATAACCAGTCATGCCTCAGGAAGTTAGGCATTGCTGTGTGGCACCAGTGTGCTGCAGAACAAGAGGGAGCAAGCCGTGGGGCTTTGCTGCTGAATGAGAGCCTGGAGTCACTGCTGTGTGTAAAACTGCATTGTGGCAGTGCTAAGTGTGCTCGTGGCACATCTGGCAGGGCCTTGAGCGCTTTGAGTGGAGCAGTGCCAAATGGGAGAACCCAAAGCATTCCTGAGTGTACATTCCATTGGAGCTTTACATGTCCAGGGAGCTTTTCTTACCAAGGCTTGAGAGCCTCAGACATGCTTGGTGTGAGTTCAGAGATGACTTGCTAGACCTGTCTGGATCTCAGGCTGAGTGACAGGAGTGTATTTGCTAGCCCTAGCGATATCCCCTGAGAAACTCATCTGCCATGTACACTGTGCACTAGGACTGGGATCCTTTGTGAATGTTTCAGGAGTCACTCTCATTTGGAAACATGGCATCAAATAAAACTGCCTGGGAAACTTCATTTGTGTTCTTGGAATTGCATGTCCTTTTTCACTTGATTCCTGTATAGGATTCTGCTTGGATTCATTTGTGTTTCTCAGGTCTTTGGGTTTGTGTCTAATGGAAGTTTTCTAGGGTGTTGCTCACGATACCAGCTGAACCTCAGCTACAGATTCTTATATTTTGTCTTAATTGTTCTGAACAATCAGACATCATGCACTGCACAAGCTTATGTTAAACAATGCTGTCAACATCCTTCTTTCTGCAAATTATCTCCAAACATCTAATGAATGTCTAACAGCTGCATCTTCACCTGACATTTCTGGGGAAAGAACAGCTCTGCTGTTATGTAGGGTTGTAATTTATTCTCAGCTATTGAAGGTGGTGTAAAGGTCTTGCAGACCCTGTAGAAATGAGTATGTGTTAGATGGGGGATCAGAGAACAATCCACTTTAACACAGCTTCTTCTCCCTGCAGGTTTTGGGTAGCCATCCTCTTGTCTTGGAACAAGAGTTTTAACAAAGTTTTGAAGGTTTCTTGTAGCACACTTTGCAATTTACGATACACTAACTAAATCAAAATTACTATTAAAGTATTTTATGATCATCTGAGTAATTTATGTAACTAAAGTGAGAACTGAATAAAGATTTCCTTCTCTGTTCAGTTTTTGAGATTATACCATTGTCATTAGGCCCTGGATACTTTACTGCTTAGTTTTTTGCTTGTAATAGAGTAAGGTAGAATTAATTATTTGTGGAAATAAGTTTTCTGCTTGCAGATATAAGCAAGTACTTGTATCTAACTTAGTATCACAGTCATTCCTTCTTCTGAGCTTGGGAATTAGGATAGTTTGTTACCCTAGCAATATCCATAGGAACTGCCTCAGAGCCCGGGCTCATGTACATCTCACTCATGCCATCTCCTACTGCTTAGTTAAGCCAGAGCAAGCTCTCCTTTATGATTAGTTTAAAGTTGTTTTTTAAGCTCTTTGCTTAGTCCTTATTGTTGCCTCCTTGAATGTACTTAAGGACTGTTGTTTCAATTTGTGGACTTCATTCTGGGGTTGCTCTTTTAAAGGTACACTTCCTTTCCTCCTCCTTTCAGTTGTGGGTTTATTTTGTTGTTTAGTTGGATTTTTTTCCCTTCTATTGAATTCTTTCAGTATGTGGCTGTGAGTGTGTGAATCCAACCAGAGGATATCTCAGTGTGGCACATCTTGTTCACAGGTGCACAGTGTGGCATGGGCAGGTGTTCTTTGGTTCCTCGATCAGAATATGTGAGGCAAAGAAAGTCTTTTCAAAGTGCTCAGAACTGAGACAGAGCTTTAGAGGCAAATGTTGATGAAATGCTGAGGCAAGAGCCCTGATTCTTAGCGATTTTGGGGATGGATTATAATTGATGTCGTTGGGCACTATTTCCAGGTAGTGCAACATAACTAATGAGAAGATCCTGTGAGAATGCAAAATAGAACATATTTTTAAGCTTTTTGGGCAGTTCCTTCTTGCACCATTTAAGGTAATTGATTAAGACTGACTATATTTAGGTCTTGAACTTTATGAAGTTTTAGTGTTCCATCTAAATGCAGGTGCTAATCTGCCTGTATCTTTTATGCAGCCTCATCCTGTTGCTGTTGAATCAGCATCCTCACCTTTAGGATGTCTCTAGGCAAAGTCCTGATTTACTCAGGTTTGCTACCAGGGGTTCTGAGTAACAGTCTGTTCAGCAGAGGCTTTCTCATTAGGTAAATGACTGTACAGGCCATATAATGATCTGTGCATTAGTTCTGGCTCACTCACCTGGCATTTGGGCAGCACTGCTCATCCCTCCCGGAATATACCTGTGACTGTGAGCTGCCGAGCTGCCATCTGGAGCTGCATTGCTGTTTGCAGTGAGCAATATGCTGCTGCTGACACCACTCAGCACTGCTGCTGCAAGGGTGAGCCTCTGGATTCAGCTAAAACTCACTCAGCTGAGCTCAGGGGAGATGTGTGGGTATGAAAGTGCATGTAGGCAGGCACTGAATGATGTGTTGGTTGGTTGAATTATCATTCACCACTTCCTCTGTTGCCCCTCTTTGTTCTCAAAGGGCTCGTGGGATTTTCTGGAGATTTTTGGTTTGGGATTTTTCTAACATGAGCCTCATACATATAGGACTTAGTACTGAAGACAGTGATCTGGTACAAATAAGTCTGGTTCTGTACTTTGTGAGTCAATAAATGCATAGCCTGAATGTAAATTTATTTGAGAGACAAAAATTCTGATTTTCTTTTAAAATGAGAAAAGTTAATCTTGGATCTTTGCATCTGCAGTACTTAACTATTTTAAATGACGAAGGTTTGTGCAACGTACTTAAAATGTCAAATTTATCTAAGGCAGTTGGTAAATTGAAAAAAATTTATAAATAACTCCGAGAACAACTGTGGTTTTTACAAATACGTCATTTAATTAGCTGGCCTGTAAAACTTGGTTAGACTTTGTACAACATGAATATTAACAAAGCATCTTTTTATTTCTATTTACCATTACCATTGTATTTGGCACATTAAGGTTTAGGAGGTCCAATTATTCAGTTGGTTTCCTGCTTTAAGAAACTTGGGAGGTGTTTTGGAATTTAAATCTCTTCCTTTTTGGCTCTCCATCAAGGTGTATGAGTAGGTTTTGTGCATGAGCAACAGATATGCTTTTAAAATTCAGTTCAAGTGCAAAGCAGAACTTGGTGTGACTAAGCAAAGTGATGTAGTGATGTGATAAGTTTGCTTATAGTTAACTGTCAGCCTAGTGGCTGTAAATCCATAGTACTTTTAATTTAGAATATTGTTAAAAAATCCTAAAAAATAATGTGCTTTGTCTGTCTAATCGTCTGAGCTTCTCTTCCTCTAACTGAAGTGGGTGTCTCCTCACGTCCTCCCTTGACCTGGAGAGAAGTGAGGCTGCTGACTTACAGATGTGTGATTTTGGGTAGCTTGGTGCTGCCATTTTGAGGAGACACAGAAAAAGCACTCCCTGCCTTTCACTCCCTGGGAGCAGTAATTCCAGGGTTTAATTTCCCTGGCCAGCAATTTCCATGAAAGTTGACAAAGGCAATAATTTTTCTCCGGGTTTTATTGAAATTGGGAAATAGTTTTGAACCATACTGTGCGAGAAGGGAGATAATGTTACTAAAGCAGACTGAGAAGAGCTCTGTTTCCTGAGGTGGGGAAAAAACCAACTCTCCTTTTGCTTTGGAATACAGAGACTTCAGGGTCATGGTCCATCAGCCCTACTTCCCAGTTACTATATAATTGAAATACAAATGGAATACAGTGGTCATTAAAGCAGATGACCTGCCTGATTAGTTGTGGTGGCTCATGATGCTAACTAAAACAAAATGTGGATGGAGAGGGCTTTATAATGCCTTAAGCCAAATATTTTGTAGCTGATAATACATACAGTATATTACAATATATGCAGCTACCTCATATTGGTCTATAAAATCCATTTGGTTTTAGGGTGATGTTGTGTGCTGTTGCAAGCAATGATTTATAGTAAGTTTCACATATATAATTATGTCTGGAAAATAATGTAAAGCAAAAGCTTCCAAAAATATCTGGACATGTGCAGCAGGTGAAGTGCAGATTAAAGTAGTAAAATACATATTAAAATACTAAATGGATCATAATGCTGTCTTAAAAATTAAAACCTAAAGGGACTTTGAACTGCCTGTATAATGTTACATCTGATTTTACAGGGTAGGTTTATAGCTGGCTCAGATTTCATAAGTGAACTTTTATCATGTAAATCAACTTCCTTGTTCATAGCTGAAATCTTTTGAAAACTGTGTTTACTTGTTTGTTACAGTTTCCATTCAGAATAATGAAAGTGCCTAATCAGGCAGTTTGCTCACCTAAGGTGAGCTAAATATTTAATAAGGGTAGCTTGCATATGTGTGTTATTGTACTGCACAACAAAACCACAGATTCAATGTCTCTTATATTCCTTCCCCTGGCAGGGCTCAGCAAGACTCTTAATGTCCTTTTATTTTCTTCTCTGGAAAGCTGCCTGCACTTGGCTTGTAATACCAAACACTGTGAATTGTAATCCTTTCAAATACGAATGTGGGTATTAGATAATTTTAAAGAATGAGTACCATAACAGTAATCCATATGCAGGGAACATTTTATAGATGGAAATTTGCAGTACACAGAAAATATTTTCAACCATTATTTTATTACTCCTTTCTACGGAGCTGAGAGGAATAGAATATAAAAGGCAATAAGTACTCAACATCCTCCAGGTTAAGATCCAGAATAGATTAAATTTAAACACTAGGAGAGTGTTACTAGTATACTAATATTTGTGGAAGTTCTCAGTTATGAATAAGAATCATACCTTTAAGGAAATAATGTAACTTTTTCTGATGCCTCACCTGAGCGAAATGGAAGTGATTGATAAACCTGACATTTAGTCTTTGGCATGCTTCAGGGAGTTTCTGCCTTATGTTCAGTTAAGTAGTGTTTCTTTAGTGGAGTCATATTTAAACTATGGTAAAATGCATAGAAATATATTGATACTTTAGAAATGTGGCATAACTAAAGAGTGTTCACAGCTTATGATTTCTTCCCTGTCTCCCTCCTCTTTCTTCTTTTTCCTTTAAACAAAAGACTGACTTTGGCTCAAGTAGGCTTGGCCAGTTTCCTCTCCCACCACATTCCCCAGAAGGAAGCTAAATTAATTCTGTCCATAAGAAGATTAAAAGCTGATGGGATGGGCAGATGTTTTATTTTCTCAGGGGTGAAGGAAGCAGCATGAGCTTCTCTGGCAAGTCTGAAGATAATAATGGTGGTGGGAGGGAATGTTTTGCTTCTAGTTAAATTGCAGAAAGGCATTTATACCTTCCTGTAATACATTTCATGTGCTCTTTGACATTATATTGATGGAAGAATAATGATATATTCTGGGTTTATGTATTAACATGTAAATGTTCATTTACTCCAATACTGATTTGTAGTGAATCTGTTACGCTTCAGAGTAAATTTAGGTGTTACTGTGAATTTTATTTTGCTTTTTTAATTCTTTGTTTTGCACTGCAGAATGTTTAAAGCTCAAAACTTTCCTACATTATTTACATCTTGGTTCATTTTAGTTAGTTTAGTTAATTTTCAGTTAATGTGCTTAATATTCTGGTATTTTTCCTTCCAGTTGAAAAAGTCCTGGCTGCAGTCTGGCTTACTCCTTATGACCAAACTGCTGTAGGAGAAACTCGTGGTGGGCCCTGTGTGCTTGCTAGCAGAATTCACAGAATTCTTGGAATGAACTGAATCTTAACTCCTGAAGCCTCATCTCTCTGTGGTAGCCTCCAGCCTGGTGCTGATCTGGGAGCTATTTAATAATTTAAGTTCACAAGTTACCTGCTTTTCTCAGCATTGGATCCTCCTGGTTTCCAGGCTTGTTAAGGGATTCTGGGACAAATAGGTTTCTGGAGGTGCCTTTGTGCTCACACAAAACACAATCAAAGAGCAGCAGCTGTGTAAAGCTTCGGGGTGAAAAAAGTCCTCCCTGTGTCTGAAACATGACTTTGGTTTTTGCTGGTAGCTTTGGAGTCTCTGTCAGTCAGTGTCCTTCAGGCAAGGGCCTCAAAGATCTTGTGGAACTTCCTCCCAGATTTCTTTTATACCTCTTGAGTTCCCCAAACCAGGGTTTGTTTTAAAGGGTTAAAATATTTATTTATATTCCATTTGTAATTAAGCACGTCGGGTCTTTCCAGGGTGGAGCTGTTGCCACCTGAGCATGGCTGGGAGTCATGGGGAAGTTAAGAATCTTGAATAAACATCTGTGTTTTCCCATTAAAGCAAGTGCTTCATAGTTCAGCCATTCACAAATAACCTTTTCTCCTTAATACAATGGATGATGCAATCGAAAATGGCAATATACAAGTATTCCTTAAGGCTATATCTAGATCAAGGCACTCAAGCAAATGAAAGCAAATTACCAAAGTGTACAACATCAACATTCATATGTTATAATACATTAAATTGCCATTGGCTGGTGATGTCTTTAGGAATAAAATTAATTTCGTGAGCTGTATGTAGTTTAATTTCCTTGATTTACAGTGAGTGAAGGCCAATTTACTCCTGCATTGGAAAACTCATGTGGGAATTCAATGCATTTAAATTAACACGTTTTGACTTCTCACCTTTCCTTGAATCTTGATAAACCTTCAGATCATTGTTAGCCCGTTAAGTTTGAGAGCAGCTTCCCCAGATGTGATTGCTGCTCCTCTTGTTGCTGAGGTCCCATTTCTTAGTGCTGTGTGGAGCTCACTGCTGGCTCACATGGGATTACAGATTTGATCTGCACCAGAGCCACAAATAAAATTAAACTGCTGCTCTTCACTCCAGGGAGTAATGGCTGGATTATATAGAGCCACGATAGTATTAACTAACCTGCAAAGACTGTGTGTTTTCCAGAATGCACACTTCAGGATCCTCCGCAGCTCATGGACATCCAGCAGTCAATTCAGTAGCTTTTAAAATCTTCATAATACACTTGTTCTGTGTATATATTAAAAAAAAAAAATTAAACATTGTAGAGGTATTTATAACTTTTGGTTTTATTTTGGTTGGCAAGCACAAAGGTAATTTGTATTGCTTTCAGTTTTATGTTTGGGATGTTTAAGTTGAGAAAGGAATAGGAAATTAAATTGCTGTGGATGCTTAATAGACTGTTTATTTTAGGGCATAGTCAGTGCTTTCACACTTTATTTCAATTGTCATTACACAAGAAAAACTACTCATTTCCAGTACTTAAACTGATGAATTGAAGCCTACTACTTAACATTTGTCCACTTATTTACTTACATACACTGCAAAGGGCTGAATATTTTCTCTTTTAAGTGCTTGTCCTGCCTGTGTATTTCCCCTGAAGTATGACTTTAGTGGGTTTTGCATCTTTTATCTCCCTGTTTAATAGGAAGAGATGTACTGTGTAACACTTATTGAAGTGTCCCAGCTTATAAAGTTTGTAATTACTGTCCATTATTCTAAAGGATTTCTGCTGGGTTTTTAAAATATTTTTCATTTCATGTAGTTAGCAGCAGCACAGTAAATGTGCTGATAATTTCTGTTCCCATTCTGCATATGTGGAGGATGGGACAATACTAAATGACAACATCCCAATAGTTCAATCTGTGTAGGTGAATTTTTGTGTTCTGTCCTTATATTTTTCAGTAAATGGGGACACTCGGGTAATATTTTTGTGACTTGCTGGCTGAATTTTACCCACTGTTTAGGGAGGGAGTATTGGTAACAAGAAGACCTAATCAACATTTATTTATACTTACTGGACTTTTTGAAACAAACCAGTTTGATTTGGTCTAATATCATCATGCCACTGTTATGCAAGGAGTTGGTCTGCAGTATATGACCAATTCTCTAAAGGGCTAAAACTTGCTAGTAAGCTTTGACAATGTTGTATAGGAAATTCAGAATCTGCAGTTTGGTATTTATTAGAAGCAGACAGATTTGTATTATCTCTTAAGGAAGTCTCTAAAAAGTGGGGTTTAGGCAGTTAATGTCCAGTTGTTTAAAAGGACTACTTACAAATTTCTCTGAGAGTGAATGTCTGACATGTTTTTAAGGTGTTTGGGTGAGAAGGGACATTGTTATGGGGTTCAGAAAACGCTTAGTTTTCCATACTGCATCTTGCAAAGACTCCTAGCAGGTTACAACATTCCTCTGATAACTTGAGAAAACCTTTAGCTTTGAAGAGGTAGTTGTAAAAGGGAAATAGGACAACAAGAAAGGAAAGCTTTATTGACAGTTGGAAAAATAATTCCCTTTTTTTTACTTCCCAAAAGCCAGGGACAGACACATTAATTTCTGTATTGGCCACTGAAACAAGTGAAATGCCAAATGTTTTAGTTGGCTGTGGTGGGAGGCAGCCTTTTTTTTTTTTTTTTTTCCTATGGCAACACATCTCATTGTCATCGTTTTTCACTTCAAGTAACTGACAAAGCCAGTGTGAAATATGTTCAGCAAATATGTAAAGCTATTTTTGCCCAAGTCTTAAAGTGTCATCAAAGAAAATGGAAATTGTCCAGCATCTTGGGTTACACAACTGAATACGATGAATAGTGTGAAAGCCCACGTGAAGCTAATGAGGTTCACCAAGGCCCAGTGCTAAAGATGCTGCACCTGGGCTGGGGCACAGACTGGGAGAAGAACTGCAGGGGAGGACTTGGGGGTTTTGGTGGCTGAGAAGGTGGACATGAGCCAGCAGTGGGCACTCACAGCCCAGAAGGCCAGCTGCACCCAAAGAGGGGTGGCCAGCGGTCGAGGGAGGGGATTGCTCCCCGGTGAGATCCCACCTGCATTGCTGCACCAGCTGGAGTCCTCAGCACAGGAAGGACACAGAGCTGTTAGAGCAGGGCCACAGCAGGCCATGGAGTTGCTCACAGGGCTGCAGCTCCTCTGCTCCAAGGACAGCCTGACAGGGCTGGGGCTGTTCAGCCTGCAAAGGAGGAGGCTCTGGGAAACCCCGCTGCAGTGCTTAAAGGGGACTTAGGAAAAAGAGGGAGAATGGCTTTCGACAAGGGCAGGCAGTGATAGTACAAGGGAGAACAGTTTAAACTAAGAGGGGAGACTTAGATTGAAATTCAATGTCAGGAAGAAATTCTTTACAGTGAGGGTGGTAAGGCACTGGAACAGATTGCCCAGGGAAACTGTGGGAGAAGTGTCCATTCAGAGTGTGAGCACTGTCCAACTGCAATTTATCTTTAATTTCAACTGGATCATAGCTCTGTGTGCTGAAATGGCTGCACTTGGAACTGCTGCAGAAGAACTCTGCTATGTCCTAGCTAGGATATGTCGGCATGGGCTGCTTGCTGCAATTCTGTTGTTACAAGAAAAAAGAAATAACACTTCATGCTCCTGATCATGTGTTTTGTCATGAACATCCTAAGATTTATCTGTTCTATGAGTAAATCAGGGTCTTATGAATTCAAGTATCATATTACTGCTTTGGGTGCTAATACTCCTAAATTCAAGAGAATGTTATGATAAGAAATGGGGGGGAAACCACCTTTTCTTCCATGTAGAATATTTTACAATGAAAGAAAAAAATTAATACAAGATTCATTGGTGGTTTTTTCTTACAGAATTGGAGGAGGTAAAATATTAATAGTTGACAGGTTGTCATAAGGAGTCTTACAGGCAAAACCAGAGTAGTGTTTCTTAAAACTCTCAATTTATTGAATGTGTGCAGAAGATACTACTTAACAAAAGTGTGTTCATGGGTGTAAAGTTTTTTAATGAATAGGAGGATGGACAGGGAAGAAATGTAATCTGTGTACTTTATTCTAGTTTTTCCATTCCGCTCTGCTAGCGTGAAATTTGGACAATAAATCATTCAAACTGCTTAACCTCTGCTAGTAGAAAATATGGAAATGGTGGAAGGGAAAAAAGAAAATTAAAATGGTTGAGGGACCCAGGCATTGCACTTCTTAATGACTAGGACAGCATTACATTTCATTCAGGCTTAAAGCCTCCAAATTATTGTCACAAGGCTGTCATTCCTTTATTAACATTAATGAAAGCTGGATATCTGAAGTTGTTTGCAGCATCCATTTCTCAACTGAATTTTGGGTAGAAAGAAGATCATATCTTTGATGGATGCAGCAAACAAATTTGCCTGCTTTTTAGAGAGGATAATTCTCAGCTGGATAGTATGAAGTCGTAAGTACAGCTTTTAGTTCTGAATAAATTTTAATCTCTGCAAAGTAGAAGAATTCTGATTATCTATCATTGTTGTCTTAATTATTCTTTTTTGCCATTTTGAGAATTCAGGGAAAAGATTCGGTTGTTTAATTAATGTGGATAACTTCCAAGATAGTTAAACCATGTCAAATTAGGTCAAATAGTAGAAGTAAACTCCTGCATCAGGTTTTAAAAATCATTTCAGATGTGGAAGACAAATTTTTTTTCATGACATAAGTAGAGGTATTGTTGAAAATACTTTTCTGTTGAAGACACATTTATATACCAAAATGGGATTTCTGTGGGTTTGTTGGATTTTGGTTGGTTTTTCTTTTTTGTCTTGGGTATGCCTCACTGTGGGTACAGCATAAGCTTTGTAATTTGCTTTTTGAGCAGCAGAGGTGTTAGTTGTTCCCTCAGGTATATATGCGATATTTACCTTTATTTTAGAGCCTCAAGTAACATAAGAGTACCTCTGACTTGTTGTCTTATTTCTTTACACTTTTGGGATGTAAAAATGTTACCCTTTCCTGCACTAAAAACCAGTCAATAAAATACAATATTTTAAATTATTTATAGATGATACAATGGGAAATTGGCTCTCTTCATTCAGAAGGCTGGATAATTGAGCTGAATTTTTATGGCTGCAAAAATCGATGTCTAGGTGGACTTTGGAAGAATGCCTATAAAAAGACTAGCATTTGCATTAAGTAGCAGCACTAAATTTTTGACTGAGTCACAGATGGTGCTTTCCAGTGTTTCATTTTTTGTTTTATCATCTCGTATCAACCTGTATGTTAGGGCAAAACAGGTTTAAAATGTGACGTAAATCGATGCTTCTTTTGAAGGCGATGACAGTGACACACAAATTCTGAATGAAACCTAGAAGATTGTAGGTTTTTCTTATTCTCAAAATAGTTCTCAGATCTCAGCTTGTTTTAATGCAGGGTATGTTAAATATTTAGGAAAGGCAGTGAGTAAGGTATAGTTTCCTTTGCTGTCTTGTCTGGTATTTTATTAACAAAGGATTTCTTGTGGCAGTTGGTGTTTTCTTGTTTTAAACTTTGAGCCTTACTGAGACATGGGAACACTTGGCCTTTTCACAAGAAATGTTGTGGTGGGGTTGTGGTTTTTCAAGAGTGTGGAGGGATTTGGTGGTTTTAGGATGGCATGGATATTTTTAATTTTTAATTCAATATAAAACTTTAAAAAGTATTAAGAGTGAAAGAACTGGGAATACTTTACCTTCTGAAGACTTTTTTGTGTTGAAAAGATTCATCTCTTAGATCCTTGCAAGCGCAACTGTTTTTTCTGAAATCTGAATTTTTGTCATCTTGGGAAATTTTTAAAGACTTCACACTGTTTTCAGTATCTTAATCTTTTTCAGTTGAATATATTGCAAGACATTATCAAAGCTGGTATCCTTAAAATGTTAGGATGAGAACAGTGTTTCACACACTTCACTTTTTAATGAGGTAAAGAAAAAGGGACTTCTCCATTATGCCCACACTGAGCATCTGGGAGATCAGAGTGAGTGGTTCACAGAATATTCATCTTAAACAGCTGAAATGCCACTTTAATATTAGCTCAAGCTAAATGGGCTAAAGGGAGATGGAGGTGTTGCTGTGATGTCCTCAGAGCACATGGTGTATTCATCAGGGCACTTTGGCCCCGACTGAGGTAAAGCAGCTTGCAGTGTTTCTTTATTTTAAAAAGTGTATATTGGTTACAAACTGATAAAGACTGTATAAAAACGCCAGTTTCTTCCTTCTTCTCTTTTCTTGAGCAAATGACACCTTGAAGGTCAGCAACAATTCAATCCACCCTTCAGGAGGAGCTGTCTTTTCTGCAGCCTTCCCAGGCGAATGAAAGCCCTTTGAGAAAAATCCCGTCAAAGATTTTAGCAGCCTTGACTTCTCCACCCTGCACACCGACTGTGCACAACTTAAACATTCAAATGGAAACCTTTGAGAGTACAGAAAGCTTTAAGCCATGAGTACTCCCTGAGCTGGAGGGACTTTTTTTTTCCTTTTTTGAGTGGTAATTCAAGGTTACTGTCTCGGTCAGAACGTTTTGACCAAAAGCACAGTCTTGAGAAAAGCAAACGGAATGGTTCGTACCCTGTGGTTATAGAGCAGTTAGCTCATGAACCAAAATGCATCATTACTATCATTCAGTTAGTGTTATCAGGAAAACTGTCAGATTTAAATGCTTAAGAGAGCTCCGGTAACTGTTGCCATGGCAATATCAGAACAGCAACGTGGTCGTTTTCATCCATATCCCATGTTCAGCTAAATTCCTTAGCAGTCTTTTAACTGTGAAAGGAAGGTACCGTATTGTACCAGGCTGGGTTTCTTTTGAGCTAACCTGGAACAAATGAAAGCTGAAATTAACATTTTGTGTGAAAATTAAATACAAATCCTAGGCACAAGTGATCTAATTTGCTTTGCTCTTGGTTTGCCTGTGCACTGGCAGTCCTATGTGTAAAGTACTCTCTGTGGAGTCACTGACCTGCTGTTCATGTCATTGTGTCACCACTTGGAATTTGGTTCAGGCCTTAATAAAACACATGCACTGCAATCACAAACTAAAAATTTTGTTAGAAGAATAGATTTACCTCACCACTTCCTATATTCTCTGTAAGTGCAGAAGTGTGAACACTTAGGACTAGAATTTCAGATCATGCTTTCTGATTTGGCCTCACTTGTGTAACACTTTTCCCTGCCACTGAGCCTGCCCTGTATTTCCAGCCTGGGTGGTGTTGATCAGCTGCTGCATTTTTAGTTTCACTCTTCTGTTTTTTAACGTCCAAGCTCCTCTTTCACTGACTTGCCGCAAGAAGTTGTTTTGCACAGCCCTCCCCCAGCCTCCTGCCCCAGAAAGCCTTTGACTTCACTCTTGGTACAAAGCAGAGACCACATTCTGTCCTTGCTGACCTACATTTGCACAGTGCAGCATTTCAGAGCTGGCAGTGCAGCTTCCCTGCCTCCCTCCCTCCCCTGGGCTGCCTCACCGAGTGCCTGGGCTTGGGAAGCAGGGCTGGATGGGCTAGAGATGGAACCTGGAGCAATAACAGCCAGGGCCATGGCCAGTAGGTATGGTCAGCAAGGGGGGTGATTCTGTCCCGAGTCGCATCCTGCCTTGGGAGGACAGTCTGAAATCAAAAGGACGATAATGCTCCTCTCTGATAGGTGCAGCTGTTCCACAGCATGAAAGGGGGTTTAAGAAATGGCATTTAAAATTAGGAAAATGTGGCAACAAGAAGTGATGTTTTTACAAATCAGTTACAAGGCTGTTCTTCCCAATAGCACAAATGGAAGAAGTAGTAGCTGCTATATTAGCATCTTCCCTCTCCCTTTCATCTCCTCCTAGGACGTACGTTTCCACGCATTACAATGAGCATTCATTGAAGAGAAAAGATTTTCTTGCCCTGTGGGATTATGTAGGTGTTTCAGATTGAAGTGTGATGGGGGACTGTGTTAATGTATCAGGAAAATTAGTGGGAAGGAGGAGGCAGTCTAAAGTAATGGCCTCTAGGTGCTTCCCTCCCCTCCAGTGCCTGATTTAGCATGGGCTTGGAGAGTTAATGCATGCCTTAACATGTTGATATATTCTGAAAATGTTCTGTAAATGAGGACTGACACGTTTTATATTACTGCATTGCAAAGAAAAGCAGATTCTAAATTGCTGTTCTAGTAAGGTTAACCTGAAAGCCAGTCTGTCTCATCTCTTCTAGATCACTGCCATCCCATAATTTAAGTTTATAAATTTAAGTGAAGATCTTAGTGGGCACTGAATTTTCTCTCAGAACAACTACTGAGGCTTGGAAGTACTTTGACATGTAATTTTTTAAATTTAGAACAGATTGTGATCTTTACTCATGGAAGATCTCTCAGTGACTGGGGATGGGATCAGTTCTACTACATCAAAAACTGTAGCTGTGCATTTTCCATTCTTAGTTCTATTGGTGTGTGATCTGCACATCAGTGATTTAATTTGAGATGTGGAAGGAACAGTTTCGTTGTTGAATAACAAGTTTTTTGGTGGGACTTCATTTTGGTCCTATAGTATTAACATGTAAATCTTTATTTAGTTTAAAGTTAAAAAAATATGGGAAAATGATGGATTTTGTTCTGATTTTTCCAAGCTCTGATTTTGTTACCAGGACAGCATTTCTAAGACTTTTCTTTGCCATAATGATGGTATTGATGATGTCACAATTTTTTTCTCCCATCATAATTTTGGAGCCATTATGACTTTTATATTTGTTTTCAACTTGAAGCAGATGTACAGAGAAGTAAAAACATTTAAAGCGAATATTATACAAACTCTTGTACTTCCATATTCAATGAATTATTATATCCTTTTCCCCCTTTTTTTTACTGCATTGCAGACATGTTAGAGTTTTAGCTATGACTTTGTGTGCTATTGCTAATGAAAAATGCATTTTTTTCTTGCTGTATGGGGAAAGGAAGTGAGAACTTGTCCAGGCTTTTAATGATATAACTAATTACTGCACTATTTTTAATATGAACTGTTTTCATATTCTAGTAGAGTGAGCAAATAGCTTAAACACAAGCTAGAAAACAGTGAAACATTCAAAGAAAGGAATGTAGGGCTTTCCTTCTGTAATTGCATATTTCATCATACAAAATGATTCTCTTTTGTTTCTGAGAGCTTTGCAACAAACTGTGCAAGAAAACAGTACTTGGATGCAAATGATTTTAGTAGCATTTGACCATCTTGAAAAGGACTCAAGTGTGTTTATTGAGTAGTTTCAACTTATACCCAAACATTAATACAAATTTTTTAAAAATCACGTTGGGCCCTTCAAAGAGCATAAAGAATGGCTTTTTATTTAGCATCTGCTACTCCTCACTAGTCCTGTAACTAGCAGGAGGTTTGCTATGCTGAACTCGTCGGCATTGCGCTGTGCCAATTTCGGGCAGATCAGCATCGTGCAGGAGCTCCAAAGCCCAGCACCCTAGAGGTGGTTTGCCTGCCAAACTCGATGCTTCAAGTGCCAAACTGTTTAAGGTTTAGTTATTAACCTCTTGGACTACACCCAGGAGGCAGGAGCAGCATTTAGGACTAGCCAGAGTTGGTAAAACCGAGTAGATCACAGTGGAGCTGGGAGCAGCGCTGAAGTCCTCTCCAGGAGGCTGGGCTGCATCCTTGGCCAGCCCTGCTTGAGGAGAGGCCACTTATGGGATTGGATAGCTTCCCAAATTCAGTTCCCTGCAGCACTAGCTGGCTTCCCACGCTTGCTCTGGGGGTCTAGAGCTGGCACTGGTGTAAAGCCTGCCTCCAGTGACCTTCAGGCAGGTGGCTTCAGCTGGATGTCAGCTGTGGCCTGCGGTAGCTGGGAGCAAGCGGCAGATTGAGTGGGGAAAGCAATGGGTGCTGAAAGCACATTCCCAAAGGTCTGTCCAGTGCAGCTCTCTCACATGAATGCCAGTAATCATCACATAAACTAAGTGTATGAACTTAGTATACGATTTAGTTGGGAGAAATCTCTGCAGAAGAGAGTTACTACTTTTACAGGTATTTGCTTTCTCCAAAACCAGATGTTTACATGATTTGAGGTGTGTTGGAAATGCACAAATGTGCAATTAACTCACCCCAAATACAGCAGAGGAGAGAATTTAGTGGAGGACCACAAAAAAAATGGTGTTGAGCAAATTCCCATGCCCACCTTCCACAGGAGCTGCTGGGATTGCTTCAGAGGTGCATCCGGTGCCTTGCAGTCTGTTCACGTGTGAGAGTTCCTGCAGACAGACAGCCCGAGAGCTGCTGAGACTGCTCAGTAATATCATTTGTCTATTCATTACGAAGGAGAAAACCCTGCTGTGACCTCTGTACTCTGCATGAAAACCAGCCTTTAAGGATTAGGGAACACTAGAAAAACCAAGTAATGCTAAAGCTAGAATTTTCTTTCTTAATGAGCAGCTTTACCATAAAAAGTGAAATCTTAAGACCATAAATATAATCAATTTTATTAAATGATAAAAGTACATCAAATATTTGTATTTTATCCAATTAAAAAGTCCCAGTCAAACAGAAAACTAATTGCAGTTTGATCATTTACTGCTAAATCAGAGATGGGTATTGCTTACCCTGGCACTGTGACAAACAGTAATAACCTGAATTTGATACAACTCTGCTCTAACAGTTGGAAAATAGGCTTTAAAAGTTCTGTTTGTTAGAAAACTGGAAACCTGTAAATAGATTTAACCCACTTCTCACAATTAATTTTCAGTGGTACGTGTTGTGACTTGAATTGCTTAGATTTTGTTCCTGCCCATATAGCCATCCAGAACTCTCAATCTTATTATGACCCAGTCTTTCCCACCTATAAACTGAGCTGTGGGGCTTAATTTTCTCCAGCAGATGTGTTTTCTCTTGGGTGATCCTCGGTTTTTGTCAGACAGGAGAGAGTAAAATCAACGTTTGATTAGTTTTCTCCCCCTTTGCACAAAATGAAACTTTGTCAAGAACAGTGCAAGACTTGAACTTAGGTTTTAATTTCTTGTCAGCCTTTAAGTTACCTTGCAGTTATGTAGGGAAATTAAGAGCAGATTCAGTGAATTTGCATGAAGGTGCCAAGTGGAATGAAAGTTACTTGACACCAGATTTTAGGAGTTTGCCCCATGACTTCTGGGGAACGAAGTAACTTTCAGTCAGCTCTCTGCAGGCAACCTAGTTGCATCTAGAACACCACTTGCGTTTCTGAAGGCGATGTACAAAACAAGTCTCTGCAACTTTGATTTCATTTATCTCTCCTTCCAAACCAAAGAAGCAAACTTCCCCAAACTGGACCTACTCCAAGGGGGTACTTTCTAAGTGTTTTAGAATTGATTGGTAGTGTCTTACTAAATTGTGACATTGTTAAATGTGTTTTACATTAAAGAAGTGTATAATAACTGTCATGAGGCATTTGATGGTAAAACTGATCTGCCCTTTGTGCATATCCTTAATTTTTAATTTTATAGCGGTTCTAGATAACAAGAAATCATTACATGGAAGAGAACTAGAGTTATGAAGCATCTTTTAAAATAAAATTTTAGTGTGGAAAATATGCTCAATTATATTTTATTGGCACATAAATCAGCAATTGTACCACCAAAGTGTGCATGCTTATTATTGCACATTAACACAGAAATCCTTATATACCATCTCTTTTTTTTTTTTTTTTGTCTTAAATCTCAAATTCGCTGGGAAAACCTTTTGGTTATAATTCCATAATATTCAAGAGCTATACCCTTTTTGAACTTAAAAAAATAATTTCCCGACTGCCCTGTGTGTTGGGCTGAGTCCAGGCTGTGCCGTGGGGCTGCTCAGTGTCACTGTCCATGCGTTGAGCGCTATTTACACGTGGCCCGTGGGGCTGCCAGTGTCACCCTCAGTGCAGCCTGCGGTGGCGATACCTGCCGGCCTTGTCCTTCGCCGCGTTGGCACAGGCGTTGTGCTTGTTCTGCTGTAAGTGGTTCCAGTATTTGATCAGTTCACTAGGTTGGAACTGATGGGAGGTAATTAGGTGGCTGTATTTACAGCTGGAGTAAGAAACTCGCCAGTGATTGAAGACAAACTCGTTGGGTGGGGGCATGGGGTCAATCCGCAGCTTGGCCAGACAGATCCCCACGTACACATCCTCTAAATGTAAACGTCTGATGCTTAAGGAGACCTTAAAGATTTTTTCTGCTAAGTCACCAGAAAAAACATAACCGGTTCCAGAGCAGAATACAGGATAACGTTCACTCGGATATAAATCAGGTGGCATATACCACTTGCTATCTTTGTTCCTATTAGGTGCGTAACCTCTCATTAAATAACCTGTAAAATACTTGTGCCTCGGAGGAAGTTCTGGTTTCAGAAGCTTGTGTATTAAATATTCAGTATTGACAAACATATCACTATCGGTTTTCATAACATAGGGAACATGTGGACAGTAAGTTGCAACCCAGTTCATTCCCATCAGAGTTTTAATAGTTAAATTATAGTAGGTGTCTAAGTATTCTTGTTGAATGATGTCGTGGTACTGTCTGCTTTCCTCAAGGATGGTACGCTGGAGGTATCCATTGATCTTGATGCTTAAGCCCAACAAAAAAATCCGCACAATTTGGATGCCAGGTGTCAGGCTCTCGTTGCCCCAGGTCTGTCGGATTGCTTGTCTGGCCTCCACCTGGCCTGGCTCTGCAGCTATGAGCAGTATTAGAAAAGGGGTCTTCTCCTGGCACTTGTCAGGCTCGTTGATGATGTACTTGAAATGATAGGAAGTTGGATGCCCAGTGCCTTTCTCGTTGTAAATACTTCCATTGGCACTGAGGGTATTTTCCAAACCAGTTACTCCCTGCAAGGACAGATCTGTGTTGTTAGGGTTGATGACTGTCTGAGGCCGGAGTGTCTGAGGCACAGCCTCTCTCCACACGTTCCTTAGAGAGCTGTGGTTGGTCTCACTTTTTGTAGATCTAAATCCTCGTATGGTGTAAGCCATGGGATTTTCTCTGAATCCAGCCTTGCCTGGCAGCCAGTCGTGATGGTTAAAGAACAGAAACATGGCAAAAAGAAACACCAGAGAGAACAGGCCAATGAGATGGGTGCGAAACAGAGACCTTTTGGTATTCCAGGTCATCTTTGCCAAGCAGCAGTGTCGTCTTCTCCACTGAAGCATGTTGTAAGGATCCAGTGATGGGATATGAGACAATGCTCAAGCAAAAGGCTTTTCCAACTGGGTTTGAATCCACTGCTATTCTTTGGTATTCATTTTCTTTTGTTCATCTTGAGTAATGGTCTGCAAATGGCTCACTCTGAAAAAAGTAAGAAAAAAATAAATCACAAATTGTTCATTTTACATGTTCATAATAGAAAGGGTTGTTGTGGAGCAGAGCTACCGGCCTTGAAAGCCAAAATGACCTTCTGTCTCTGGTCCGGAAGAAGCCCTGGGACCAATGAAAAACATCCTCGTCACAGGGGAAGGGGAAAGAGTGCATTGTGGGCCTGTGAACTGCTGGACCTGTCAGGAGTGAGGAACACCATTTGTTACCTTAATACGTATTGTTTACCTGTGGCCATAAAAGATAGTGTTGTAAAACACAGTAGTTAATTGGAGTACTTTGTAATGTAGGGTAACTTCCTGTTTCTGTCGGAGTATATAAGCAATTATCACTGAGCAAAGGTCTTCGCCATACTATTGTAGAGATTGTGTGTGCCCTTAACAAACATTATAAAGGGTTACAAATAGAAACTAGATATAAACATAAAATTGAGCAAAATTTTTTTCTAATTTTAAAAAGCCCATGTCAATAGAAACAAGATTTGATTTATGCTAAAAGCCAACCTTGTTTTATGATTTAACTTGTTTTGTTAGCTTTAAAAATGCTTTTCTTGATGGTGAAAGTTTCAACAAACATCCTGGATACCAGAGATAAAGAGGAAAAAAAATGGATCATCTTAGCAGGAAAACGTGTGAAGTAGACATAAATAGCTTCATATACACTGGCTGTGAAATCCTTGTAGAGTGTTTGAGAGAGACTGAATGAAGAAGCCTTGCTGGCAGATGGAAGGTTTATTGGCATTAATTAAAATTGATTTGACATGCAGAGGCTAGGATGGCTCACAGTTTAAAGCCCTTTTTGCAAACGGCCGTGCCTGGTGGTGGGACAGACGGCACAGGGTTGCTGATGGCAGAGCTGTGTTAGTCACAGGACACTGCCTGGCGCGTCTCCATCGGCCCCCACTGTGCACGGAAAGTCAATGAGAAGATGCACCTGTCAAAATTAATTTTCAGGGTCCAGTAACCTCACTGCACAGCCCTCAGATGCTAATGCAGGATAGCATTTTCGGTCACCTTTCAGGCACCTTTCACCTTCTACTCCGCATTGGAGGGAAACATTGGGTGGAGCACTGGGCTGTGGTGCCAGGCTCCGAGGCAGCTGACTGAAATGAAACTCTTGTTTTTTACTAGGCAGAGATCTTGGGTAGTGATGATGTTAACTGGAAATAAAATTGCACACAACTAAGTTTCTGCCCAACTATCTGATGATCATCATTCTGGCTTGGGGCTTTTCCCCTCTATAAAAGTATATGTAACTACTGTAGTTCTCATAGCAGTCAGAAATTTCAAGTATTCTGACCGGCAGCTGTAGCTGCAGGAAAAAGTGCCAAAGTAGTCTGTGCTTCATTTTCTCTTAAATTTTCGTTCATATTCAGGAGCAGAGTCAATATGGCAGCTTCATGATGCTGCATATTAAAAGCTGATCACATCATCTCGTAAATGAACCTTTCGCTGCACAGTAGCAATTCGTTTGCGATTTTCAATTTGCTCTAATTTATTCCTGGGCCCTAGGGTTTTGTATAGGAAAAAGGATGACAGTTGAACGAGAGCCCATAGAAAACGCTGTTTCTAATAGAAATATGTAATTTATTAATTGCTTCGCTATCTTCTTAAACCAATATTTGGATTAATTCGTGCATTTAAAACTAAGTGATAAGTTACATGGGAAATTACATTGTAAGGAAGGAATTCAAGAGGAGATGTCAATCGAATAATAGGATATTAAGTTGTACGTGTGTGATGCAACATCCCGTCTGCCCTGTTCACGTGCGGGAATAAGCGCTTTTCCGAAGGGTGGGGAGGCGGCTATTAGCGATGTTTATTTTGCTTATTGCCGGTATTTGTACAAACACCCTCCGCAAAGAGCGGCAGCTGCCTCACCGCCAGGCCGCCGCCTCACAGAGCCCGCCAGGGGGCGCCGCTGCGCGCCGAGTGTGACGCGACCCTCCGGGGAGAGCCGAGCGGGGCCCGGGGAGAGCCGAGCGGGGGCCGGGAACAGCCGAACCCGGCCCGGGGAGAGCCGAGCGGGGCCCGGGAACAGCGGAGCCCGGTCCGGGGAGAGCCGAGCCCGGCCCGGGAACAGCCGAACCCGGCCCGGGAACACGCGAGCGGCGCCTCCCGTCCGGCCCAGTGCGCTTCAGTTGCTTTCGTGCGTTTGGTTTTAAAGGTTGCTGAAAGTGCCTCCTATTTTCCTGTGTAACTCTTCAGGGCTGGTGCCACTTGCCGGAGACTCAGCTGCCTAAAAATCCTAAACGCCTGTGTCTAAATGGTGTAGTTCAGGAATCAACCTGACACTCCACGCTTGTGCTGCTTTAACTCGAGTGTTGTCCTTCTGTAAAAGAAGGGAAGCCCCAAATGTGCTAGACTCGTTTATCTGACTACTTGCACCTGCTTTTGCCTGCTGAAAAGACGGAAGGCTCCCCTCAAAACTTGTAATTTTCAGTTTGTCTGGAGCGTGCAGTGAGTTGTAAATGAACACTCGGCTCTTCGGGAATATCTCTGCATAAGCAAACATAAATGTCACTTCAAAGGATAGCCCAGATCTCAGGGCAGTTAATTGTTATATATCAATTGTTAATTGATAGCAGAGGGCAGCGGTGGGGATGGTTGATTAATTATAGTTCCATTGCATGCGTCCACAGTTTAGGGAGAAAATCAAAGCCAGAATTGCATGAACGTGGACTAGCAACTACAACTCAGATTAATTTTGTCACACTGAATTGTTCCACTTGTAAAACTACAGTCATTAGATGGAAATACTTTAGCAAATGTGCACTACTAATCTCTGTTTAATCTTTAACTGAGGTAGTGTTTTGCCGTGCACCTGCTTTGATATGGCAATAGGCAAAAGTGAGAATCTTAAGTTACACAAATATTTGTGTAAACTGAAAACTGTTTGCAGGTGCTGCCTTTCCCTGATGCAC
The DNA here is from genome assembly GCA_013397955.1 of Grantiella picta. Taxonomy (NCBI): domain Eukaryota; kingdom Metazoa; phylum Chordata; class Aves; order Passeriformes; family Meliphagidae; genus Grantiella; species Grantiella picta. Next base: position 768,302 of record VZRM01008535.1, on the reverse strand, counting down.
TGAGGAATTGTCCCAGCAAAGGCACTTGTAATGGCTGAAACCTTTCTTTATGAGGCTGCATGCTCACATAGTGCACATGAAAATAAGTTTTACAGTGAGGAACAGAACTAGAATCAGAATAAATGTTAGGAGTCATATTTCCTAGATTTTTCACATATTTCCTTGATTTTTCAATGTAGGAGTTTTTTAGAAAATCTGTCTCTTGTTTGCCGTTTAAAAAGGCATTATATGAATAGGGCAAGCACCCACATCTATTTTTTAGCTTCAGAAAGCTATTGACTGAAAAAACCCAAATAACTTGGGCTCATTTTCTTTGCAGTTTGTGTGTAAAACATTTCAAAATATACAGTGGGGTATTAAGCATTGAAAACACAGCAACAACAATTGCACCTTGGGAAAAAACCACTACATGCTAGGGTGCATTGTTGAAAAATAATGTGAAAAAATGTTCATAGGTATTAAACCCAGCATCAAATAGTACAATAAAAGTATTACTTTCTCTCATTTATTTAGGGTTAGAGCATTAGTTTTTTCCCCCAAATATTTAAAATTCCATTTCACAGAAAGGTTACGAACAGGCACCAACTATTGACAGTAGGTAAGAAAACCTAAGTACAGCAAAGGGTCTCTAGAACACTCGCATTGTCCTCTGAGAGTGTGTTGTTGCATGTAACTGCATTTTGGAGATATTATTTATGATAATGCTGCTTCATTTTTGGCACTTGACAGTGCAGTCACTGATGCATTATCAAATGCCAAATACATAAACTGTGAATGCCTCTTGAATTTTTATTTGTGGTCTGTGCTCTGCTGGTGTTTTGGTTCCTGGTACTTGCAGTTCTGCTCTATAATTACAGCTTTGCAAATTGAAGCATTAGACTTCCTATTCACACGTCTTGGATTTTCATATTTTGATTAGCTCTGTGGGCAAACTCTTAAATTAGAGGGAAGAGTTCAAAAGGCAGCCTGAGTCTGTATTTTGATGAACAGCAGTTGCATATTGGGCCTCGTTTAATGTGCCTGAGTTCCCTTACAAACTCCATTAATCTTTTGCACTAAACAGTATTTGGGATAAGGTTTGGTGTGCAGGTTTTTAAATGTCTAATTCATTAGCCAAGTGTGCTTCTCCTGGAGTGTTGCCTGAAGGTACATTTTTTTTGTTGTTTTAAAAGTTCTGTAAAGTGATTTTATATTTTAAATGTCTTAAAACTGGTTTGAAACTGGTGTCTGTTGTATGCTGCACACTTAGGTTTGTGGACTTTTTCCAGCTGGTGTTGTTTTATTTCATGTTAGCATTGCCTTGGGCAAAGAAAGCTCATTTATATTGACATCTAATGATTCATTATAGCTTATTGGTAGATTCTGCAGATAAGCACTTTCTCTTTGTGGTGTATTGAGTTGCTATAGATTTAGGTCCTAAATTTGTATTGCAAGTATTCATCCCTGGTTTTTTTTGCCACTAGCGATGAAGTATTTAAATTTCAACAATAAATAGGAATGAATGGCAATTAGATGGAATGTCATTTTACAATCCAAGTTAAACAGTCAGTGTTTTCATATTAAACAGAAATTGCAGTGATGGCAGGAGATAAGTTACGTGCTTACCATTTTGAGTGTGTAGTGTTTGAAGGTTTCCTTTTGGGATGTCAGGGGAGCCTGATGTTCCTAGTAAATCGTGGTGCCTGATTGCACTGCTGATGGTTTAAATCATGCCCAGTCTTTTGCATGCTCCCACTTTATGCTTGGCCGGTAGTGCCCTGATGACATTTTGCTTGTGTTTGGGGGGCAGAAAAGCAAGTGTAAAAAGGGCTGAAGGGACTTTCAAGATAATGTCTTTTGACTGCATGGTCTGTTTTGATGGTTCAGTGCTCTCGGTATGTCACATTATGGGCATTTTACCATGCTTTAGGATTGCTTCAGATAAGGATTAATTCTGACCTAGTTTGAGAGGATTTCTAACTGGTTTTTCAGTATCGGAGGGCTTTGAGTTTTTAATTTCTCAGTTAAAAGCAATCATTACAGGAGCTCCATTATCCCTTTAATCCTGCCTCTCCAGCCCCAGCAGCCTTGGCGTCCTGCGAGCAGTGCATTCAGTCAGTGTAAGGGAGTGACATTGTGCTGGGGGAGAGCAAAACCTGCTACGATTGTTTCTCCCTGCTCACAGACAGTGTTATCTCAGGGCGCCGCAAATGAGGAACGATCATTATCTGTAATGGCTGAAAAGGTGACAGACAAGCGAATGGATATCACACACAAGGGTTTGACATACCTTCCTTGCTCAGGCCATTTGTGGTGCAGGATTATACGCACAGAAAATAGTTTGGGCACGCCATCACTTCAGCAAAAAAGATGCTCTCGACCATGCGCACATCCCCCAGCAGCCCTGCTTCCTGCGACCGCTCTGCTCGGGATCCACTCTGTCCATCTGTCTGCCCGTGGCCGTGTTACCTTCCCTGCTCCGAGGTGTCGTCCTTGCCTCGGGGCTTTTTGTTCACGCTGCAGACAAAAGGACAGGAGTTGTGGCTGCTGCCGGCGCGGGGCTGGCTGGCGCTCCCAGCCGCTGCGCTGGGGCTCTCACATCTGGTGTTTCCCGCCTCGGACAATGCAGGGCTGTGTTCTCCTCTCCTCAGGATCCATATTTCTGCTGGAAATGTTAGCGGGGAGGGCTAGCACGTAGTGCCTCAGTTGTCTTCAGTAATAGGATCTCCCTCTGTTCCTTCCTTCATTGTTGCTAGGCAGTAATAGAAATGGTTTGGAGCTGTTTTAACCCAGAATTGTGGTGGATAAAATCCATTCCGGAGTTCTTCAGCTGCTGCACAGGCAGGCAGCAGTTTAAATGTGGGCTTTGACAGATGCTGTCTTCTGACAGAGCAGAATTTAACGTCACTGCTTGGCTGAATCCCACGTGATTGTTTGCATTCATTTTGACTAAATCCAAAGGCAGACAGGAAGCTTTACAGGCTCTTGCTCTTATTTGATAAATGATACATACTCAGCTCATGCACAGTGGTAGGTGAATAGTATAAAAATTGTATGATCATTAAGTGAAAAAATGAGGGTTTTTACAGACTGTTTTCACTTTCCCTTGACACTGTAACTTATGATTCTCTAGGGGATTTTTAGTGCTAGATGTTCTATTCCCATATTCCAAAAGCTGTTCTGCAGTGCAAGGGTATTATAAGCATTTAAATGCTGAAGCTTGATTTAACCCATTTGGCTCTCTTGGAGTACAAATGGTTTGTGCCTTCATGGTGAAGAAAAGATAAAAATGTCTTTGTTTGCTCATATTTCCTTTTTTACATGCTTACTCTTTAAAAGCTGCATTTTGTTATCTGAGGTTATTCAATTAAGCTGGACAACATTGATGTATTAGTACATGCTGTTAAGCTGCCTCTCTGCTGTTAATGGCTTTCTGCTATGGTATAGCCTCAAGTCTGGCATTGCAGAGTCAGGGGGCCTTCATTTCAATTATTGATGAACCAAAAATGGCTTTTGTCTGCTACAGACATACCTGTATCATACAATTTGTCTTTTTGGTCCTAAGGAAACTTGTATTCCTTTCATTTCTCTCCTTCAATGACTGACCCTTCTATGCTGAAACATCTTATTCTATTTACTATATAAATAAAATACCACAATAGATAGTTGGGAAAATAGAGAGCTAGCAGCATACTTACCCAGGTATTTATTAGTCACCGTGTTTGCCCACTCTGTTTTGAAAAGCTAATGACTAGTTCTTTAGACGTTTTTTTTTTCAGCCAAAGGGTAAAGAAACTGTAATTTATCTGGTGTGTCTGATTTGTAGGATTGGGGGTAGGCATGTCCCTTACTGGGAAATAAGGCTTCCTCAGGCAGTCAGTGTGTTTTATTATTCTAGATGCATATTATGATAATTTACTAGAAACGTAATCAGATTTAGATCATCCTAACTAAATCATCTATGTACACTAACTTTCTCTATTAATTTAGTCTTGTTTGTAATGCATGCATTTCCTAACCTAATAACAATTTCCACAAATCCTTTGATCCTATCTGAGGACATTCTAGGATCATGAGCACATTTCCTAAATAGTAATTATAAAGTGCATATCAGTAAGGACTTTGTATCTCGTCCACTCTAAAAATAGCAGTGTTTAAAAACTGGAGGGGAGCGGGTCAGTGTGGGGGTGGAGCATGAGAAAAGGTTCTGTGTCCAGCACCCCTTGCTGATCTGGGACCTTTATGAATAATTGAGAACCAGTGCATGGAAATGTTCTGTATGTGCCCAGACTACTCAATTTCCCACTTAAACGCACAAAGCTTTCTTATCCCTGCCCTGTATCATATCCAGGATTTTGTGTAGCCTGTTGCTGATGCACACAGACGTGTGAGAGTGTGGCCAGCAGCCCTCCCAGTTCGCTGCTCTCTGGGCTGTGAGTGGGAAACCAAGTGGGTTATTCATGTGGTCAATGCACCCATGATGACTTAGGCAGAAGGAAGTAATGTTCTTGTCAAACACAAATATGTAAATGTGCCTCTGAGTTTTGAATTTCCGGATAAGACATGTAACCTTGTATGTGGGAATGAGTTCAAATTTCAACTGAATGATTATTAAAATCCATGCTGTTTCAACTTTAATTATTTGGTACTGCTTTGCGGTACCTGGTGTAGCACTTAACGCTTGGGAGCTATAGGTAGGATGTTTCTGTATTGGAAGGAGCAGAGCTGTCTTAATTTTTCTGTAAATGCTCATTAGTAAATATTAAAGGTACAAAAATCCCAGGGGCTGTTTTTCTAAAGAGAATCCTTTTTAAAGTAAATTTAGAAGGGAACAGACATCAGCTTTGGTTTTTAATTAAATGGCCATATCCCTTGTGTGTAGCCTGTAAAGTTCAGGCAGAGCTGTTGTCTGTTGATATGTGTAAAAATTGTCATCTTGCCTTATGAACAAATTGAGTATTGAATTCTTAAATATTTATGACCAATTTCTTTTGTTCATTCTCTTCTTTTTTTCTCCAAACAAAGGATGAGCAGGTCTTGCTCATCTTACAGAAAAGTAAGAAAAAACTTTGATTTTTGTACTGCTTTCCATCTGGGAGTGACTGCTTTGACTCTAGCTTTAGAGTCAAAGTTTCAGGAAGAATTTCCTTTTGTTTTATAGTACTTCGTTCTTTGCTACTTTTCCATGCTCCTGTGTGTTTGGGGGTATTTCAGGAGGGTGGGTCTTGCTTTGTACTGGAAATAGGACCTGCAGGTTTTGATAATCTTGCTGGGCTGGAGGTTGGAATGAGCTTTATTTCAGCCCAGTCTCAGCGCAAAGGGTCAGTGGACTGCTTGTTCTCCATGCAGGGAGTAGTGTGTTCTGTAATGTTACTATGGTTACATCCCAAATTAGAAGCTGCAATGTTAGTGTTTGAAATGCTGCCACCTATTAAGACTACAAGGAGTAAGTGAAGATGTACAGGCTGTGTGAGGAACAGGCAGAGTTGCCGTGACCAGAACTGGAGTGTTCAGTGAGGGAGAGGAGAGGACTGCTCACAAGAACCTGTGCATGTCAAACTGGGAACTGAGCAAAATGTACCTGTGCAGAGCAAACTTGTGTAGGCTTGGAATATTTTTGTCAATAAACTTCAGAAACTCTCTGCATGTCATTTTAGAGGGTGTCAGCAGACTCCTGTCCAACTGTTTTTATAATAAACTCCTAGGTTGGGCCATTAAGTAAAGTTCTGTCTTGACAACATTGGCAGAAATTCCTCAAAGCAATCTGCAGTGAATGCAGTAGTCAGGTGTGTCCTGCTTGGTAACTTCTGCCTGGTGGCACAAGCCCCAGTGGAGTTTAAATACTTAAGGCATGGCTGGCCTATCACTGTTCCCATATGGACTGTGCTTTCTGGATATTCCATGAATACTTCGCAAAGTTTATTCCATTTTATCATAGTAAAATGTAGTATTATATCAACTGTAATGTGTTGGAAACCTTTCAAGTGACAGTTCAGAATGATTAATGACAACGTTTTCAAGGTTGGTTATTCTTGCTTTTAAGCTTTATTTTTACCTTCTGGAAATGTGTTAATACAGAGTGTCATAAATGCTTAGTTTTAATTTTCCACGTTAAGAATTATTATGTATATAGCCAGTGGCCATTCTCCTCTTTCCTTCAAAAAGAGTACTTCTTCAGTAAGTTCAGCTAGAGTGGAGACGAGATTGGCAAATACTTGGAATTTGCTTGGCCAATTTGCTTTGTGATCCCAACATGTTTCTTAGCTATCCCAAGTATGTTTGTAAGTGAATGAAAAATAGCAATCTAGAATTGACCACAAGTGTCAGTATTGCCTGCCTGATTTTCCTTAGGAGATTTCACCATTGCTTAGCTGGTGGTGAAAGCCAGCTTTACACTTGGAGTAGAGCATTTCTTTGTAAATGGTCAAGATTTTGCACTCTGTTCTAATAACACTCAAGCCATAAACATGGTGATTTCCTTGAGTATTATAACTTTAGAACTTGAATGCAGCAATATAGATCAATGTCTAGAGCTGGGAAAGGTTCCCAGTTATTGTGAAACATGCAGGGTTTTTTATGCTAATGAGCACTTGATTATTGATATGTGTCATTCAATAAGGAATATGAGCATATCCCCAACTTCACAAAGCTGTGAGAGAGGGGAAAGTCCAAGTGATGTTTTAAAGTTAGGAGGGTGCTTCTTGGTGAACATTTCAAGGAGATATTCTGTAATTGTAAAGCTTGTATTTTTTTATTGAGTAAATTGATGTTCTAGGTATCCAGTTAAAATTTAATCCATTCTCCTGTGACAGTTTCCTTTTAGGAACACAGCTTTGGAGTGCTTCAAAATTCACTCAAAAAGCCAAAATGGAAACTGGTTTTGGTCTGCTTTGGTTCAGTTTTGGTTTTGTGTGTTACGCAAATTTTGTAAATTGGACTACCGTCCAGTCATTTCTTGCTTTAATATTGTGTTGTTTGCTTTATCGTATCTTCTTTTTTTTTCTGTATTCTGAATTTTCGTGTCTTCCCCCAGGCTTTGCACACAATTATTGCAGATCTCAAGTGCTAAATGCACATTTTATTCTTCCAGGGGATGGACAACATAATTTCATTTGTATTGTGCAGGATTTTTGATTGTGTGGTTCTCCCCTGATGAACTGACAAGCCAGTGCCAGCAGTAATATTTTCTGCCTGTCACAAGGGTTGCTTTTGCATTCTGAGAAGAGTGGGGACTTTATGAAGCTTTGATTCAGCACAGCAGGGGAGAGGAGGCCAAGCAGCCCGAGTACCAACCATTCAGAGGCAGTTTAAACCAGCACGGTGGGAAATGGGCTGCTGTTCTCCCCCTTCCCTCATGGCTTGTTTCATCCACCTGCCTGCACTGTATGATCAAGGTACCCCTAACACCCATCCTGAGAAATAGAAATAAAAGCTGCAGTTCTTACAGAAAGGGAGACTCTCAGGGAGGAACTGGTACTAAATATCCAATCTCAAAGCAGGAAGTTGGCATCCTGTTGGAGGTAATAGGCACCAGCTCTTACGCCTAGCAAGGAAAATGTGTATTTCCAGCTGCTGCCACCTGTCCAGCCCTTCTCCCTGCCTGATTCCTTCCTTTTCCACCCCTTTTCCCTCAGGCTATCCTCAGGCTCTTGAGGCATTCCACACTTCTCTCCCAGTAATTTAAAGAGACTTGGCCCATCAGGTTCACCAAAGGATGCAGACATCCTGCCCAGCACTCATCCATGCTGGATGAGCTACAGAGATAGATTTTTTTTTTCTTTTGTGTGAGACCAATTAAGAGATTAACAACTCCAACTGTTCATCTGCTAAGTTTTTCCCCATGTATATGGTTTGTACAGGAATACGGAGATATTTTTTCAGCCTTAAAAATTATACTGAAATTGGTGATGCATTTGTTTAATGAATGTTAAATAATGTGAAATTGAAGAAGTGGACTTTCAGAGCTGTCAGAATTTCCTGTGTCTTGGGGTTGAGACTTGTGCTGACTCTTCCCATCTGTCACATTTCCTCAGTAGCTTTAGTGCGTTAATTCCTACAGCTCCATCCTGTAGGTATCCTCATTTACAGCTAATTCTGGGGGACATGAAGGGTTTACAGCAGAAATAACAAAGATTTAGCAAGTACCTTAAATGCCTGAATCCTTTCTTCAAGCACAGATGCTTAAACTAGGAAAACCAACAAAATCTGTGGAAAAAAACCCATTTCTCCAGTGACTCAAGAGGTCCTATCCCTGTAATAAATTTCAGCAATATTTGTTCATAGCCGACAGAAAACCTGGATCATAAAATGGAGAATAAATCCCCTTTTAAGAGCAATTCCCTACTGCCCTTTTTTTGACATGCTGGAGGAACTGCAAATCCTCCAAACACTGTGCACATCACCCAATCTGACTGAGCTGCTTCAGCCTGGCCAGCTGGGGATTTGTCCCTGCTTTTACCTAATGTTGTTCCACCCTCATGTTTCCCTCAACTTGCTGTAGTTCCCAGTCAGGGCAGATTAAGCTGCAGACTTTCCACTTTTAAAATTCACATTAAACTTCAATGATACCATTCCTCGAATGGCTTCCTAGGAAAAGGAAGCTCTGCTGTGGAAAGTGTGGATTTTGTCTGAATAACTCTGCTCATAATTCCTTCTGTAATCTGTGTAAGACTCTAGATTAATTTCATGAGCCTGAGGATTTTTTTCACATAAATTACTAGTATAGAGTCAGTAACCAGGGCTCCTAGTCCTCAAATACATGATTTAGAGGAAATCCTCAGAGTCTGGTTTCTTTTATGTTAAATGACAGAGAATATTGATTGAGAACTAGAGAATTTTTATTATTTTCTGCTATCTCAAGCTATATTTCAAACTGAACTTCCAGGTGGTTTATTTTCTGTAATTTAGTGGCTTCTAACAAAAGAAGAAATCAGAGACAGCTGTCTTGTATCTTGTCCACCACCACAATATTAGGAACCATTAATGCATTCTGTAGGGATGGGTGTCTGTGACAGAAAAAATACTGGTTATATTTGATATAATAATGCTGAATCCATAACATTTGGCTTAAAATTCAAGATAATATTTTTCTCTTGGGTATATAGTCTTTTAATTCATAATCAGCATCTGCAAAGATTTCTACTACTGATCTGTCTTACTAAAGTAAATTTATAGGGAGCATCTGCCATCTAAAAAAACCACCCCACTTCTTAAAAACATTCAAAAACCTTTCCTCCTCCTAAAAACCCCACAGAATTTCATGACCTTGGATGATGGGTTGCATATTGTATAGTTTTTGAAGTCTCCTCCTTTTGAGGATTTGTGTAACCAGACATTCATGTTTCTACAAATGCTTTTTCTGTAAATTTTGGTTAATGCTTAATTCATGTGCAAGTATTACGGTTTACACTGCAGATGAAAAGACTGAACTGTTGGTGAGACCAAATCTGACCCACTTTTTTCTGGCTTTTTTTTTTTCTTTCCCTCACGCCTTTCAATCTCCATGTTACTCTTTGCCTTGGTGTTCCTTTTTGTGCCAAATATAAAAAGCCCTTCTATTGCTTTTCTGGGTAAACAAGCAAAGCAATAAAATAGAATAAAAATTCCCCCTTAGTTTAATAGGGCCTGGACACAGTACAAAAAGGGAATCCCTTTGTTTGAGAATCTAGGTCACCTCGTAAGGAAAAGGTTTCCCTACTATGAAAAATTTACATTTGCCATTTTCTTTGTTTTTCTTTCTTCCTTATTTTTTTCTCCTTACAATGTCCCAGTATCTGTTCTCTTACACTGTGTTTGGCTAATGACAAGAGGGGAAGAGGTTTTTTAGTCTGTGTAATTAAATGTCACTTATCTGAGGTGCAGGGGGGGAAGGGAATGGGCGAGGAGATATGTCAGTAAAGTGGGAAACACTGGATGCAGCAGGAAAGGTTAGAGCAGGCCTCTTGTATCTCTCTTCTCTCCCTGGCAGGTCGGTTGGGAGCAATGCCAGAGGCAAATTGGATGTGTGCATGCACAGGATAATGCACTCAGCCTCCTGAGCCCTGTGGAATGCCGAGCAGCAGGGAATGGATGCAGCAGGCTGCTCAGAACGGGCTGGTGCAGCCGCTGGGTCCCGCGGGGCTGGAGCTAATAAGCTCTGATGACTCTGTGCAGAACTGCCTGCTTGTTCTGGAAACAATGCTGAGGCATCCAGGAGATGCCTGCAGCAGTTATAAATAGCAGCTCCGTGCTGGGTGGCAGTGCTGTGGCTGAAGGCCTGCTGGCCTGGGCAGGAGGAGAGCGGTGCTGCTGGGAAGCTGCCCTGAGCTAAGGAAATCGTGAAATCTGAGGCACCTCCATCACCTCGAATGGAAAATGTGCTACCTGGAAATATCTGATCCCAGCTGATTGAGATCTGAGGGCAATAATAAGTTGGGGTTTTTTTTAGAACAGCTTTCATCGTGGAAGTGCCTTCAGATGTGTCTGTTCAAACTAGGCACTAGTCAGTGACAGAAACGTCTGTTGGAGGAGATAAGGGTTTTTGCTCTTCTTTCGGAAAAGGAACATACTCATTCCCCCAAGAATATGCCAATGCAGAGGCTGTGAAATAAGGAAGAAGTATGTAGTCTAGCATTAACTCTTGCATAGTTGTTTTTTCTTACATTTTCAAAATGTCTTTTTGGAAGCACAGGAGTAAATAGAAAAGTGGGAGATCTCTCCTCTGTGTACTTATTATCAGCCCATTGACTACATGTAAAATTACTCTGCTGCCCTTGCTCAAAAGGTGATGCTGCTATTTTGTTTTGGTGTTTTTGTTGTAAAAGTAGAGCACAACCCAACTAAGACAAGGAAGTTATTGGATGAGTCTCTATGAAATTGAATCTGTTTGTGACGGGTAAAGCCATCAAAAGCACACACAAAGTTCCAGGGTGTCATAACGGAGGAATCTTGTTACACTTTGTGTTGGGGTTTTTTTGGTCTCATTGAAATCTTGGCATGGAAAGCCTAAGTCTATTCCAAAACATTGTCTGCTCTTAGTGATTTGCTCATTTTGATTTCCTGCCACTTAAGTGTTTAGTTTTCCAGTGAAGAGTTTTTACTTTGCAACACATTGCTGTAGAAAAAAGATATTATTTATTTCTTATCACTGACATTAGACTTTTCAGAGGTGAAACAACTGTTTGAAGTACCAGGACAGATGTGATGGCTGAAGGAGAACTGAGGAGGTCTTGCTGCTTACGGCAGATTTCCTTCAGATAAACTGTGAAATCCCCAGGATCATTAGGATGACTGATCGTTGCTAACACGTGAAGAGCAGAAATAATGGTTGTAGTGAACCTCACCTGAATGTGCTGACTGGCAGAGTCTGTCTTCTCAGGTGGTTATTCACACTGGGAGGTTCTTAAAGATGAATTTGTGTGTGTAGAGAGTGGGAGGGCACAGCCATTAAAAAGCGTTCAGAACCTGTTTTAAGGTGCACTTTTGAGTCTGCTCATTTAGTCAGGGGTTAGTTTTTTGTGGCGATGGATGAAGCCTGTTGAAAAGTTACAGCGTCATAGGAAGATCCTAAAGTTTGCTGTTTTTGTACAGCCCCTATCCTATCCTCATCTCTGAATAGGATGGCCCCAGACCATCCTATTGAGAGACCTTGTCAGTTGACCTTTATTTAAGAGGATGCATTTCTGCACTATCAAAAATACAGCTGAGAACAGTCATGTGATAAACCAGATCTCCTAATGCAATGCTAGAAGCTTGGAGATAGTCTATCTAGTGTATGGATTGTGTATAAAATGAAAAAATAAAAGTTGAATGCTGTCATCTTAGTGCTTTGAGAAAGGCTTAATTTAATCTTCTCTACTAAAGAGAGAAGAATAATGGGGAATTTAGATATAATGCCAAAGGAAGCTGAAAGTAGAGGCAGAAGGCCAAATGGAAAAATTCCTCTTGTGTGATACAGCCAGAAGCCTTCCTGTATTTTAAGTTAATGCATGATTTATTGCCACTACGGTTAGTTTTTGATATGGGCATGTAACATCATCAGCTTTTATATGCTCCAGCAGGGTAGCATGAATGAGATGTTTCTTCAGGACACCAATACCAATAGCAGTTTGCACAATCTCTTTGGTGTATGGTATTGTAGCAATAATACACAGATGCTGTTGCAGCCACACTAGCACTAAAAACCTTGAAGGCAATTCTTTAAACATCTCTTTGTCAAGAAGCACACAACTAGAAAGCTTTGTTGCAGTGATGAAAATAGAGTATATATTCTTCTGTTGTTTGTCCTCAATATATGAATTTGTGATGTGTGACTAGAGTGCTTTAGTGTCCCAGGTGACTTAGTTAGGTGATGATTAATATTGTGGTGCTGTTGCTTGCTCTCCCTACGTGGTTTCTTTTTGAAGGAATTCAGCCCTGTCCAAAGGCTGTATTACTTTGGGCAAAGAGCCAGGCTTTTACAACATGCTGAAATGGAGACAACTGAAACTTTAATCTATGTTGTCTTTTTGTTCTCTGAGTAGAAAACAGGAGGTTTTAATTTGTTGTCATGTTTGGGGGATTATTAGGTTGGGTTTGTTTTTTTAAATTTTGGGATCTGTAGGATAAGTCTAAAGGATTAATTTAGGAAATACAGAATTTTGGGTTCAGGTGGCTGCCTGGCTCTTTGTGCTGATATGTACAGTAGTGTGATTTTGTGCTGCATAGTAATGATCCCTGTAAAATACTTGAACTTTTTCATTTGTCTACATCTGTACCCAGGGAGGAAAACTTCAGGCCTTTTGTAGTTACCCAGTTGCACTCAGTGGAAATTTCTTGAAGCAGAGGGAATAATAAATGTTTTGGTCTAATCTGAGTGCTCCTTCATGATTGTAAATAAAAGAATATTTTAATTAAAACAGAATTCTGGAATGAGAGCTCTGCAATGAAAAGTGTGTAGTTGAATGGATCTCAGAGGGAAAGCTGGAGGCAGAGAGCTGGAGAACAGGGTGATAAATGGCATATAACAGTACCAAACCCTTTGCATTTTTATTCAGGGTGTTTGACTGTGATGCTGCATATGAAACTTCTACATCCTGCAGCCAAGGAAAAGACTTAGGCAGTCTAGAAGGCAGTTTTAGTCAGAGCTGCTGTGACTGGTGTGAGAGGAATGCTATTACTGCAAATTTTGGATATGCTGACTTCAGAATATTGTACTGAGAAAAATAGATTAATGATGTTGACTCCAGGTGGGAGCAGCCATTTGAGGATACTGAAGAGCACAAGGATTTTTTTTTTTTTCCCCATGATGTTTTATTGTGTTAAGTGTCTAAGTATGGGAAGCTGCAGGTAAGTAACTCCCAAAGTGTAATACCAATATTGAAGTACTATTCATACACTGCTGATGAACTTTGTAGGTTTGAAGTTTGTGTGTATGTTTTTTGAAACTCAACTTGTCTCCATGTCCTGTCTTAAAACGTGGGAAAATGTTTATATTGTTGAAATCTGAATATAAACATTTCAATCCATCACTAGATGTGTTTTCTTTGTGCTGACATCTTTTGTTTTACTGATACAAGTGTATGAAGCCACAAGGCAGAAAGAAACCTTGAAATCAAATGTCAGCTCTGGTTATAATAGTTCTCAAAATAAGGCTTTCTCATAGGGCACCATATAGCAAGCCTGGACACTGGAAATGTGTGGAAATGTGTATTATGTTCACAACAGCTGGCTCCTCTGATTTAGTAATTCCAGTGAAATAAAAGGTCATTCTCAACATGACTAGTAAGTGTTTGGGGGCAGATTTTCCAGCTTCTTGTGAAAAAATCTGAGCATAGCTGAGTTCTTCTAAACACATTATCAGCCTGTTAATGAGGACTGTTCTGCACATGAAGAAAGGAGATGGGGAGCACAATCTGGGCTGGTTTTGTTGCTGTTCCCCTGCATTTTAACCTTGCACATGCCGTGTGTGTGTGTGTGTGTGTGTGTGTGTGTGTGTGTTTGGCAAACATTTCACAAGGGGTTTTCCAGTAGTGCAAGCTGTAAATGCAAAGCTTTACTTCAGCCCTTGAGAAAAGGGGAAATGACCAGACTGTGTTCCTGACAAGGAGAAGTGACACCTTTTGCTGCTACTATGATCAGGGATGCTTAGCTACAGTGTTAGAAAACAAAAAAACTCTGTTCATCCAATATCCTTTTGAAAACCCCTGTCCTCCAAAAAACTCTACGTGCATCCTGATTTGATTCACTTTCTATCTTTGTAGATTACATATTTTCTTCCTTTCAGTCTGTTGTTTTTTTTTCTTAAATGAGTTAAAGCAATAAAATCTGTAGAGTAAGAGCAGGACAGGATCTGGGGGGATTAGAATTATGGTGTTCCTTTGGTTAATTTTTACTTTTTTTTTCCCATGTGCCAACTAAAACTGAACTTGTGAACTGAGGCAGCTGGAGCAGGACAAATGATTAGAGACAGTGTTCTAGTTATCTTGTAAGCAGATTAAAATACCCAGTTTTCCCCGTCTGGGGGAATTACAGGTTGTGGATAACTGCAGCATTTGCAAGTCCAGAAATCCTAACACTTGTGCTGGACTAAAACTCAGAAAATTTTGTGGTGAATTACTGCTCTGTTTCTAACTTGCTTGTCTTACACTGTACAGATCTCTTGTGTCTCAAATACCCTGTCAGTATTTTAGCACCAGCACCCAAAATAGCGAATCTGTCTCAAGGGACGTTTTGTTGATACAAGGGCTTTAACCAGTGTCATGCTGGAGGTTCACTACTCTGTGTGCAAATGGCATACATAATTTGTATAAATACACTGATGTTTTCCTTTTTCCCCATACCTGCAGTTCTGTCACTAAACTTCCCTGTAGCCAGTGAAACATTGGGCATCCAACAAGAATATCTTGGGGTAAAACTTGACAAAGTGAAAAAAATACAGGAAGAGAAGAAAAGTTGAAATGGCACTAGTTTCCTGACTGGTATTACTCAACTGAGTGCACAGATGTGTGGTTTGGTATTACCAGCAGCTTGTTACAGTTACAGCGCATCTCAGGATCACCACCCTTTGTGGTTTTCAAAAATGTATCTTTGCTTTTACAACCAAATTTGCATAGCAGGGGAGCTGTTGTTGATCAAAGGAGGAAGTCTTGACTACCAGGCACTCTGCAATCTGACCATTTTTTAGCCTCTTCCCTGGCCTGTGGCAGTTCAAAATAGCCCTTTCCATATCCACGTGGTTACAGTCCCTTGTATGCTCACAACTATCACTGTCATCACTCCAGCCCTCATCTCTTGGCTTGTTTGTTACGATTTGTTATAGCTGCAGCTAAAGCTTTTGATCCTGAAAAACACATTTTTGAACTCAGCAGTTCTTTTTCCAGGCAACGCAAACAACTTAGAGTTCATTGCTCTGCTGTTCAGCTTTGTGCATTGGCTCCTCAAGGAATACAGTTTCAGGATTTTCTCCAGATATTTTAAGTCTTCCAAGGTGATTACTTGGAAAATTGCTTTCATCTCTCTGCCCATGACCACCCATGATAATTGTGTTTTCTTGTAACATAATGTAATATGTAACCATAGTGCTGGGATTGCTAAAGCTGGTGAGGTACAGAAGAATAATATTAAAAGTACTTTCCAGTGAATAGCAAGGAGAAGATCACATCAGGATGAAGCATAACTGGGAGCAAGTGGTGCTGGATAATTTGTTGAACAAGCAATCATGAGCTAAGCCAAGGTCTTTAATAGCTGCCTGTGTATTAGAATTCAAATCCAGCATCCCCTGTTGTAGCAATGGGAGTCAATATAAGCAAGGGAAGGCTGGGAAGGGCCTCAGCAGTTTTTGTTGCACTGAGATGCTGGACAGCATCACACAAAATTATTCAGTTGCTTCAGTCTTGGTTCAGTTTGGGCACTTTTTTGGGAGAAATTTTCACACAGAAGTTGAGGGTCCATCTGTATTCATTTGGGCACTCACAGAGCTTTTAGGAATATTCTTCTCACACAAAGCATTTCACGAATCTTTCCAGAAGTTGCAAAGGAACCTTTCTGAGGTCACTTAAACTTCTGCACATTTATTGCTCACTGAATGCAGGTGTAAGTGGGGTCTTCCGGCTGCTCTGTACTGAGCAGCATTTTCTGTAACGTAAATATGACTGTTCCCTTGAATCCCATTTCCAAAGCCAGACCTGAACACAAAAGTCAGGGTTCTTCTCTCTGTGTTTGGAATTTGCACATCAGTTGTGCTGTTGTGCAAATGGATTGCTCGAGCCCCATATTCTGTGATATTTCTGACAAAAAAGCACTTCCTGT
This sequence comes from Grantiella picta, assembly GCA_013397955.1. Classification (NCBI taxonomy): domain Eukaryota; kingdom Metazoa; phylum Chordata; class Aves; order Passeriformes; family Meliphagidae; genus Grantiella; species Grantiella picta. The sequence goes on along the minus strand of VZRM01008535.1, from coordinate 752,057 downwards.
GAGTGACCCATCCTTGTCATAAGGGGTAGGATTGGAACTACATAGTTATGAATATGTGAAGTTGTAACTTAGAGAGTCAAATGTGAGCCAATTTTAATAAATTCACAATTAGACACAAATTCCAGTTATGTTGAGCTGATGTGTCCTGGGCTGATCATAGCATACAGAAAACCAGTACTGTAGAAACCTTTACACCTGGCTTTTGAGAAAGCTGAAGCAATCCCTTTATACCTAAACTGTGCTTCTCAAAACCCTCACTGGCTGCCAGGTAATATGTGTGAGGTCAGCTATGATAATGAACCCAAAGGGTTAAGAATTCTAAGCAAAAATAATGTTTTAGTTGATATTTGCCTTTGTCTTTTCACTCAGCTCAAGGAAATGAGTCATTTAAATGAACAGAGGTAGGTAGAGACAAGTCTTTATTTTTCAAACAAACAAACCAGCCCTCCAGATTTCTCAGGATTAAAAGTTGTTGTTTTTGATGAAAACAGCTTATCCCCAGGAAAATGGAAGTGCTTACATGTTTAATCTGGCTTCATCACCAACATCCCTCTTCAACTCAAAATTGCTATTTTGATAGCAACGGTTTGAATGTATTTGGGTGATGTAAATTCAAGATAAAGATCCTAATTGTACAGATATTCTGTGCAAGGGTGCAGATGGGAGGAGCTCTAGCACATTTCTGCAAGGCCTCTTCAGAGGGGTTTGGTAGTTTAACTTTGGGGGTAATGGTTTTAAGGCGTCTCAGTAATTGTGGCTTTGATTAATTATTTTCAAAAGCTTCTCCAGTAATTTCCATTATTATTATTTCAGCATATGTTTCTGTTTTTGTCCCTAGTTGCTCACTACTCACCACAGTTTTCTTTTAGTTTCACTTATGATTTGGTTTGCTTAGAACAACTTTCTTTGCCAAACCAGAATACTTCCTAAGATATCAATAAACAGACTGGTTCATTCAGTCAGATTTTTCCAAGTTTAAACCGAATTTCTTTTAAACTGGTAATGAACAAGAAGTTGCAGTGAATATTTTTCATTCAATGACACTCACTGCCAGGTCTAACCTGCTACTGAAACATCCATCGGTTCTGTTGTTTATTATGTTTAGCAGTGTCAGGGTTTCAGAATTTGAATAATCTTGTCAGTTTTAATTCTGTAATGGATTAAGAAAGGACCAGATTTGTAAGTGAAATGTCAGTTTGAATGCTGTAGTACAACAGGTGTTAGTATTTAAATTTGAGTAGTCCCTTGTGGCATCAGCAGAGTTTTGTTGGTGCCACCCTGCCCTGGTTCTCCTTTCCCCCTCTCCATCCTGCTGTGCTCTGCTTGTTCAGAGGGCACTGCCTGCATCTGCTGTCCTTACTCTTTGTAAGAAATTTGAAATTTGTTGTATGTACTTCAATATTTGGAAAACCCTAATGAAGCTTCTCTTGCCTCTTTAAGATTGGCATCGAGTTCTGCCATGAAACTGAATTTCAGGATTGGAAGCCTTCTACTTCTATGCTGGATAAGATGTGACCTTTAGTAAAATATGTTTTAATATAATACATCAAAGGTTGAGCTCAATTATCTTGAAGGTCTTTTCCAAATTTAATGATTCTACGAAGAGTTTATTTTGAAATAAACATGTTCTGTATATTTTTTATCAGCCCTTTTTGTCTTGGCGCATCAGTTTTTTTTAGTTGTCCAAGTAGGAAAAAGCAAATCTATGCTGTTATTTTCTTTAGGTAGTTGGTATAGGATTCCTTTGATAAATACTGGTAAACTTTCCTTCTGTTAAAAATTTGTTCTGTAAAATTATCTTTAATTCTGCTTGAACTCCCACTCTCCCTTCCAGGAAATAAGGAAGTTGAAACAATATAAACAGTAGAAATGACCTTTTTATTAATATTGCAAGCAATGGAAGCAAAAGTGACTGTAATATTAGTAGTATTTGCACAATAGTTAGATCTTGTTGCCAAGTTGTGTTTTTTTACAGCATAATTTAACATTAGGAAGACAGTTAAAAGCTTGCAATTTATTATTTAAGGATGTCTTGGGGGACTGCATGCAGATTTGTGTGTGCGTAGAAGTATGAAAATGAGCTATACCAGTTTGATGTATAAATAAAATGATGATGTGAAACACTAGTTAAAATATTACTAACATTTTCTTGATGCAAAGAAAAGTCAGATAATTATTGGGAAGGCTGCAGAGGCAGAGCCAGTCAGTTGGATTATTTTGCTTGATTCTTTGAAAGGTTTGGATTTTTTTCCAAGGCTTTTAAGGGCTTTAAATTTTTAGAACAAAGCTCTATGTTTTCAATTTATGTCAATAGATGTTTCTATCAGGCTTCAAGTAGGGCATCTGGACCAGTTTTTAGATACCTGCTTTCAAGTCAGTCCTTTGTTTTGGCTGTTTGCATACATTGATATATGCAATATTTAATTTATAGAAAAATAGTGTTCTTTTGAACTATGCAGCTGTTTTAAATTTTTTCATAGTTCTTTAGGCCGGCTTTACTAGTATTTTTAAAGGTTTGACACTTTAAATCACTCAGGAAATGACAATAGAGTTGTTGGTAATTAAAATTAGTTTTTACATTCTCTTGTACCCTAAATTGAATAGGTACATTGAAGTCTGGTCTTAAAGATAATTTTACAAGCTAGCCATCCACATGTCCTTATTTTCTTTCTGTTTTGAATCCAAGTTTTACTGCATTCCCCTTCACAAACAGGGCTGGCCTTAGGTGAATTCTGTCATGGCTGTGGAGCTGGATGCTGCTCTGTTTCACATCCAAGCAAGTTGCTCACACTTGCAGAATCCAATGTTACTTTTTGCTTCTACTACTTTTGTGCAGGAGCATGCAAGCTACCCAATAATTTTTAGATTTTTGGGTGTAATTCTTATACTAATTTTCCATATTATTAAGGAACAAAATAGTAATTAAATTTACCAAGTTAAGAAAGCCACAAGATGGCATCAAATTGTTGACTGTCCTTTGCTCCTAACATTGTTTAAAGGTCAAAATACTGCAGACTCAATGGATCTCTACATAGAAACCAGTTGGAAAAGGGAATATGCAATGTAATAGTTTTTCCTTCCACCATTTGAACCTATGAAGCTGCCATAAGTTACCTTTAATAGTTTGGTTTTCAACAGGAGGGTTTATTTTCTTAGGTTATTGTTCAGGCGATTTCTCATTCCAGTTGGGGAAGTAACCTAACTGTGGATGTTACTGCTCATTTAGACCTAAGAAAAGTACTAAGTATCTAAAATACAGACCTTTTTCTAAAGTGTAGGAAAGTAATAGCTGGGTTCTGAATTCTCATCCTGTCAGATGAATGTTGGTAATGGGTAATTTTTGTAAATTAATACTAATAATTACTGTTTAAAAAAAAAGTTAGTGTGTTTAGAAAGGTCTGAAAACACTCCAATAGCTTTAAAAGGTGTCTAAAAGAAAACAAACAAACAAAATCCCAACACCCAGTCTTGAGTAACTTAAATGCAACTATAGATGTACTAACCACATGTACTGAACTGGGTTTTTTCCCACTCATACATTGGTTTTGAACCCAGTATTTTTAGTTATTTAGGTAGGACAATAAACAGCAGAAGGAATGCACAAAACCATAATTGAGCAGAGATCTTTTAAATGTCTGACATGACAGGAAGGTTGAGCACTGAAATGAGTCCCACAGAGCAGCAGATACAGCACTATGGTGAAACCATGCAGTGAGGCTCAGGGAAGTGTGGAGCTGATTACATTCTGTCAGGTTGTTGCTTCTCAATGGTTAAATCTGCTATATTTAATGTAAATCATAAGTAAACTATAGATGTAACCTTCTATGGTAAATTAGCACAAGTTAACCAAGTAATATGTTTTTGATTAAAATACAACGTTAAGTGGTCGTCTTAAAGAAGATTTGTATTTTTCAAATTACATGGTTTTGTTACTAAATTAGTTTCAACTTATGAATATTCATAATATACTCCTTAACAGTGTCAAACAGCTTATGCATAAGAATTAGGTATGTCATTTTCGAGCAAAACTGTTTAAGTATTCAGAAATTTTGAGGAAATGAATGTTCTTTAAATAGCTAAACAGTGATTTCTGCTGCTTGTGATGCTTAGGGTACAGCTGCATGAACAAAAGCTCCCCTAGCTGGAGATTGCTGGTTACTTAAGAGCAACTTTCAGATTAAAAACTTCCCAGGAGAATATTTGAAATATCTGACTGTGTGCTCAGTGAGAAATAACTGCTGCCTGGGCAGGGAGTGAGAGTGTGCAGACAAGGAGTTGCCTCTGAGTAGCTGAGAGGCCACAAATGAGCAGCAGCACTGACCTGGTGTAGTTGGATGAACCAGCTACGAAGGTTTCTCTGTCAGATTAATACTCTTTTTCTCTGGGAGAAGTTCTGGCATGTGTGAACACAGCTTGCTTTAAATCAGTGTGTTGTCTTAGGAAAAGTTGGTATCTCTACCTCAATGTTTCTGAAAAACATTGATTTTAAATCCAAACTTAGCAGGACAAAGGAAAATATTAACAAAATTATGCTGATAATGACTTCCTTGTTGACACCAGGTTTTCTTCTCCACTTTGCAGATATTGTCAACCATCACAGCTCTTTACCTCTGTCCTTTTCCTCATCTTGATAGTATTGCATTTCTCCTTACAAGTCCTCTAAGAAATGTGGAGGTGAAATATTGGTCTGAGTTTCCTTTGCTATGTCGGATGCAGTTAGAAAATAAGAGGTGGTTGTTGGATCACTGAAAATTGTAAAAAGAGAAGGAATGTAAATCACCTGCAAAGGATTGATGGTACACCTTCAGCAGGTGACAGCTGAGCTTTGACGATGCCTGAATATCGGGAGTCGTGAGCTGAGGGAGGTTCTTTCCTGACATTATCATAGTCTAAGGTACCAATTTACACAGCTAAAAGCTGTGACCTCCATAACTGATTGATTTGCAGAATTTGTTCTTACAAATAGAATGACCATAGGCATGGCAGTGGTATTTACTCATTTAAATGAATTTATTTCCTACTAATAATCAGATATTTTTATGTGATTTTTTTTTCTGTACTTTGTTGTTGGTTTGGGGTTGGTGTATTTTGTTTGTTTCCGTTGCCATGTTCTCAAATACTTCCTTTTTTGTATTAGGCTCCTGCACTGAGTTTTGCATGAATCACAGTAGAGCAGGCAATTCAGGGGAGAGGGTGAAAAACTCCCAAATAGATAATTTCCCGGTTATTTCATTAGCCCCAAGGCATTGGTTTGGCTTTGTTTCTGATTTGGTTGCAGTTCTTTCCATGAGTTTCTCTGCAGCAGCTGCTGGTTGCCTCCCTTCACTGCAGGGTCTGTGAGCCATGGGGACACTGGCTGAGAGGCAGGGGAGGCAGCAAACTGCACTGCTGGTTTGTAGGGCTGGATGGAGGGATGAAGGTGTGGGACAGCAGACAGGAATGGTTATGCATCTGTGCAAACTGAACTGGTTTTAGAAACTTCAAACTTAGCATTGCAGGAGTTGGTGTTTCTGTAGCTTGATATTTCCTTTACGTTTCATCAAGTACTGTGAATTGAAGGAAGTGTTATGGGGGAATTCTTGGTTTCTTCAATATGAGTAACTATTGCAGCACAGAATCATTCTTTTGACACAGAACATGGTATCTTTCTACAGAAAGAGGTGCAAAATGTTTTATTTTTGCTTTCTTGGGAAGTGGAAGTTAAAAGAAAGATGCTGTTTCTCAGTTGCAAGGCTTCTCTCAAAGGTAGTCAGCCTTTCCCACTGCTCTTCCTTTAGAGTGTGGTGGTATTTTCATTTTTATCATTTTCTGAGTAATTATTGTGAAAGGACATTGGCAGAAATACCTTTCCTCTGCTGCTATAAAAGTAAGTCTTAAAATAACAGGTACTGACTCAACTGCCCTACATAAATGTTGGTATTTTAATAATCAGAAAAGAGTACAGCAGAGATGGGGATATAGATCCATTTCTTCCAGTGCAGGGTTAAATCCTTATACTAAAGATTAATGAGAGGTTGCTGCTATAAAAGTTATAAAAGCTGCACACTGCACCAAATGTCAGCTGCAGCTTATTGTAACTAATCATGGGTGGCTTCACTAAAGGGAAGGGAGGCTTTGAGTAAATTTGTTTTTTCTAAGGGCTTATATGGGACCTTCTATTTGTACTTCAGAGATCTTGAGATAAAGAGTTTTAACTTTCAGGATGGAAACTTAAAAGCAGTTCCTGTATGTGTAATTTAAATCATGGAACTTGAGCCCTCTCATTAGCTTGCTTTTATTTTGAATTACAAAACCCACTGTTATTTATGCCTCGACACAGGAGTCTGATAATGCCACATTACAGTCTTTTCCAACAGGTTTTTCTCTGAGTGCGATCTCTGACCTTTCTGAGTGTCTCATGGTCATAGAATACATAGTGTTTAGGTAATTTTCAGATAAAATTCATGGTTTCATATTAAAAGGTTTTTTCCTGTCAGGTCTGCAAATAGAAGTGGCTGGAATATGCTGCAACTTTTTAGCATGTTAGAGCTATGTGTTATGTTCAGTGAGGTTTCACGGCAGTAGCTGAGAACAGAATTTGTTCTTGCAGGAATTCAGTGTTGCTTTGCAAGCAGACGTGTGACCTCACTGTTTTCTTTGGTGGTGTGTTGGCTCTGGGGAGTTAACAAGAATAAACAGTAGTGCAGGTCTTTTGTGTGGTACATTAAGGTAATTGGATAAGGCATGAGCAGAACTAATTATCATGAGAGTGCTATTTCTGGGCACTAAAACTCCTCAAGGCAGGAATGCATTGCAATTTCTTGGTGCTGGTTTTCCATCCAGAGCATAAGCAGATCTTGTTTGGAAATTTCTACAGCCAATTGCTTATATGTACATTACTAACCTTTGGTGAAAGTGATCGTAGGGAAAATGAAACAATACTATAAACAAAAAAGGTTTCTTTGAATGTGTATTAAAAAAAGCTTGTGATTGGTTAAAACGTAAACCTGTAAAAGGTTGAGGTTGTCTGTCCTCCCCAAACCTAAGGCAGGATCTATAAAGAGTTGGGAATATTTTCTCTATTTTCTTTCTTCTCTTTAGTGGAAACATATTGCCCTCATTATCATGATACCTTCTGTAGCTCTGTGTTCATTTGAAAAACTCATGTACCTGACAAGAAGGTCAGCTGATAATGTTGCCTCTTCTGTCTTTTCAAAGGAAGGTGCATCTGCTCGAAAAACACAAACTCCAGCAGCCCAGCCTGTGCCACGACCAGGTAAGGGGGCCCAGTGTCACTTGTGCTTCTGTCCCAGGTATGCATGAGTTTCAAAGTGCTATTTAAAACTTGAGTTAGCTCGAGAGTGAAGTAGGGATTGTTTATTTTGGGCCTTTAACTGTGCATGTATTGGAGAAAACAACATAGCATTTTGTTTACTGTTACACCATGGGACTTGGGGCCATCCTCTGCAGTGTGTTGCCCAGTTAGCTCATGGAAAGGATGCACTGCTGAAATCAAAAAGTCACAGACTTCTTGGTATTTCACCAATTAAAATTGCATTAAATTCCCACTCAAATATCTGATCAGAGCTGGTTAATCCAAGGATAAACAACCTGAACAAAATCGCTGATCTCAAAAAGATGTATTATTACTTCTAGGATTAATACATCAGAAATAAGTAATTCTCTGAATGTGTTATCGTCACTTCTTCACACTTGTTAGCATGTAAGGTATTTGGAATGGGGCCAGACTCTAATTCCCAGTTGGTAGATTTTGGCTACCAAGTCCATTTGTCTGTCAGATTGAATCTCAAGTTTTGATTCATTGATGGGATGATAAATGTACTTTGTTTAAATGAGAAACCCTTGGGATGACTTTTTAGAAGACTGTAGGAGCAATCCATGAGAGGGACAGTGTTTGCAAACAGTGGTGTGTAGATGTGTCCCTGGTTTACATAGAGTGAGAATTCCTGGTTGGGTGGAAGAAGGTCTCTAGTGAAAGGTGTTATTTCAGAGCAAAATGATGTTATGAAGGTTCTGGGGACATTGTGGGGGTTTTGGAAACAAAGCTACCAGTTAAAATGAGTATTACTTTTTCTAGAAGTACTGCTGGAAATACTGTATATCCTTGTTGAGACTCTAAATGCTTTCAATGTGTGCCTTGCTAATTCCTTGAGATTTGTTTGCAGGATTTAATGCTAAGACTTAATATTGTAAAGCTGCTTCTTCTCCCAAAATCTATTCTAATATTGAATGTTCTCAGCATGCCTAAACGCTGTTGGTGCCCAAATTCTTCTGTTTGGTTATTTGGGAACTGGAAAGGTCATGCTGCCTGTCATACTTATCTCACTGGCCCCGTTCAGCATCCTAATGCAGATGGAGTTGACAGACAGCAGTATGAAAAGGGTATAAGTGGCAAGAACAGAAATATGACTGAGCTGTCACAGTCCCTGCTGCTGGCTGTGGCTTCCTGGGCATTTCCTGCCAGCAGCATGGGGTTTGTACATTATAGAGGTTATACTGATAGTGCCCTGCTCTAAGGCCAGCCCCATCCATTATCTTGCCTCTATATTAGAAGTTGAAGAGAGAATCAAGAAGAGAGGTGTAGTCAGAAGATGTTTCTCTTTCTGCCTGTTCTAGGATATTTTGGAGTTTTGATATTTGAGTATTTAAAAATTTCAGCTGTTCTATTCTTAGCAGTCAAAGCAACTAAAAATGCTGTTTCCAGGAGGATGCTGCTTTGCACATAGGAAGCATTAGTTAAATTAGGCTAAACAGTTGTACAGTAGTGATTTGAAAAAAATACCTGAGATGTGCTCTTAAATTATTTTCTTGGGACCATTTTGCATTACCAACTTTTCTCCTAACCTATCTTTGTACAGCTATTAAATTTCTTACAGATGCTTATTCTCCCTCTCCTTCCTTTTTGTTTTGGTTTTTTTCTCACTAGGACAGCTGGCTCTGCCCATATATTTCAAGAACGTTTTTACATTAAGGAGATACCTAGATTAAAAAAAAAAATTAAAAATCGTTGGGTAGGTAAAGTTCATGTAGTTCAATGTAGTGTTGCCAATTATATCTGTGCATTTGACAGTGTCAGGAAAAGATCATTAAGTATATGATCTCAATATTTCAACAATGGCAAGTATGCGTTGAGAATATTTGTGCTGTTCTAGGAAGTTTCTGAAACAGTTGGTCATAAATAAACATGAGCAAGTTGGTGCTATGCAATTGGAAGTCAATTAATGAAATTTGTCATGCATAGTAGCAGTTGAGACTTGAGTAAGTCTGCATCAATCTCTCTACTACTCACCATTTTCTGAATTAGGATAAACATGGATGATGATGATTATCAAGTGCTACAGTTCTCTCCTGAAGTTAGGGCTCCCGAAAATGGAACTATAAAAGGTTTATGTGGGGAAACCAGCTAATGCATAATAGCACCAAAGTGAAGAAACAAAGATGCTTTTCCAGCTTTGGAATGCAGTGTCTGCTTTACTGAGGTGGTCACGACTTGGAAGACTGAAGTGGAAACATTTTACTGGGGAGGTGGGGGCAGTTCTTTGGTTTCTACCTGTCCGTTAGTGGTTTTGTGGATTTCTTTGGTGCTTGAGGGTAATTTTGTTTGGGGCAGGATTTTTTTCTTCTTCTTTTTTTTTTTTTTTTCCTTTTTCTGGTTGCTTGGGTGGTTTTCCCCTTGACTGTCAGGCTTGACTGTTTCTAGCACCTAAAGACTTCATGTAACTCAAACCCCAATCCAAAATGAACCTGAGTAAGCCTGAAACGCAGGTTTTGATTGTTTAAAGTTTCATATATGTCCAGGACAGCTAAATGCCTGGACATAATATATGTACAATATATGATGTGTACGCACATATTGTATATGTACAATAATATATATACAATAATAACTACTGATGAAAAGGTGAGGGTTTGTACAGGTCAGTTTGTTATGAAGGTTTTCCTGTTGGTTCAGCATTACTGAACTGAAGATCTACAAGCAGCTTTTTTTCAAGATTGCTGGAAATTTTTGTCCATACTGTTGTGTCCTGGCCTTTTGTGGAGGATGGAGGGGGGATGAGAAGCTTCAGTAAAACTGGGAGATATTGACTCAACTCTCCTAACATCTGCTTCAGATGGTCAAAAGCTGTTTGTTTTCTGAATACTCAAACCCAAATTATAAATCCCTTTTGCATCTTGGTGTCTTGCATCTGTAAAAATGATCTAATGACTGTAGTGTGACTCTTCCCTATTCACTCCTGCAATTAAACAGATGCTTTGCAAGGACATTTGGATTTATGTCTTAGTCATTCTGATGTGTTTTTTGTTTGTTTTTTTTCTCAGTTTCTCAAGCAAGACCACCTCCAAACCAGAAGAAGGGTGAGTCAATTTTACATGATTGTGACTTGTTAAGCAAAAGTTTTGTGTTTATGTACAGTTCCTTTAATGAAAAATGGGGGAGGGGAGGAAACAACAACCAGAACACAGCAAAAAAACCCCTCCAGGCAAGTCTAACTTTAGTATTTCTACAGGATCTCGAACTCCCATAATCATTATTCCAGCAGCCACGACCTCTTTAATAACAATGCTTAATGCAAAGGACCTTCTGCAAGATCTGAAGTAAGTAGCTGATTAGAACATGCTGTATAACAAATTGTTTGCAGATATAAAGTTATACTAGCACCTAATTAGTAATTAAGCAAGCAGGTTCATCTACTCTCTTGTGACAAGCTAGTTTTAGAGACCAGAGTATAAGAGAAATTAATTCCTCTTGACCAGTAGGAAAAAACCAAAAACCTAATTCAGAGTTTTGGCTCAGTTGTGACCTGTGGGTAGATTGAGGAAAAACTCTCGCAGTACTAGTTTGAATGTATGCAGTGGTTTTCTTTTCTGTAATATCTGTGCACACACATGCAAGTGATCAGTGAACTCTTACCATGGAAGAAGGCAAGCTCAGAAAAGATTTTGGGAAAGGACCACAGTTATTGTAAAGGAGAAGCTGACCAGAGGGGCTGCATCAGCCAACCATCCCAGCTGGTTGTGTAAATAAAGAATTTTTTCTAAAGTTCACGTATTCTTATTAAATATTGATGCAGATGCATCCAGGGAAATATCAGTGAGTTGCTAAAACTTGTTTATCTCATCACACATCTGATTCTAAGATTTAATTCATTATGGGTGAATGAATCTTTCTGCTTGTCCAACAGATCATGGTGTTTAGACTTGCTGATCAGTAAATAACAGTTAATTTTTTTGAAACAGTCATTTTCACAGAGAAATACACTGTTGTAGGTTGTCTGCAATGGTATGTCCAAATAATGGAGAAGTAATTTTTTTTAATGAGCTCCAGCACTCATCTTTTCTGAGACTCTTACACTGCTTTTCTTCCAAACCAGACTGTCCTGATGTGGTGCTTCAGCTTCTGCTGGGGTTGCCCTAGAGAGGTTTAAAACTGGGCTGTGAGATACCAGGTGCCTTTTGATCTGCAGCTAATTCCTGTTCCTGATGGCCACAGGCCATCAAAGATCGAAGGAGTGCACTGAGCTCTTGGTGTCTATTCTGAAATACTCTGAGAGAAGGCTGGCTTTTAGCATTACAGTTTAATGTGCAAGCAGTCACTGCACTGATCTAATTGGGTTGACAGAGGGTGGTGTTTGTTTATGTGGGGTTTTATGTTAAAAAAAAACAAACCTCACAACAAGCCCTGGATTTTCCATCTGTGTCATTTGTGACTCCCTGGCACAGGTGTACCTGGAAAGGAATGAAGCACCTGTCATGTCTAAGTGCATCTGTGCCAGGGGACAGTTTTCAGCTGTTCTCAGCTCCACTGGGGCAGAGCTGCAGTCAACTTCCCAAGGCCTGTCCCAAGAGGCTGCTCGTATTTAGAGTGCAATGGACATGATCCAGAAAAAACTGCAAGGAAGTTGAAGGGTTCAAAGGAGGACACTGCGTAGTTAGCCTATATGAAAGTGAAAGGGGAAAGCAAGGTGCATTAATGCATCAGAAGTGCAATAGCGGAATTCAGAGGAGCAAAATATTAATTTAGCCATGACAGTTCTAGCACTCTTCTAGAAAATATGCCACCTGGCCTGTATTTTTTTGCATTCAGATTTATGGAAGTACTTTGTTCAGGAATGGCTTCAGGGTTTGTTTTTACTGTTCAGGTATGCAGAGTGTAGAACTAGCCTTGATGTAGGGTATGATTGATAGATACGTGATGGTTTTCCAAGGGAAGAAGACTTAGCTAATTTCTGCCTCTAAGTCAGCACCTTCTTTAACTCATTCCCCACTTGCAGCTAAATCTGACAGAAGAGCAGAGATTTCAAAGGCTCCTGTCATTGCCACAAGTTTTAGAATAAAGAAATATTGTCCAGTTAGAAAAGACACACTAAATTAATATTCCCTCCCTTACCCCTGCTGAGGAAGATGCAGGTAGATTTGCATTTCTTGTATTTCTAGAGGTAGTCAGCCTGCTTGTGTTTGCCATCTGAGGAGATTGGTGACACAGCAGTAGGAGGAGATTTTTGGAGCTGGAAGGGTGAGAGCCTTTGCAGGGAGGACTGGGAAGAAATGTGGGAGAATCCTGGGAGAATGATGCCCTCGGGATGGTTGGGTTATGGGAGCTGTTTATAGGTCTGATCCCTGAGGCAGCACAGTCTGTGAAGTGTGTCATCATAAAGAATGAGAACTTGAGTTTCATAAATCAACTTTTATGATTCTGTCCATTTAAAAGTTTCACAAAACAAAATAAGGAAAAAAATCAGCTGAAATTAGAATTGGAGATTGAAACTTACAATCAGAGCTGGGAATGTTTATCTTTTAGGATACTTTTTGTCTGCAAAGCTGGATATTGTTTTTTTTTAAGGGACTGAACTGCAATGCATTGTCATTTGGATATGAGAAAAATTATTTGTGGGATCATTGCCAGATATTTTAGGTTGGTGGCTGTAAAATAAACAGGAGATTCTTCATCCAGTTCTATCATAGGACTTAAATGGAATTGTCAAGAACTGAGAGAAACCTATTAATTACACCAACGTTTTTACTAAGCCTTTTCATAGCTCTGTAATGTATTAGTTTTCCATGCCAAATTTGTCTGACATTTGTATGATGCTTAGCATCTTTAATTTATCACTAATGTTAGGTTCTCTTTTGAGGTAGAGAATATGGAAAGCAGGAAACCTATCATATTTAGAAGGAAATATATATAATGGCATACCCAAAGCATGGTACTGGTTTGAGATTTTATTTTTAAGATATCTAGATTTTCTTTTCAGTGTATTTGTTGCAACTTAGGTTTTGAAGGTGGACATATTTCTGTATGTGATTGTAACATGTACAGTTCACCTGCTGGATAGTATGCAAATATTCTTGCTAACTTTTTTGGAAAGGTTATTTTTCTAAGGAGCCAAGTACAACATAAAATGAAGAATAATACTCTTCTAAAATAGTAAAAGGATATAATTTAATTTAAAATCAGAACTGCGATACATTCTGGCATGTTGTGATGCTTCTTTAAAATATTTTATATAACACATTTTATTCTTACTCACTATCTGAGTGCAAGACTGCATATCACAATTACTGTGTGAAATTGTGACTAAGTATTAGAGAATACCTGAAGTCAAGCTTTTCAGAAGCAAGGCTTCTGCTTTGCATGGAGCAAAAGCAAAGCAGGAATTCCATCAGGCAGATGAGAAGGATTAGATGGTGATTATGTATTTTTATTATGATGATGCTCTGGCTTGTGATGCATTTCACCATATGGGGCCAGGCAACTCACTGGAGATTTATCCAGCTTTGATGCTGAGTGAAGGATCTGGGGTAGATTCAGGCATGATGTAGTGTAAAAAAGCTTTGTTTTCTTGCAAAAATAGGTGTCTAAAGCTTTTGATACTCTAATTTAACGGAAGTACTGAGAGGGTTGTAAAAATAAGTCTGCAGTTCTGAACACAATCAAATGCGTATTACCATGATCTCAATTGCTGGTGAGTTGCCTTATTCTCTGTGCATTTTTCAGTGTGCCTGAGCTGGGGCCCAAAAAGTGCTGATCTGACCTCAGTGCAAGTGTTTTAAAGGTTCTGCTGGCAGTGGATGTGAGTTTGGAGCCGAGGCAGGAGCAGCTCAGGCAGTTCAGAGTGTAAAGTCTTACCAGTTACCTCCCACAATCTGCTGGTCTTAAATCGCTTGCCTGTTACCTTAGCAAAGGGACCTGCTGCCTTTGGAAAGTGAGAGTGCACCGTTTTTGATGTGGATAATGAGTTGGGCAATTAATAGCAAGGGCTATTCATTTCCTGCCCCTAACAGGGGTATAAAAGTGCGTTCTAAGTAGATATGGATTTTTTTTTTTTGGTAGGGGATAATCTGGAGAAGCAGCAAGAAACTGTAAGCTCCTGCACACTGAGGTTTCAGAACCCATTTCTGGTGTATAAAAAGATGTCAAATACAAATGTGAAGTTAAGCCACTGGCTATAGTATTAGATAATAACATTATAAATAATTTCCAAGAGAAGATGGGATTTTTGGTGTTTTAATACTCAGATTCCTTACACTTGTGTTTTATGTCCAGGTAGTGATGGCATAGGCCATATATATTTATAATCATACAGTAATTCCTATTGATTCTCATGTCTTGAGCACATGACTTTTACTGTCCTTACTGAGTCAATGGTTCCCGGAAATGCAAGCATGTATTCCATAATGTTCTGTAAGCTGTGCTTTATTCCTCTTCTCTGGGTGTTTATGTGTATGTAAGCTCTTACTTCAATGCTTGCTTTGTGATGGTTGTCTTCTCCACTGTTCCATTTAAATCTGCTCATTGATAGTTTTTCCCTAAAATCTCTCCCTAAAAGATCTCTTTGTGTTATGTCCTAGAGAATTGCACTCAAAAACGCTCAGATTTTTTTTCCAGGAAATAAAACTGAAGCCATTGTCTAGAAGGGACGTAAGTGAGGCACAAGTGAATGGTGCCTTAATAGCTGTAACACAGTTTCTAGCTGAAATGGAGAGAAACTGCCAAAAACTAGTGCTGAAATGAATTTTCAAACACAGAGACATTTAAAGCTGAGAACGCCTGTTTCAGCCAAATTTGAGAGGTCTCAGAGTGGTGAAGTTGTTACTCTGTAGCACAGCAATATTGCCTGAGCTCTCATTTGGCAGGGCTGCCTTGCTTTCCTGTTTCCATTTAAAATGTGTTTGCTTCCTCGCATTTACAAATTAAATTTGAAGTGTGACCTTTTAGATCCCTGTTCGGATGAATACTTGATTATCACTGTAATGTGTGTAGGGCTGTTTGGTTTTTATTTACATATTCTGTAAGGGTTTAGTGCATGAGACAGAGAATAACAAAATTCTTCTCAAGCTGCCCACCATTTCAGGTGATCTTGACTTTGCCTATAAACCCTGCCAGCTGGATAAAAGGTGTTTGATGGGTTGTTTCTCTAATTCTTTTTGGTTGTATTATTTTAAATTTATTTTCATTCTTTTCAGCCCAGATTCCTTTAGTTCTAATGAGTGATGAGAGACTCATTAGTAGTTTTTTTAAAAGCTGTAGGACCACCAGGCAAATCCTCATTTCAAGTTCCCGAGTTTCCTATCAGTTATTATTGGCAAAGCAAAGCCTGTGACATGTTGGCAGGACAGGCCATTAGGAGTGTTTATGAGTGTACAGCTCACTTTGGAGTTCTTAAATTAGTGAATTGATGAGAAATACTTCAGTTCTGGTGTCACATTTGGTGGCTTTTTCTGGTGCAGAACTCAGTTGAGTATCTCTGTGTAGCAAGCAAATGTATGTGTCAGTGTGTTGTGATGGAAAAAATGTATGTAGATATTAACTGTTTCCTAATTACTTCAGTTATTAAGAAATTATTACTTTAACTTTTAAAAAATATATTCTAGGTGGCCTAAGTGTACTTTTCTCCCAGTGTCCTGTTCAGCTTTTTTGTCTGTATTTCCTTTAGAATGATGGTGTTTCACATGTACCAGACAGATAAGCATAATTTAATTTATGGCTCCTGATTTAACACCTGGGATGCTTTTTCTGTATTTGCAGCTTTAATGCACCATTTGTAGTCATTTGCAGGTGTTGGGCTTTTTTAATTTCCCAGTGCAGTTGTATCACTTGAATGCATTTGGACACACATTTCAGAAATTGCTAGTGTCTTTCTGTTTCTGAAACACTGTTAATTATGAGGACTGTGAGGGGGCATCATCTGTTCATTTACATTGGGAAAGTAAAACAGTTTTGCTTGGAGGTTTATTGACAATTTTCACCTGCTGCCTTAAAACATATTTGTTTGCTTGTTTGTTTTTTTTTTTTCTTCACCCAAAATGCCATTTTCTCATTGGATATGTAGTGAAACTAGTTATTTTCAAGTTGACTGAATAATGAACTTTTCTTCATATTCGTCTTGCATTCCTTTTTCCTGTTTATCCAGCAATAGGAAGTGCAGTCTGCCTGCTAAAGTACATTCAAATTGGTTTTTAGCATTCAAATAGAAATTGATTGAAGAGAACAAATAGAAATGGTGCAAACAACTTACCCAAAAAATCTAGTAAACTGCTCAAAAGCACTGTGTGCTCTGTAATGAAGAGAAATGTTACCAACTGTGTAGTGTGCTTTTAAACTGTTTTATTATCACCATAAAGAACAGGGCCTTAAAATGGGATTGCATGTGTTTTTTAAGGTGCGGGGGCTGAAAGATTAAAGATCTGTAATTAATTGGAGGGAGGGAAGGTGTGTCACATCTTATGCATTTATTGTTTTTATGTAGAGATTGCATATGACATGAGCGCCACATTATCTGTCTTTTACAAGCACTTATTCCATCAGAGAATCCGTTCAGAAAAAAACCCTAAAATCTTTCAAAAAAATAAAACCTCACTCAAAACAATTTTTTTACCATGACTACCAGCTTTCTTGAGAAAATTCTAGTGGCTAATAATCCTAATGGCTCCAAGAGCTCTTAAAATTTGCTGCAGGAAGCAATTGTTTTAGTGCCCAGGCTTCCCCATGTTACCCTTGGTCACTAAAAATAAGAGCTGTGGTCACTTTGCAGGTTGTGATTTGGCTCCTCATCTGCAAATGTATTGTGTAAGGTCAACAAGGTGTGCCACAAATGTCTAAGAAGAGGTCAGGCTGTATTTTTGGAGCACAGAGAACCTTTTAGTGTGACTGTTATCAGAAGGGCTTCTGAAATATTATTCTTACATTTCTTTGCCGTTCTGAATGAATAGTGATGGAGGGACTTGGCATAGTGAAAACGAAGTGGCTTCAGTGACTGCTGTCAACAATGCCGAGTTCTGATAAAGCTGTTCCTTTTGCTGCTGATTCCATGCAGTAAATTGCCCTTGCCTACTGAGGGGTTTGTTATTCCCTAAGGTTTGTACCATCAGATGAGAAGAAGAAGCAGGGCTGTCAACGAGAGAATGAGACTCTAATCCAGAGGAGGAAGGACCAGATGCAGCCTGGGGGAACCACAGTCAGTGTCACTGTCCCTTACCGAGTCGTAGACCAGCCTCTGAAACTTATGCCACAAGACTGGTAAGAACTTTCCTCCTTTAAACAGTTGCTTGACTGGGGCAATGCTGAATTTGGAGGGGACCAGTAAAATGCTCAGAAATCTACTGAAAAATGAAGGTACAGATGTAAGGATGGATTTTATTAACTGCGTAGGACTCTTTTCTTCAGGTGAAAATAGTACGAAACTAAACTCATCTGGAAGGTGTAAAAAACTTGCAACACTTCACATTTTAACAGTGTGAGCAGCACAGCTACCATCATTTGGTTTGCCAGAAATGTTCTAGAAATTCCAATAGAAATGTTCATACTCTAGTTCTGGTTTGTGATAGAGGAACGTGCAAGTCACTGAACCATGATCTGCAAGAAAAACCCTCCTTTCTTGTCTGCTTTCTGAAGGAGTGTCTGTTGGGAAGATGTGTTTGCAGCCCATCAGCCTCTGACATTCCAACTTTTTACTAGTTAAAGAAAGAAAATACTTCAGACAGTAAAGACTGAACTGCGGTTCCAGTATCGGAGCTACTGGAATTTTACTTCTGAAGGAAGAGCCCTAGTTGGGAAAAGGGAATCGTAGATAGTTTTTACCTTTATGGAAAAGCTGGAAATGGATTATTTGATCTGTAGCCCATTATTCAATGCTATAAAAAATAGTTCTCTTTGAGCAGGCAAACTCTGGAGAAGCATTTTTGTGTCGTTTGACATCTTTTTTTTATTTGATGAAGTGCATTGTGTGGCATTTTTACTTCTTCTTCACTACTGAGAAGATCTGGGACATGGATGATGACATATTTGGTGGTTTTGTAATTTCCAAATTAGATTTTAATGGAGAGGAATACTTTGAAAAGGTTTAGTGTTCCTAAATTAATTGTTCTCTGTATTTAGAACTTGAACTAATAAGAAATCCATGGATTTAAAATTCTGAATATTAAAGAGCACTTAAAATGTTTGATGGTCAAACCTTTAAGAACCATCCAAACTACTTTCTAAAGTACTTCTGAGCAAAGACATTAAGTGGTGTGGGGTTTATCTTGGTTTTATTGAAGGAAGCCATTATAAAACCTGCAAAAAAAAAAACAACAACTCCAGACCACAAAACTTCACCTTGATTATTCTTTTCCATTTGGGATTTAGTGGACTTAATGATAAATTAATTTTGGGGATTAGATTAGAGAGTTAATTATTTGTTGTGGTAGGTAGGAACTGTGGTTGGATGATGTAAATGTTCAAGAGAAAGATAGACCATATGTGCGAGGTCATTTATTCTCAAAGGTGTTTTTTTTTTTAATTTTACTAATGCAAAAGCTTCATCTTAATCACAAATTTTTTTTTTTAGACCACAGGTAATGACTGTGTACTCTTAAAATAGCTGATGCACTTTGCAGAAATGTAGCAGCTGTTGCTTCTCCTGAATTTTTAGCCTGGAAGTCTGCAGTGTTGAGAATAAAGGCTTTTAGATCTGCCCGTCTCAGTTTACAGTGCTGTTCACAGAAGATCATCTCTGAAAATGTTGGAGCACTTTTCAAAAGCAAAGTAATGATGACCACAAATAAACACTGTTTGACTTCTAAAAACTGTAACCTGAGCAGCTGAGCTGCCTTCTGCAAAGGGACAGGGCTGAAAGCCCAGAGGAATCACATGATGGTTTCTTTTCTTTACAGAGGAAAACCAGTTGTGCTGAAGGTGTGGCTGATAAATGTGCTACCCTGCTCTCTAAAAGAAGCAGCTATGCCAAGGCCCACTGTCTGTTTAGGGCAGCAGGTGATTTCAGTGTGCAGGGCCATGACCATGTCCCTCCCTCTCTGTTTCCCCAGGGACCGCGTGGTGGCCGTGTTTGTCCAGGGGCCTGCCTGGCAGTTCAAGGGCTGGCCTTGGCTCCTGCCCGACGGATCTCCCGTCGATATCTTTGCAAAAAGTAAGGGATTTGTTTTGTTCCTAGATTTTTGGGGGTGTTACTTTGGTTGGGGTTTCTTGTAGGGTGTTTATGCTTATGGCAAAGTGCTGTTGGGCTCGGGTGGCTGAGCAGACTTCGGCCTTGGTCTCCTCACAAATAAGGAATATTCCCATGCCCTCTGCGGTTGTTCTGTCCTGACCTGCGGGAGCTCATGGAAATCTTCTCAGAGCTGTCAGCGGCCAGAGTCACAAATAGCTGGTGTACAAATCTACTTCCCAACCTTCTAAAGAAAAGGTGAACAGACAATGCATATTCCAGCAATTCATAGATAACAGCTTTACAGGCTGTCTTCACATGCCAGTGCTACTTTGAAGAGAGGATTAATCTAGTATGCCATTTCTGAAAGAGTTAAAAATATGATCTGGTGTCTGACAAAAACTTGAAGTTTTAATAAGTTTAAGTTTGAAGTGAGCTGGATGTTACCAGTGTATAGATCTGAAAACAGGTTTTTTGAGTCCCCACAGCTGTGGTGCTTTGAGGCACTTCTCTGGCACAGTTCACTCCTCTGACAGAGAGGTGTGCCATAATATCTAAGGGAGCTGTCAGCTTCTCTTCTCTGTTGCTCCAGTATGGAGCTCCTTAGAAAACAGACCTTTTGATAGTGTCCTGTGGTTTCAGATTGTTTAAAAAGCCCCAAACCAACACATAAACACAAAAGAAAAAAACCCACAGATGGAACAAACCCAAAGCCACCTTAGTTCATCTCTGTCGTCTTGCAGTCTCTGTGATGAGGAAACAGGTTTGATCAGGTTTTGTTTGTGCCCCTCTTTGTGAGGTAGAATCTGGAAAGATAGTGCTGGTTTGGTGAGCAGCAAGGAAAAAGCTCAAGGGTCAGACAGAAAGCTAAGGATGGGTCTGTGAACAAGAAAATAGAATGGGTCACTTAAAGGGAGGATTGACAATGAGCAGGGAAAGAGCGAAAAAGCCTGAAGGTCGTTGTAAAAGTAAAAATACACCACCGGAGAGAGTTTAACAAAAGAGACTAATGAAAGAAGGAAATAGCACTTCAAAATAAAGATACTGAGAAAATGGCAATTGTGAAAAGCAAAGCCAAGAAGAAAGCAGTGAAAGATCGAAGATCTAGCTAGTAGTTACATGCTGCTTTCTATTAATTTTAGCATTTTGTATATATCCATGTATGGAGGGCTACAGGAATTGTTCTTATGTGCTTTGAGATTCCTGGCCTTCACATGCTAAAAGATCACAGTCGCAGCCTGCACAGTTCAGGCTGAAGGTGTACAAATTCTTGTGTTTTTCAAGAGAAAGAGGGATATCTGGTCTTAGTCAATTCCTACATTGAAACGGATCTTTAATTTTAGAAATACATTCCATTGCCTAGTTTTCCTTACACATGGCCTGACTGTTTTATGTTCACATAGCAAACAAGCCTTAATTTTACATCAGCAAGTGAATGTTTGCAATGAAATTTTGAATGCTGTCACTTTAATGAACAAATACTGAGTTTTGACTACCTTTTTAAAGGTCTTACTCCAAGAGTACATCAGTGAGCTTTAATAGTGATTTGTTTCAGGTTCAGAAGTGGATACTCTTGTGCTCAAAAACCAGTTCCCATTAATGCAGAGACCTTGTCAGGTGTTTAAAAAGTTTTCTTTATTTGTTTTCTCTGAAGTTAAATGAATACATGCAACATTGTATAGCAGAGATAATGTATATGTATTCTTAATTTTCATTCACAAAGCTTTGACATTCATCTGGCAGAGATACAAGCCAGATGATAATTTCTTTAGTTTGTCAACTAAAAAAAAAAACTGATTTCACATACCAATCTTCTCGAAAGTTCCTACATAGATCTGGAAAAGAAAACTGATTTTGTGGAAGACAAAACTAAGAGTGTGGTATCAGAAAAAGATACAACCATGGCATTAAAAGTACCTTGCTTCCACAAGACTGGTGGCTTCTGTTTTGCTTTTCCAATACTATTGATATCACCACATTGGTTACCAGATAGAAATTGCACAAGGCTTAAATACTTTGGGTTTCGTGCTCACTGTGCAAATGCTTGGGCTCTATGTAATTCACATGCGACAATACTTCCCAAGAGAAAAATAACAGTTAATATTTTACCATTTTTAACTGAGTACTAGGTCAGGAGAAATTGGCAGTTACTAAATTTCTCAGAATGCGTTATGTGGCATTTGAAGCTACATTGGCTTTCTGATATCAATCTTCTACAGATTCTTCCAGGAAATAACATGCTTCCTACTTAATGGTCTCAGAAATACCTTTTTTACTATTATTATTTTTAATTCTTCAACAGTTCAGAGATTTTCAGAAAGAACATCTTTGTTTCTCGAAGCGAATGTACTTGAATTGGCAGTTTGTTCCTGCTGTTCTCCTGGAACCTGTGCATCTAAAAGTGGGGGCTGCCCTTTTCCTTTGCCCTGGAATAGCCCGAGAGCCACTGACCTCTGTATTTAGCTCAGTGCCCTTCAGTGAGGAGTTGACTTCCTTGGGTTATGGGTTCATTAATTTTGCTCTCAGAATGCTCTCATTCTGAAAAAAGAAGGGTGGGGTGGGAATTTTCTTTGACCAGTAAAGAAGCACTAAATCCTTGATGTTTGTGCTGAATGCTTTCCCGTTTGCTGTAGTTAAAGCTTTTCATCTCAAATACGATGAAGTGCGCCTGGATCCCAATGTACAGAAATGGGATGTGACAGTGTTAGAACTCAGCTACCACAAAAGACACTTGGACAGACCAGTATTTCTACGCTTCTGGGAAACTTTGGACAGGTATGTTTCCTGCTGAAAGTCCGTGATGTTCAGGCTTTTGTGCTGTTTGATGGGAATTTAAAGTTCTGGCGACCAGGGAATTGTTCACGACTTGAGACATCTGAGCAATTTTTTAACTTGGAAATACCACTTGTTTTGATTTTCCTCGATCATATAGTTAATAAAATGTAGTGGTGTATGTTTACAGACTGTAAATAATAATCTACAAAGTGTAGTAAGTGTGGACTTAAAGGAAGGGTAGTTACCATTCATCATTGAATAGTCCTATGGTTCACCACCTTCTGACTCTGCTTCTCTGGTCAGAACCCTCCTGAAGGGGAAGTTCACTGCAGTACCTTTTCATTTTGTAGAGAAGAAACTTTATTATCATGAAGCAATTGAAGAAATATTGAGGGACGGGAGAAGCCCATGCATTTCCTGAATGTTTAATCTTTTCGTGTTGATTGCACAGCAAACTGCATGAATGATTGAGTGAAAAAGAAAAATCCTGTGGGAATTTTCAAAATAATTCTAATCAGCAAACTTTCCATGGCTTCCTATTTAAAAGTCTCAAATGAACAATATATCTGAACCCACAGAATGAACTAGTTATTTTTAACAACAGTCTTTTGACGTTAGAAGTCTTAAGATGCTTTGGAAAACATGAGATTTCTTTGAGTCAAGGTTGTAGCTGGCTGTTATTCAGTGGGACAAATCCTGTGCATAACACAGAGGTCTATATAGTGCATAAGACATCGAATCTCTTTGGCAACTTTCTAATTCTCTAAGAATTATGTTTTACCGATGCCTGTGCATTTTATTCCTATGAATAAAGTTCCGGTAAATGCCACAAGGGTAGTAATGCTGTCTTCTGTTAATTTTTTTTCCAGGTATATGGTAAAGCACAAATCTCACTTGAGATTCTGAATCCTTCAGCTGCCATTTATTTCCTGAAGTATGGATTAAAAAAAAAAATGGAAGGGGCTCCAGTTTGGAGACCAGAGATCGCACTATATGATATGTCAAGAACTTTACGAATGAGGAAGGGTCACAGTTTAAACTTTTTATAAAATCTTGTTTGGATGATTCATGCTATGGCAGGTTGATACCTGTTGTTATTCAGAAGCAAAGGGGTTTTGCTTAAAACTATTTTTTTAATGTTGTTAGCCTTCTAGTCTGCAATCCAAATTGTATATTTTGATAGCAGCAGTTTCTTCTCTGTTTTGTTAAATTAGGCACATTTTTAAATGATGTGTTTTGTTCCTGATTAGAGGATAGATCTTCACAGCAGGTTCCCCACGTGTGTGTGCGTGTGCGCGTGTGCGCACGGGTGTGTGTAAATAAAGAATCCATGTGTGGGTGTGTCTAGAGATATAGTGTACAAAAAAGGTATAGACACACTGACGCACACATAGGTGTTGCCAGGCTTTCTAAACCACTTAGCTTCTAAGCTTAGTTTGGGGTTTCTTTGCTTCTTGTTTCACTTACTGAAAATATTTTGTTGTGAATGATATTACATTTTAGTCAATAGGAATTGCAACCTGAGCAAAGTGAAAGTTGTTTTGGATAAATCAAAATGTCGACCTGTATATGTATATTCTGTCAGTCTTTGTTGAAAAAGGGAAGATGAAAAATCTAGAAACACTTTTTTTGGATTTGTAATGTCCCAGTTTACTAAATCTTTATTATAGGCGTACCTTCAAGTCATGTTAACTTTAAATTGCCATTCTTCACACACGTCTCTTTATTTAAACTGAAAGTATGCATGTGTACATTCCCATCTAGCAAATACCTTTGCATATGAGTCTAAATGTTACCTAGATTAAATGATGAATAGAGGAGGAGAGAGGGATTTTTTTTTCCTGGAACAGCCACCACAAGGAACGAATTATTTTAACTTCTTTGCATTTATACCTCTAATACTATTTTCTCGTGACAAAAGTAGCCCAGCCTGTCTACAGGAGTTGTAATTTTCTGAGCTGAGTGGCTAAAATGGCCTCCTAACAGTCCTGCGTTGGAATGGAAAATCAGCCTTCTCCAATTACCAAAGAACAGATTTGCTTCATCTGCAGTGTAAGGCCAGAGGACCCCAGTATTTGTACCAATTTACAGCATCTCTGTATCTATGGAATAACATTAATTTGATGTTGCATACCAGTGAATGTAGAGAATGATCAAATACTGTAACACCTGCATGATTTTTTTTCTGGGATAGAAAATACATGTTTATATTCCTGTTCTTGAAATTCCAAACCATGTTTTTTTAATATACTTTACATTTAAGGTTTGACAAAAATAAAATGTTCTACCTATTCTCTTTTAGTTTTTATTTGATGTTAACTTCATTTTTAATAAAACCCAAAGTCACATCTCTGAAAGAGGTTTTTAAAACTATGTCTTGGATTTATGAGGACTTTGAGGTCTGACTTGCAATTGTATGTTTCCTTCTTTGCTATACTGAGACTGTATTTTTTCAAGTGGTCTTAATGGAGATGCAAAAACTCAAAGCACCACAGCAACCTCCTGTGAATGCCAAGACTAGAAGCTGCTAACCCTGGATTTTGGAATGGATTCAGCGTGGTGACTGGGAAGAGCAGGCACTACAGAACTGCTGCCATGTCTCCTGTTGGTGTGGGCAGTTGGTCAGTGCCATGTTACTGTGTTTTCCCTGTACTTAAACTTATTATAGATGTATCCATGTCGTACTAGAACTGGCTGAAAAGTTGAGTACTTGGTTTTAACCTGGACTGCACATAGCAAAGCTGTAATGATTACCCAGCACAGTCGCTGCTGCCATCAGGAAGTGGTTCAATTTACAGTTCATTTCTGCTCTAAGTAGTGGCATATCATGTATGCATTTTTAAACTTGAACATTTCCAATTAGAAATGTAATTTTTTTCTGACTTCCTCGGTACATCATGGCCTGTGCAGTATAAAAGAGATTTCTGGGCAGTCAACTGGAAAAGCAAATTCTGGAGAAGTGTGTGCTTCACATGGAGTGTGAGCTGCAGACCACAGAGTGGGTTTGCAATAAGCAAGGGTCAATTATCTTTTCTGTGTCCTGTACTTCACTTGTGTTTTCAGTGCAGGTGTAATTCCAGATCGAATATTGTATACAAGAGGTGGCTTGATTTAGATGTAAATGTATGTATTTATTGGGAGTTAACTCTTCTGAAACTAGTGAAGTTACACAGGTGTGGAACAGGCAGAAGAGCAACATCCAGGAAATCTTTGTGTGACCTGTGTTGGTTTTTATGGCTTGAGCTGAGACCTTTAACATTTTAGAAATTTTGTACTGGCAAGCAGTTTGTGACCAAGTTATTAAAATATGTATTTGTGAAGGAGTTGGCACCTGATCGTGCATATTTTTGTCAGTCATAAAAGTAGCGATGTTTATAAAATGAGCCATTTTGCAATCAAATTCCTGCTGACATTATTGGAAGTTTAATTAGGTTGTCAGAATAGCATTCCTGCTGCCTTCATAAATAACTGCACATAGATTATGAAACTACTTGGACTTAAAAATTTAGCCTTACAGCAGCATTTTGCAACACAGCTGGAATTTTAGACACTTATGTTATGCTTAATTTATCTACAAGTTAATGTGGAGTAATAAAGAAAACCGATACGAAGAAGCGGGGAAGCTGGAGGAGCAGACATCTGTTTTACTGAGCTGCATTCTTATTGCTGAGCAAATTTGAGGCACTACTTAGAGGTGTATGAAGTGTGTAAATTGTACTCAATTAAAATGTACAACTATAGCTGAGCTACTTCCCTGACTGCAGCGTATTGAACAGTAGAATGACACGAGCATGAGAATCAGATATCAAATTGGCTGTTCCTGTTAAACATCTTCAGTGTCATAACTCTGCACTGTTTCATAAGCGCAAGATGAATGAGATGAAACAAGATGAGTTGAGAACTGGTTTGAAGTCTGCTGTTGGGCTCCCATACTGTCAGCAGGTGATTATTGCTTCAGTTACAGGGTTAGTGGGGCCAGGAGATGTACCTGAAGTAATGATTTTTGTATTAAAACCCGAAATACATGTGATTTATACTGTTTGAGCTTTTGAAAGTTAGCCTGAACAAAGCAGGCGAAAGGGGAATTTTTTTGTAAGGTAAAGTAGGGCAACTGCAGGGACTTGCATACCTGAAGAAATTGCAGATCAGCATCCTCAGCTGAGTAGGCTCAGCTATTTAGCTATTACCTGAAAACTTTTGTAGGAAGGTGGTTTCACAAATAGGTACTAAAGTCAGTGCTTGAGCTAGACAATTGATGAAACTGTTCTGCAATGCTGTAAACCTTTTTATTTCTGAATTCAGAAGAAAATGTAGATAGCAAATTGTGTGCTAAGTTGCCCTTGATCATAAGTTAAACTATTATGTTATATTTGACAGATCAGCCTTTATTGGAACAGCAAATTTGTTTTTGGCTTTCATTTGCTGCACAGTTGGTGTATAAAATATTGCCGTTCTCTGCAGGGACATGCAAAAGTAAGTTTTATTAGTACAGCCTTTATTCTTTTGCTGGAGAAATATGCACTTAGTTGCTAATTCTTGCAAACACTATACCAGAAAAAAAAGCTGATCAAAATTAATGGCTTAGTGGTTTTAAAATTTAATGTCATGAATGCATTTTAATTCAAAAGCCATAACTAATGCCAAGTACTTTATTAGAGCAATGTGTTCATGAAAAATTAAAGTCCCTGCCTGAAGAAACTGCTGGCCAAGTAGGTTGCAGTTCAGCTAATCTGTGGAAAAACGTGCCACAAACTGGAATCTCCGAATGTCATATCCTGAGTTGCTCATTTGTAACTGAATAGATTTTTTTTGAGAGGTGGCAGTTCTGCTTCCTCTGCTGAACACTTACATACTTCAATCACAGTGGTATAGTTTCCCTTCTTAGGTTTGGTTTTACCCTGAAGCTGTTTGCACAATGCAAGGATTCTGAGTCAGGGACAGAGCGCAGATCACTGAGGATGAAGATGTTTAATGGAGTTCAGGCACTGTGATCCAGTGGGTAGCAGTTGATGATCCTTGTGATTTCCTTCCAACTTAGGACGTTCTGTGACTGTTCAGCTGTCATTGACTTCTCTGTAGATCATTCTTCTCAGTGCTGATGCTATCACAGAGGGCAGGTTTGGGAATTACGAGATTTAATCCAGCACAACCTGTTGGTAGGTAGTGCACAGTGCCAGGCCATGCATCCAGACTGTTTTACTGTGCTGATTTTTCTTTAAACAAGAATTTTATAATTTTTCTAATGAGAATGCAAATGCAAAGAACAATCTCAAATGTTTCAAACTTTATTGCAAATACTAGTTCACATGTAAAAATGAAATATATGAGGTGGTACATAAAATCCGTAAGAAAAATAACTTGGTGTATGGTTTTTATTTCTATCTGTAAATTCTTTTGGTGTATTTTAAATGCAGAAAAACTGTTTACTTGCTTCACAAAGTTCCTGTGTGTATCACTGGAAGCTGTCAGAGGTAAATCTTCAGCTGCAGTTGCTTGAAAGTTTGTAGATTATGTGAGTTTGTTGGTTATAAGTTATGGCCTGTGTCAGTGGGCCCAAATTTTAATAGTGGTTTTGAAGGTTGAAATTCAAATGAAACTCAGAAGAAGCTTATGGGAACAGCTACCTTGAATGAGGGAGAAGACAAACTTTTCATGAGTCTATACCTTTAAACTATGACATAACTGTCATAAACTTGTGTTTAATGAGTATTTTGATAAATTTTTGGATATATCTTGTCACATGACCTATTATTTAAGATCTGGGTTGTGTTAATGATGTTTTTTACACAGTTATAGTTTAACTTTAGCTCAAGTCCAGGTTTTGAAAATTGTTAGGAAAAAATACCCTGTGGACTTTCAAAGGTGGAAGGTGTTTTTAAATGCAAGTCTACTTAGCCCTGAATGAAGAAACAAAAAAACCACGTTTCTCTTGTTTCTATCAGTTAAGGCAAAACCTGTAGTTTCATAACATTGAATGTATTTTTATTGGTGAAACAGGATGAAAAAGCACCTTAAAAAAATAGCTTCTGATTTTTCACTTGTTCCTGCCCTCTTGAAATCCTTTCCAGAGACCCATCCAGCCCCTCATCTGCTTGCCTGACTTGTTCTTCCAGCTTCTTTCTCCCAGACTGGGATTGTTCCCCATCCCACAATTTTTATGTGTAAGCACACCTCTAGGAATGATTCCTCTGCCCCATCAGTGCACAGACAGAGCACTAGAAGCACAAGAAGCACAAGCTTCTCCCTGTTGTCTTAAAGCTGATTAAAAACTTAAACAAACAAACAAAAACCTCAATACCAATAAAAATGAATGTATGACCTACTGAATATTTCATCCTGTTTCTTTCTAGTTTAGTTTTGGCCTGTAGCAATGAAGCTTTGAGGCTTTGAACATAAAAATACTGAAGGCATACTAGTTGTTAGTATTTCCTTAATCACTGGTATGGCTCTAGTTATTCTCCAAGGTTCTTTAACTGCAGAATTCTCCCTCTTACTGCAGATTAGTCTTAGGTGCAGAATGATTATCCTGAGCTCCACTGAGTCGAGTCATTCTTAACCTGAAACTGAAATCTAAACACTTAATTACCTGACAGCCTTTGTTCACAGCTGGCAAATGGTTTGAGAGCACCACACTAGTTTTCTTTATTACTGATTTTGTGAGACAGATCACATTAAAAAAATTACCAGCAGTGAAAAAATAAAAATCTAGTTCTTGTTTTCCAGATGCTCCTCAACACTTGTAATAGTCATAGCTACTTACAATTGAGTAAGAATTGTGAGATGACCCCAGCAATTTATACTAATTCCAAGAGCAGAAAGTGTGAATTTGCTAGTTTTCCAGGGCTAGGAATTACTAGACAATTTTGTAGCATGCCCTTGAGAAGTTCAGATTGTCACAGAAAAAGAAGATGTAGCTGAGCGGCATCTCACCAGCTGTGTCTAGTGGGATGTCTGGGCTGAATTCCTCCTCAGCTGAAGTGTCCATGCTTGGATTGCAAGTTCCACTGGAGACAGGACATCTTCTATTCTGTAATAAAACTTGTATGAAAGAGCCTTTGTTTTATGCACAGTGGAAGCAATTAGTCTGGTTGCTGAAAAGTTGCTAAAAAGGTAATAATGGGATTAAAGATTAAAACCAAAACAACCCCAAAATCAAAAAAAGCCACAACCTGCACAAAACCACCCAACAACAAAATCAAACTAATAAAAAAACAAACAAACCCAAACAACATAGAAAGCTTCCTAGAGTGAGATTACTAAACTGAAATACATTTGGAACAATGCATCGTGAAGTCTGTAAACAACAAATTTATTCTGTGTGGATGAATGCCCTAAATTGTGTTCCAAATAATCTTGTTTTGCCTTTATCAAATTGAGTGGTCCACAAAATCACTCAGCAGTGTAAAATCCCTCTTGAATTTTATTTTCTAATCTGGATTCTTCTGGCTTTGGTCAGTACCTGTTGGTCTGTTTATCTTGCCTTTTCTTTCTCACAAATATTAAGGCAGCTGGATAATCTTGTAAATACAGAATTAAGTAAATACAAAATTACAGTTAATTTTGTGTTTATGTGCATGTACATTACTGTTCCACTGAGAAGCGTGCATCCATCAGGATGTACACTGTCATTTTTTTATATCCTGACTTTTTTAATATATCAAAATTAAAGTGTGGTGTTCTCCATATGTTAATTCTTTTCAGAACACAGTTGACACTTGGCCATAGAACATGAGACAATAATCAATACCTTAACTAAGCTATATAAGAAATCAGGTAAGGAAAACTCTGCATTTAGTAATTTGCCTCTCAGGAGCTTGTTTTTACACTGACACAGACTGAAGGCCATTTCCAAGAGCAATAAATAGCCTTTGAGAACTTCAGGAGAATAAAATCTGCCAAAAGTCTTTGGAATGCATGGAGTATGTCAGGGGTTTACCCATTTGATGTGAGATGTGAAATGTCACACAGGTGTCTTCAAAACATTGTCATCCGTCACACATCAAGTCTGCAAAGTGGTAGTAAATTCACCATCACTGGCCCAACAATTCTTTGTGCAACGTATTTTTTAAAATTTCTCATCTTATACCCTGAAATTGTGATTTGTACCTATATTTCTGGGATTAATACCTTCAGGTGTGTTACCAGTCACATCAGGGGAGGGGGCAGGTGTAAGTATTTGCTAATTTCTAGCTCCTTAAATAAACAGTATCTCTTGAAAGAGGAATTGTGTCCAGTGCAGGTAACAGTTTGTCTGGGAAAAGTTGCATAATTGAAAACAGGGAAAATAAGTGGATTATGGTAATTGCATAATTTAGGGGGCACAGGAACCCAAATGTTTAAGAAGTCATCATTCCCACACTACCTCAACCCACAGCAAGGTTTTCTTACCTCCTGTCCATTGCTATTTCACAGCATTTACTTCCCAATGTTCTCAGGCTCCCATCTTTGTACTGTACTGCAGTACCTGCCCACTTTCTGTAAAAATAGCTCAGCTGGCCAGAAGTATATTGCTAACCTTGTAAACTGTCATGGGCCATCTCATATCCACGTCAAATATTTTTCTATAGTAGTAAAAGATGATATAAAGTTTATATCTGAAATACAGAGATAAATGTCTGGTTTTCTTTAATGCAGCTCTTAATGTTCCATGCCACACTTAGCAATGCAGTGGATGGCACTGTCTGCAGACTCAAAGACTCCTTAAAAACCAGCAATAACCTTGAAGCTTTTAGCATCCAGACAGAGAAACGGGGGTTCTGCTGTGTCATAAAATGATGATAAGGTGAGGAGGTTCAGGACCATCAAAGGAGTTGTATTTCTACAGTACTCACAGACAGTCATGATTTATCATAGCTTATTTTGCTGTGGTTTTATGCTCTGGAGGTTAGATGAAGTCATCAGTAGATTCTCTGTAATATGTCTGAAAAAGTCTATATGTGAACTTTTAGGTTAAGATTTACATGCTAAAAAAATACCATTTTTTTCATCATGCCATTGCCTTTATTAGAATGTGAAGCTGAAATGATCTCAATGAAGTGGTCATCTGACTCAGCTAACTATTGCCTCCTTCTCCCTGGATAAGCTAGCTGACCCTGCAAAACCTGATTTAGGTCAGGAGGTAAATTTACACAGCTTTTACATTAGCTGAGTATGGAGCTAATAACTGCTAAAGACAGCAGTTTTTCCATTATTGGAAATTGATCACAATGTAAAAAATTTCGTTAAGTGTTTTGATGTTAGGAGGAAGCTGCAGGTCCTCACCAGTGTCAGCAGCTGCTTGCATGGCATCAGATTCATTTTGCATCAGCAATGCCATGGCATGACTGATATAAATGATACTGTAAAGCACTCATTTTGAGATGAATGACTTCGAATCTTTACATTTTCTAGAAATTTTCTGCTTTTTTACCCAATGACACTGGTGTTTGATAACTTTACTTCCCTGTGAAGGTAGCAAGTCCAAGTATTGTATCATATGTGCCTGCAGGGCAGAATTTCTGACTGCTGACTGCTGGAGAGTGTGAATGATTGCTGTTGACTTACACTTGTAAAGGGCAATCCTTTTACCCTTTGCAAAGACATTCTATTCTATTAACTTCTACCTTCCTGTACACCCCTTTTAATTCTAATTATTTGCAGTGATATGTGCATCTTTCAACGGAATGATAAATCTGATTTACCGAACTTACAGGGTAAAGTGCAAAGTCTAATACAATTATCTGAGTCATGCAGAGCTAATATGATTTTCCTCTAATTTTCCACAGATGTCTTTTTAACTATTATGCTTTTGAAAAAGCACAGAGAAAGAAAATTAATGTTTCAGGTATTTCCAGTATTAAAGTAAGTTTGTCTTAAATTAGATGTGGAATGTCTACATAGCATGTAACAACATAGTACAAGTAAAACTAAGCAGAGAAGGTTCAGGTTTTCTGTGGAAGCATGTTCTTCCTCCAATCTGCAGCACCAATATATTTGCATCCTTTGAGGCTCACTTCAGATTCTGCATAAAATGATCAAGACTG
Organism: Grantiella picta; assembly: GCA_013397955.1. Taxonomy (NCBI): domain Eukaryota; kingdom Metazoa; phylum Chordata; class Aves; order Passeriformes; family Meliphagidae; genus Grantiella; species Grantiella picta. Next base: position 719,839 of record VZRM01008535.1, on the reverse strand, counting down.
AGTAACATGTTTCTGAAAAAAATAAAAAATCCGTGAAACTTAGGCTCTTGCTAATTCAGCTCCCGGGGAAGGACTTAAGCTTTTAGGGTAAGTGAAAGCCTTGTGATCTTAGCCTAAAACTTCTATTTACCTTGTAGGCTTCATCTTGAGTTTTGGAGGGTCACTTTGTGTCACTAAAGTAAGCCCTGCTAATTAATCCTTTTGGAGACTTCTCTGTTATATAAAACTATTTTTAAAGTGGAGGTTGTATATTTAGATGGTTCAATGTAAATAGATTATTCTGTTTTCACTTTCAGGGGTAGAGATGTATTTTTTGTTAGTTTTATCTGAGAGAAATGCCATTTGTTTGGGTTGTTTTTTTTATATAGTATATGTCTCCTGTGTTGACACTCTTTTCATCACTGGGAGAGAAATAAATTAATGTGGGGTTTTTTTAGGGTCAGGGGAGCTCTCCTGTGTTTTCCAGTATTTAAAAGGTAGCTGAGGAGAAGACAGTGATTTTTTCTTCACAGGGATGCACAGTGACAGAACGGGAGGGAACAGGAACAAGCTTCTTCAGGGACAACTCTGTCTGGACTGAAGAAAGCAAAAAAGAAATCTTCATTAGAGCAATTCACCATAGGAACTGGTTGTCCACAAAACAGTGGAAACTTCCTTCCTCACTGGAAGTACCCCAGCCTTGGCTTTAATGGGCTCTACGTGACCTGGTCTGTGCCCTGCTTTTAAGAGAAGGTTGGACCCAGGGATGTCCAAAGACCTGGACTTTTCCATGAGCCCACAAATCCCCTGCATTGGCTCCTTACTATCTCACATTGTTTCAAGGCCACTGATCATTCATTTTGGTGGTAGAGATGTACAATGTGCGATTCACTATTAGGACCCAGTTGATATTATACCTGTCTTTAAACAGGATGGTGTAAAGTTAGTCATCTGCTGATGTTCCTTCGTGTCAAGTGCTTCCGTGCCAACAGACTGGTGCTTTCCAGGGAAAGCTCCTTGAGTGCCTTGGGACCTCCCTGCCTCAGGTGCCTCGAGTGCCTTGGGAATCGCCCCTGCCTCAGGTGCCTCAGAACCTGTCCCCTCCTCAGAACCTGTTCCTGCCTCAGGATCTTCAGGTGCCTCAGATCCTGTTCCCTCCTCAGAACCTGTCCCCTCCTCAGAACCTGTCCCCTCCTCAGAACCTGTTCCCGCCTCAGAACCTGTCCCCTCCTCAGAACCTGTTCCCGCCTCAG
>VZRM01008535.1:449019-718409 GCA_013397955.1 Grantiella picta | reverse complement strand
CCGGCCTCGTAACCTTCAGGTGCCACAGAATCTGTTCCTGCCTCAGGTCCCTCAGGAGCCTCAGGAACTGCCCCTGCCTCGGGTGCCTCAGAACCCTCAGGTGCTTCAGAACCTATTCCCTCCTCAGAACCTGTTCCCTCCTCAGAACCTTCAGGTGCCACAGAATCTGTTCCTGCCTCAGGACCCTCATGTGCCTCAGAACCTGTTCCCGCCTCAGAACCTTCAGGTGCCTCAGAACCTGTTCCCGCCTCAGAACCTTCAGGTGCCTCAGAACCTGTTCCCGCCTCAGAACCTTCAGGTGCCTCAGAACCTGTTCCCGCCTCAGAACCTTCAGGTGCCTCAGAACCTGTTCCCGCCTCAGAACCTTCAGGTGCCTCAGAACCTGTTCCCGCCTCAGAACCTTCAGGTGCCTCAGAACCTGTTCCCGCCTCAGAACCTTCAGGTGCCTCAGAACCTGTTCCTGCCTCAGGACCCTCAGGAACCACCCCTGCCTCAGGTGCCTCAGAGCCTGTTCCCGCCTCAGGACCCTCAGGAACCACCCCTGCCTCAGGTGCCTCAGAGCCTGTTCCCACCTCAGGACCCTCAGGTTCCTCAGGATCTGTTCCCACCTCTGAACCCTCAGGATCTGCTCCTGTCTCAGGTGCCTCAGAACCTGCCCCCACCTCACGACGCTCAGGTGCTTCAGGACGCACTGCTGCCCCAGGTGCCTCAGGGCCTCCGTCCCTCGCACTCAGACACCTCAGGACGCCCTCCCTTCCCCAGCAGCTGCAGCTCATCCCCTCACACCCGCCGGCCCTGCAGCCCCCTGGCTCTTTGAACAAGAAGCAGGTAACTTTTCCCCTGCGTGGCTATGAGGGTGAGGTGCCTGCCCGGGGAGCAGGAGGCGCTGGGAAGCAGAGGAAAGCGGTGAGTTTCAGTTGTCTTCTCAGTTTAATCAGTCAGTTTGTAATCAGCAGAAGGTGGTGGTATTTAAATGTTGTTCTGAGTAATCTTCTAATAATGGCCAGGATGATTTTCCTATGTAAATATTAACAATCGAGTTTATTTGCTGATTGTTTCCCCTGCCAATTAGCAGCGTTCCTTTATTCATACCTATCTCAGCTTCTGCAGAAAAGAACAAGAGTTGCTTGGTATCTTTTCCAGATCCAGAAAATTACTTTCTGTAATGTACCATAAACACAAGCTTGTACACTTAACAGTGGTTGGTTTTGGTGGGGTTTTTTTGGGTTGGTTTTGGTTTTACTTTTTTGTGGAAAAATGTATCACTGCCTTTTTTCAAGTGTTAGCTATGTTTTTTCCCTGCTCTTATCAAGATAGCCTATCTGCTTCTCAGTTTTCTTCCTTGATCCTCTGACCACTGGCAAATTAATTAAGTCAGTTTAAGAAGGTTTTTTTGTTTCAAGTTATTCTGAGAGACCTCTGTTTTTCTCTGGCAGGTTAATAGGGTAATCTGATTTTTTTATGAAATATGAAGACTAGTGGTCAGAAGCCACTGCCTGTTATCTTCATAGTTTAAGTCAGGGTATGTTCCTTCTTCCCCTCCAGCTGAAGATATTGACTGAGACAGGACCAAAAGTGACTTTGATGGTTCGGGTGAGTGAGAGACAAGGCAAAATTCTGTTATCCAGACAGTTTTGTGCATATTATGAACCTTCAGAGATCTTATTTTTTCCTGCCAAATCTCGGAGGTTTTTGAAGTTTCACTGATCTGGTCTCACTGTGGTTTGTCTCACAGAATCAATCTTTTTCTCAGTGTTATTGCTCCTCATCAGTAAAGGTTCTTTTCACTAACAGCAAAAAGAGCTCTGGGATGCATTTACCTCACCGAGTGAACCAGGTTTTCAGCGTTTCTCATTACTGGAATGGAGTGCTGAATGTTTTGTATTAATCAAGTTTAGCAAGCTCCAATTTCTCCCTTGTATGCCAAGTGAAATGCAGTCGAGCTCTGTTACCTATCAGTTTACCAATTTCAGGAAGCATTTGTTTTTGCAGCCTGTTGTTTCACAGTTCCTGAGGAGGTTAACAGTAGAGATACCTCTACCAGGGCTGTCTTGGGAGGGATCTCAAGGACTGTACTTGTTGGGTCTTCATCTTAGCCACCAGCAACTTACTTGCTTAACTAGCTATTGCACTTTTCTGTGATGGTCTCTTTCTCCATAACTATCACCTCTAGCAAGGTATTGCAGGCAATTTCATACCTTCTGATAGACTATCCTTGTGAGGTTGTTTTTGTGATTTGGTATCCGTCTGCTTTTCCTGGTTGCTTAAATTTGTCTTTTTTTCTATGGATAAGACCTTTGATACTCAGATCTTCATACAAGGGAGGGTCAGGAAGGTTTCTTTTACAGAAACAAGAACTTTGGACAACTGGCTGTGTTGCTGCTTATGAAACCCAAAGTTCTGGCCATGTCACAAGCCTTTTTCAAGCACACAGCAGATTTTTCCAGCCTGTAGCACAGCTGCCAAAGAGACCCTCCTCTTGTCTTTGTTTCACATTCCATCTGAATGCAGGCAACTGTGACCCTCCTGGGAAGTATCCCCATTCCTAACATAAAGCAAACTATTCGGGGTAAACTCAATGCTTTCATGAGGCTTTTTGCTACTGTTAAGGCACCAAGGACTGTTTCAATGCTGGTAGAACTCTAGTTTGAATGAACTACGGTAAAATGCTCTGTCTGATAATTATGAGGGTGTTGGATTCTTGCTTGCAATGGTCTGTGGTATACATTTATGTGTAAATTATTTCTTGAAGTCAAAAGAACATTGCTTGTTAAATACTGAGATTCTTCAAGATGTAGATGGAATAATGAGTTTTAGAGATGACTTAGATATAGGAATACAGGATGAAATTTTCTGATTTATTCTGTGGGAAACTGGGTGAGCATCTCAGTCTCTTCTAGCCTTAGAATGCAGTCATATTTAAAATGGTTTGCTTTACTGTACCAGAAAAAAAAAAAGAGAGTTTGCTTTACTGTACCAGAAAATACAATCTGCTGTAACTGTCACAAGAATGTCATTTGCTATCCAAAGGAGCTCAAAAAAGGAAAAAGCAGAACATATGAACCATTTACATAATCAGGCGAGTTTATTTGGACAATGCTGAAAGGAAGTTTAGTAGAGCAGGTTCACACATGTTAAAAATAGCAATTGCTGAAAATGTCTTGCCCCTGAGAGATGTTGAACTTGGTCCAGAGTCTGCTCACTTGATTAAGACAGTCTTTATAGGGAAATGCAGTAGATTAAAACGAAGCAAATTCCTGTGGGGGGGAATGTGGCATAAGGTATCCATTGCAAATGGAGGGGTCATTTTCTGGCTTTTCAGAGCACGTTGTTGGCTAAAGAACACTTTATCTTGGGACACTGGGTTTTATTCTGGGCATTAGATTTTGGGTTAGAGCTACCCTTACCATGATTTGCTTAGTTCTTGAAGTAGCAGAGTTAGAGGTAAAAGGCAGGGAAGTCGTCTTTCCAAGCAGTGCTTACAGATGTTTGCATTTCTTAACAACCTGATGTCTTTGTGTATAATATTTTAAAATTTCCTCCCTGAGCTCTGCACAAGTATTTTGTTACGTATTTCTGATTGTTCAAAAGCAGCAGTCAAGAGAGTTTCAGGGCTCTGGAATTCTTTAGTTATCAGAATGCAGGTAAACTGCAAGATGACACTCAAATAATAATCAAAGTAATCATCAAATTGTAGCACAGATTAGAGGACAGTCATGCTTAGAAAATGGCCAATTACCTCTGACCAGAGTAAAGATTTTGTAAAGTGATGAGGTCCTCATGTCTGCTATAATTCAGAGGCAACCAGAAATGATGAATAACACTTAAACTCTAACAATATTGACTATTATTAGGCATAAGCTTTGAGCAGCAGGTTTATTTGCAGGTGTATGTGTTACCTTCTAATTGCTCCTTATTTTTAACTCCAAATTATTAAAGGATATGCCCACACAATCTGCTGTGTTTTATTGATGCAGTAACATCATATGTGAAGGAAGATTTCTATGGATAAGAGTAGAGCATAGAAGTGTAATATTTTTTCTCTTAAAAAAATTTCCTCCTTTCCCAAATGCTCTGTTAGAATAGAGAGTTAGGAAAGGAGTTCAAGGCAAGTTCTTGAAAACATTTTCTAAATGTGGCTGCTAAAATCTCTCAGCTCCAACAGTTCTTTTGTTAGAGCCTGGAGCCTGCTTTTGGTTCTTCCAAACATCTCTGCTTTGCACGTGATGGCTGAGCAAGGCAAAGGGGGCAGGACAGACAGAGAAGTATGTGATGGAGACAGAGAACATCTGGAGAGGCCATTTCAAACCTAGAGTGACACAGGAGTTCTTTAATAATATCTAATTGCAAGGAGGAAATAATTCTCTGCTGACTTTTTTGGGGGAGAGGTTTTGGTTATGGTTTTGTAACCAGGAAGGTATTTTCTTATCTGGGTCTCCCCCTGCTCAGTGTGGTTTGTGTTTTATTGCTCTGATCAGGGGAGGTTTCAGCTGAATAGAGATGAAAGAGCTTCCTTGGCAGCTAAGGCCAAAGATGGGCTGCAGCTGATCCATGAGGTAAATGAGATTTTGTGCTCAGTCGTCCCTTCTTTTAAAGCAATAAGATCCAGCAGTCACAGGTTGAGATAGCAGCAGTTGGTGCTATTGTGCTTCCTTTGGGAGGCTGAAAGCAGTTTTTCCTTCACAAGTTAAAGGCGGCTTTCAGACCGAATCTTTAGAGTGTGCATATGGCAGTATTGGTAGTTCTTTGTGCGATGCAGACCGCTTCAGATTCGTCTCTTCCTGAAATAAAACCAGCAATTTATGGTAGCAACATATGTTTCAAATATGATTTCTGCCAGAGACTGGTGATTTGATGTGACTCAGTTTTCTCAAGAGGTGTCAGACTCTGTATGGTATCCTAACATGAGCACCCAAAATTAACTTTATAAATATTTTGCTATCTGGATAGCTGGAAACAGCTAAACTGAGATCTCAGGCTGGTCTCAAATTGAAGAAGGGGCGTGGAGAGGGGGCTGTGTCCTGCGGTGTCTGCACAGGCTTTTCCTTGCTTGGGAAAGCTTCCCTCGTGATCCCTTGGGTTGTCAGCCCATGACTGTAGTGCTTTTCCTCTGGCACTGTATTCTCAGGGGAAGAGCAAAGAAGGGGCATACAGCAAACACCTTTTAAAATGACAGCTATTTATCTCATGTGCATTTCTCTCTGGAATTAAAGGCTGGCAAAGCTTTGCAGTCCCTGCAGTCTGACTACATTAAAAAACAAACAAACAAAACAAAACCTAGACACAGAAAAACACCAAACTCAGGACTTTGAGGTTCAGTCTGTGTCCCAGTTTACACTTTGGCTTTAGAAGCCTTTGCAGAACTAGCAAATATGCAGATAGAAGTGTTTCTATCTTTACTTGTGAGCTGTTTCTAGACTGTAAGGACAGTTTGCCACATTTCTAGCTTCAACAGCCTTTAAATATCGAGTCATCACCTTCATCTGACCACTGTCTTTCCTCAATGTAGACATTGTGTGCCTTGCATTAATAGATACTCTTTTACATAAATGAATTCATGTTGAGGTGATGGCTGACTGCTGAAAGATTCAGCTCTCAGGCAGGCTCATGGAAAAATTCTGTTTAGGAGACAGAAGAATGAACCACTTTATAGGACATTTCTAATTTGATTATTTAAGTTAGAACAAATGATTTTCAAACCATTTAGCTTCTACTTCACATAGGTATGATGGCAAATAGAAATCACTCTTTGAACAGATTTTGTATCTCTGCTTTTCTATGTCTGAAAAAATGTGTAGGAATATTCCTAACAGGTGACTTGTAAGTGCGTTACATTTTAGTGTGAAATTATAACACAAGAAAGACATCAGGAATTAAGGAAAAGGGACAGAGTAGAAAGCTACTGAGTGAAAAAGGAATACGCAAGAGAAAATACAGAAATAATTTCCCAAGAGGCCTGAAACTTGTACTAAATTACTTATAATGAATAAATAATTCTACTTTCCATATTTGTTGACCAATCTAATGAGACAATTCTAAAGATTTCAAGGTCTGTAATCAGATAAACTGAAATCAAAGGTGCTGACTTGTATGCTGGTTTGGAGATGTGGGAATTCTGCAAAGAGCACCAGGTGTTTGACAAAGAAATTCCCAAGTGCAGCCCAGGACATCATTTTCATCCTGACTGTTGTGGCCAAGCAGGAGCACACGGCACTCAGCACTACTGATCCACGTGTCAGATGACACAAACATCGAAAAAAAATCCACTTGATGTTTAGAGAATGTGCTTTTAATGCCTTGGCAGTGCCAGACGAAAGTTTGGAAGGAGAGGTAAAGTTCAGCACTGTGAGAATGACTCTTCCTCTTCAGCCTGGCTCAGCAGCCTCTGCAGTGGGGTGTGTCCAGCTGGGACATCACAGCCTGCAGGGTTAACAACATCTCTTCCAGCCAAAGGTGCCTTCTGCTGCTCTGTCTTTGCAAACTGAGGCCAATTTCTATTCAGCATAATATGGTGTCTTGTCACACTTTTATTGGCTACACCTGTATTTAATGCCACTAAACTTCTGTGAAAGTTAAGCAATTTTTTCTTGCTTATCAGAGAAGCATGACTGTTTCAGAACAGTGGAAAATAGGTTATTTGAACGGTTTATTTTCATAAGCTGAAGTTCTCAGGTAGTCTCTGGAGAGTTAAAAAAAAAAAGGAACCTTATTTTCTCATCCAGTTTCTATTCTGCAATCGTAAACCAAAAATTTACCTTCACTTCACTTGCCTCTTGCCAGGTATATTGGAGCTGTAGATTTTCCCATACCTTTTTCCTGTGGAGTCAAAACTGAGCACACCACTTTTCAGTCATCTATAAATATATTTTTTCCTGTATTATGAACTCAAACTGCTAGAAAGTGCTGAACTTTTGATCTGCATAAAATTAGCATATTCAAACAATAGTAGAAATGAAGGACAAACCTAGTTTGAAAATAAATTTCACCTTGAGATTTACAAAGAGAAAAATACGTGTTCTTTTAATAGCTTTATTTATACTCCTTTAAGGCATAATAAAACTCCCAGTATTCAGACAAGAGCAAACAGACAAATATTCTCTGAAACCTAAGGAAACATAAAGAAAAAAGCAGTACATAAAAAAACCTAAACCAAACCTGAGAGGAAAGAAAGCAAAATTGTTATCTTAATAAAATCAGGCATAGGCACTAAGCTTGCTGGAGCTGGAGAGATTTTTCTAGTTATTTTTAGGGGTTTTGTATAAAACCTTTACTATTACATCTATATGCCACTGTACATACAGCTTGTGCTTCTCTGCTGGACCTTCAAACGAGTTGCCATTTCCACTTTCCAGCACTAAGGAATAAAAAACAACCTACAAGATTTTAAACAGGCAATAAATTTAGCAGGGAAGTTTCTTTGTTTGCCTTCTCCTCGGAGATTTTTAAATGGAATTCTGAAATACTTTTTAATATAAGCCAAATTTAACTTTTTAAGTTCAAATCCTTAAAGCTATGGGACTTAGCAGGAAAATTAATTTGTACAATATTCAAAACTGTTGACTGAAATGTTAATCTAAAATAGTTGAATCAACAGTGGTATTAACATTTGAAGTGCTCACAGTTTCTGGAAAGGTTGTCTTTCTGTTGGAAAACACTGCATCACTGAAATTGCAATGTTCCCTAGGAATGCTTTGGTTTTGTCTGAGCTCCCACCAGAAATCAGGCAGGGAATTTGAGTAACTTTGAAAAAACAGCTTTTTTGAGGCTTAGAGGGAAGAATTTTGATTTGAAAGAAATGTGGTGTAGTGGAAACAAAAAGAAACAGCTGTTTGGGTTGGGGTTTTCTTGTTGGTGTGTTTGTTTTTGTTGGTTTCATTTTTTCCCTTCAGTTCTTCCCATTCCTTCCCATGTTCAGCTTTGGCTAGTTTAGGACTGGTTTTTTCTGCACCCACTCCAACAAAGGTGGAAAATTCTTACGATGAATCCTTATGATTTTTGTCTCTAGTTTCATATTTTTAAATGAAATTGCTCTTTATCAAATTCCCAAAATATAAGCTTGTCTAAGCTTCAGCTCAGCTTCCTGTTTATGTTAAATTAGCCAATTGCATGGTATTGCCTCTAAACTTGCTCTTACTAGCTATAGATTCTTCACTGCAAGATCTAGAAAGTGGCTACAGAAACTTATAAGCATTTTATAAAAGGAAAACTCTGTAAGATATTTCCCATACAAGGCAACTTTTTATAGGGGAAAAAAATTGCAAAGCTTATACTGTTCCGTTAGAGAATTGCTGGGAAATCTCCAAGTTACAACATTAATTAAGGAAATGACGAAAAAGCTCTGAGAAATTATCGAAGGGATTTCAGCAGGAAATGCACTGGTGTGACACAGGCTACTCAATGGTCAAGAGATTATGACCTAAGTTCTAGAGAAAAACAAATTTGTGAAATCCCTTCCTGCTTTTTTTTTTTTTTTTCCCATGCCTGCTCATTGTCCTACGGACTTATGGTTCCTAGAAAGCTATTTCTAAGGATTTTAATTGAGCCTCTTTGTATTTTAATAACTCTCAAATTCCCAGGGCACATTCATGACTATTTTTAATCACTGTAGCTGTGAGGATACTCTTGCAGATAGGACTGAAGAATAATTTGTAGCGCTACACAGGCAGAAAAATCCAAACAAGCTCAATCCCAGTTTTCAGATAATCTTATTCTTTGTAAATCTGACTCCTATTTGAGCTGTTCGGAGGTGACAAACCCTTTGACTGCTGAAAGGTAAAGAGCATATGCTTGAATATTTACACCTTTGCTCAGGATTTCTGTTTCAACTGTACTTTTGGAGTTTTGTCTTCCGTTTATGAAAATGTAAAACATTTTTGTCCTTGAATGATGAGAGACTGCCTCAGATTTTATTTGGATGGGTTTCTGGGAATCACAGAATCATAGAATGGTGTGGGTTGGAAGGGACCTGAAAGATCATTTAGTTCCAACCCCCTGCCATGGGAGCTTGGAACATTAGCCATACAAATTTAATATGTTTCCTAATGGATTAAAAAAAGAAAGGAAATATGGATAATAACGGAAAGAAAGATCCAACCAAGCCAGGCTCTTTAGAGTAAGCCTGGTACATGGAGCAGAAATAACAGCTGAAATCTTACCTAAACTCATAATATTAAACTGTGAAGCAATAGGAAATTGCAGATAGGAAGTTTGCTGGAGAGAGCAAAGTTGTGCTATTATTGACAAAATCACACAAGGTAAGAGATAACAGCAGCCCCAGCTGTGCACAGCTGCCCAGGGAGGCAGAGCCATGCAGGTCTTTTCACTCTGAGGGCTGTGTTTGTATTACCTGTGATGCAGCCTGTAGCCTAGCAAATGTGGAGCTGTTGTTGTATGTAACTGCTCACAGCACTGTTTTAAACTATCAGTGTTTTCTTGATATCTGCCTGACTTTGTCTGCTGGAGATTTTTTTTTTTATCCTGCTTGGCTGTAACCACAATTATCCTATTCCTGCTATATTATTATGTAGTGACAAAAGGACTATGACCTACCTCATTTTACCTTTTGCTTAGCTTTGTTAAGTAATGTAGCATAACACCAAACATTATGAATGTATTTTAAACCAATTCAAAGTAATTACCTGCAATTATTCTGTGGAGAGTGAGCTATTTATTGGCGTCAGAAGTACAGCTACACGAGGGCACCAGAGCTAAAACCAAACTAACCCATGGTCAGATCTTGGTCAGCAAAGGAATGCCGCCTTGGGAGCTGTACAAAACCATTTATAAGGATTGTAAAGAGGGCAGAAAACATCCACAGATGAGAAACACAGATACGTACTTAATTCAGTTGTAGTGCAATGAACATGGAGCAAGGTGTAGAGCGTGTTAGCCAACATGCAGAGACTTACTTGTAGAAAGCAGTAGGGAAATTTGAAAAGGGACAGAAAGGCCAATCTTGAGGTGACTTTGAAAATAACAAATTAGTGACCTAGGCATACTTTACACAACCACAAATGACATTGTTTATGGATACATTCTTTTCTTTTTCAAGTACTAAATAATGAAATTAATAATTGCAAGAACCTGCTAGCCTTTAAGATATGAAAAATTTTATGTTCTTTCCTCTATATTTGATCTTTTTGGCTGCTCAGGTTGCATGCTCTTTGGGATTATCTCTTACAGTGTTTAAAATAGTGAGTCCTTACTCCAGACCTTTAATATTAGTTTTAAGGTTACATTGGGTTACTATGGTTACTTTTAAAATAATTGGAGAGCAATTGCTTAAGGGTATATGTAAATACTGAGTGCTTATGTGCCAGTTTTAACTTTGAAGAAATAATTTGAATAAATGAATATTCTTTAGACTTTGAGTTGACGTAGTGAATTGATCGCTAATAGTGTGTGCCTTAATAATAAATGCTGTGGTTTTGAAAAAGTGATTTTAGATACCTAATTTGGAAGTAGGAACCTTGATTATCAGAAGTCAGATGTTCTGTGTCCTTTGGAAAGCTGCTTTCAGGGGTCTTAATGTGCCCAAAATTGAACGCTATCAAAATTATATCTCTCTGCAAAGTTCTAGCCTACAAAATTGAATCTCCTTCAACTCCTGTTAACTTAAATATAATAAGCACAGTGGGGTGTGATTTATTTGCCCATTTTCCCCAACTCCTTCTTTAAGTGTTCAGAGTTTCTTTCTTGCTCCACTGACTTAATCTATACCTTTCCACTGGTACTGAGTTATTGTTTCTTTACTTGCAGAGCTGTGCATGAAGGAATTTGCTCCGTGTACCTTGTGTATTTAGGTACTCACTCCATGGATGCCAGTGATTATTGTTGACCAGGGTGGTCCCTTCTATATTCTAGGCTGCCTTGGACCACAACAAACCATTTGAGAGGGAGGAGACAGTGATGCTCCCTGATCAGAACAAAGTCAAGCCCAGCAGCACGGTGCTGAAAGGTTCCTACAAGAATGCTCATTGTATGGCAGAACTCTGGTGCTCCTGCTGGAGCTCTGCTGTTTATCTCTGCCTTCTGTGAGAAAAAGTCCTAATGGATCCTGTCTCCAGCAGGTAGTTCTGCAGTGTAAATGGATCACAACTGTGTTTTGGTGTGGCAGGAAACTGGAGAGCTGGGAAACAGGATTGATTCAACTGGAGTGTGATCTGAGGAGATCAGAGCAATAGGTGATAGAGGCCACAGGGGCTTCATTTGACAGCTCCTGGAATTGGCTCTGCCCTGTGTGCCAGCATGCAAATACCCCAAAACATCAAAGCATAGTTATTTGTATCAACATTCATGAATCTTTGCCAATTTCATTTTAAAATTATGCTTTATTCACTCACTCTCTTCTATGTAATTTACTCCATGGGGGAATCTTGTCACGATCTCAAAAAGCAGCTCCTGTGTGCCTTTCTGCTTTCCCAGTCAGAGATGAAGTGATTAATGGTAGCAAAGACATGAATCCCGAGTGTATGAGTTAAACTAATGGGAGCTCAGCTGTTGCACCACCAGTAAATGGGAAGGGAAACTTTTCATCTTCCTGGTGTTGAAGAGTCCTGCTTCATCATCCCTTTTCTCTTCTTGTTTTCATCGCAAAATTCTCATTATCAGAAGTAGGAACTGACATCTGCTGGAGAGAGTTTTAATGGATGACTGTTTTCCTGTTAACAGAGGCAAAAATCTGATGGGGAAAAAAAAAGGAGGGAGGCTATATCAAGATACGGTTTTTCCTGGACTTGAAGAGGGAAAACCAACAATAGAAATTACAGGGTTTCTTTATCATCTGTTGGAGGATAAATATCTGTAAAAAGGCTGGTAGCTCCAACCCTGTCCAAGGGAAAGTCAGATCTGCTTACATTCCATGAATCATCTCGTTTTTCTCTGAGTATCCATCTTCAGACTTGAAGAGAGAATGGAAGGATAAGTGGGATAAGCATTTGGAAGGATAGACGGATTTAGCAGAACGGAAAACTAAAGGTGTGGAGAGGTGCGAGAAGAGGTGACAGCAGAAATGACTGGAGGGAAGGCGTGTGTGCTGCAGTGGGGTATGGTCGGACTGCACAGATGGCTAAAGGGGAATTACACAAGAAATGCCAATAATTCCAAGGGGGACCTTTCAGGAAAGGGAATCTTTCAAAGCCAACAGCATCTAGATAGCCATAACAACAATACTGTATAAGATTGAGACTACCTCGACAATGGGATCAGAAATACCAACTTTGGGTACAGACAGTGACCTGAGCTTAGCTGGATTTCACAGGTGATTAACGAGGAGTTGAGTGGGAGACAGTGAAATTCACAGATAACTGGAGGGAGCGTTGGGGGAATGAAACCTTACAAAACCAACAGAACTTGGGTAACCTTGTCAACGTATGGTAGAAAGCTCAGATGACCTAGATAATGGGATCAGGACCAACAATCGTGGGCATGGGTGCAGCAAAATTGGAACCAATAGAAAAATATGCAGGGGTGAGCTGTTCCTCTGGGGGAAAAAGAAGGGCAGATGTAAATGAATGGGGAAAGAATGAGCAATAGGAAAAAAGAGAGGCAGGGGGATAAAAAGGGCCTGTTAAGTGCAAGGAGGCTGCTGGTCAGTGCTGCGTGTTGTCACCATAGCTTGCCCTGTGTTTAAGCTCTGCTCGTGTTTTCTGTGTGAATGGGCTGTCGCTGTGTGCATGCAGGCACCCAGCTGACCCTGTGCGTGTGGATCTGTGCCCCTGGCATCCTTGCTCAGCCCTGACACTGGCCCGACACCCAGAGGGGAACTGCAGCAGCCCCCCGTGTCTGACTGGGCTGGGAGCAGCCCCGGGTGGGAGCACACCAAGCCAGGGAGGAGGCTTCCCCTGCATCCCCACACCCTCCAGGTTCACCTTCACTTTGCAGTAGGGAAAACGTCTCACGGTGTGCAGAGAGGGTAGGATTAAATGTGAACAACCATCCCCCAGTAAATTTCCTGTCTCCATGGACAGTGTGCTGTATGCATCAGTAGTGATTGCCATGGCATGTTACAGAAATAGCTCCCCTCCCTCCCCTCCAGGAACTTAAATTCTTGCAGCTGGGTGCACAGTTGTGACAAACTAGCCTCAGCTCAGCTCCTCAGGGCACGCAGCCACAGGCAGACTCATCTCTCGCTATTGCTGTCTGTACCACGAGTCAGAAGGAGCTTGAAAGAGCTCCTGCTAGAGCCAGATTGCCTGTGGAGCTTCTCTCTCAGCACTGTGCTCTGGGCACGAGCCTGTGCTGTCCCCAGATATGCTCTGACAGAACCATCTGGGAGTGCTGCAGGTGATAGGAGCTGGTGAATGAATTAGCAGTTGCCACGAGTGAGCTGGGGAGGCAGGTAAGTGTGCTGTGGTGAGAAATTCACAGGCACTGAGGAGCTCTCCTCAACAGGGGACAGATACTGGGGTTGGAAAAATGCAGGAGGGAGTTTAGGAGAGGATGCCATGCAAACCCAGCAGAAACAGGATATATAGATTTGGAAGGCAGGTGAATCAGAGCAGTGAAAGCTTGGCAACGTCAAAGATTTTCTCTCATAAGTCTATGTGCCTGAAGCAACAAAAATCTCAACTCCTGCATGGTTGGGATTTTCTTCCAACATTTCTTCCTAAAAACTCTGAAACTTTTTCAAAATGCAGATGCAAAGCACACTAAACCTCAGATCTAAGACTACCGCATTAATTGCGTTTCCTCTCCTTATTTCCTTGAATTCACCTGAAGATGTCACATGATGTGTTTGCTATTCAAATATCATGAAGAACTGGGCACTTCCTAAAAGTGCCCTAGCATCCTCATGGGAGGAATGAGAGTGTCTTTGGCTTCTTGTGCAGTGCTTCTCAGAAGAGTGTCTCGTTGCCTTTTCTAGGATTACTCGATCCCTCCTAAAAGGTATGGAACAATAATTTTAGCTCATTCAATGACACAGTGCAACTTGTTTAATGCACAAAAGATGTGGTGACATGCAGGCTTCCTAATCATGATGTCAGTAACATAAGAAAAGGGCCTTTTTGGCACTATAAATAAAAATGACAGTCTACTTAGATTCTTCGCATGGCTTGTCAGTTCTAATTCTCATCCATGTTTCTAAGTATTCTCAGTCATGTCAGGATCACAACATGCTTTGAATAACTAAAAGTATCATTTAAAATCCATCAGAATCTAATGGAGATCAGCACTTCATTCTTACTGCGTCTTGTGCCTTAAAGATCAGCTGTGCAGAAAAACTGCTGCCCATGGACTTGTATTTTTTCCTCATTGATTTGTACACATGGTGTTGATATAAAAATATGAAAAACCTATCAACAGGGTGTGTCCACCCATGTTGTACTGAATATTAGTGTGGCTGCAATATAGCTGAAAAATAGGACATTTCCTTCCCTGCCCTTGAATTTTGACCACATTGTTACCATTAGTAACAATAAGATATTTTGGGGGAGGTGTTAGAGGCATATAAGGACTGTTATTGTTATCTAAGCTAATCCATGAGGCAACATAAGTCATAGACTTTCCCTTCAACCGTTCTGGGGTATAAACTGGAACATATTTTTCAGAACATATTTTTCAGATTTGATTTATAAAGTCTGAATAATGGAGTTGCCAGTGCACACCTTGCTGAGGTGTTTCAGCAGCTGTTGTTTTCTCAGGGGTAAACTGTGACCTTCTTGCTGTTAATTTTGCTGATGCTAAATTTCTGAGCATGCTGATTGTTGCAATGATGCTGAATATTGTGTGCTATATGAAATATACCTTTTCACTAGAAAAACTCAGTGTTTTGCTACTATCAATTTATAAAAGGTTTTATCAGCTTTTACAAAGCCTTCCTGCTCCTTTTCATTCACTCTTAGTAAAGTCAGAAATAAGAACAAATTAGGTATATTTCACTTGAATCAGTGTTTTAATTTGCCTTTGTAAAACCATTCAAAAATTGTCTTTAGTCAGATACTTATGCTTTGAGTAAAGAAGGGCCTTTCAGTGGACTGTAAAAGTGCTGATGTTGCTTAAGTTTTTTTGTCTTTATTGTAAAATCCTATTTTTAGGTAAAATATAAAGGGAGAACAGCATTTTTAAAATGTTTCTATTAAATAATCTCCCTTCCTTGTAAAATTTCTTTCTTCTTTAATGTCTAGAGACTGAGGGTATTAAGGTTTACTGTAATTGTAATACTGAAATTTCAAGTTGAACGTATCATCCCACTTTGTGACATAAATGAAGCATTCATGATGGTGAAAATGGCCTCTCTACAATGTGTGATGATCACTTCAGGGGGGACCGACAACTCTGTGCTCTAAAATATATTAATAGTATTTAGATAGACTTGCTTTCAATCCTAAACATAAAAAAAAAAAAGTATGTAAAAATCACATTTTTCTATATTCAGACACAATTATGGTCAGACTTTTGTGCCTCTCTCACACTGCAATTGAAGCTTTAAACTTTCCCTTACCCTCCTGGGGGATTTGCTACCTTTGTAGCCAGACATAGACACTAACATTTATCGCTACATATTTTTATTTCAAAAGTACAATAGTAGCTTGCAAAGGAAATTGATCTTTCATAATATTCTGTCTCAATTTGATTCAAAGAAATTGATGATGAAGCCTTTTAAATGTGCCAGAGCAGCACCAGGCGACTAGGGAGTATCCTCCAGCTAAAAAGAAAATCATTACAAGGTGAATGAAATATTATTGTTAAAAACTCACCATTGCATGGTAGATTGTCACTTTTAGATGCACCTCTGTGCTTGTGATTAATAAGTAAGATCTTATACATGTCCTAAATTAAGTTTTAAAGCTGATATTTTACTTGATATTGGAAATGACAGATCAAAACTAAAGCTTGGTAAGCATAAGCTGTTTTTCTTGTTCAAGACTATGCTCAAACATTATATAGTTAAGTAATTCAAATTAAATTTATATTACAAGCACACTTAGTCTAAAATAAGTTGATTCTCCATGTGTGCATGAAACTTGTGTGTAGCAAAAAAGCCTTACACCATTACTAAATTCTTAAAGAAAGAGGACTGCTTCAAGGGCTACTAAGTATGTGAGAGTCTCTTCATCATTCTACCTTTCATTTGGGCAATGTGTGTGTGTTAATGCAGGCAGACAGGAACATTCCAAGATGTCCATGTAGCTTGTTTAATTACCTCAATTTAATAACTTTTACAAACCAAATGTGTGTTTTATTCTGTCCTCTCAGAGAAAAAGCTCTGCATGGAGTAGCTGATAGGTAACAAGTTGCAAGAAGGAGATAATTCTAGGCAATCAGTATTTTTAATAGATACTTATTTTGATTGTAAAAAGAAGATATGTGTCCATACTACTTTAAATTTTCATTTTCTTCTAAAAAGTGTGTTAGTTTAACTCTTTGAGTAAATGGCAGGACAAAAAAAAACAAACAAAAAAGAATTCATTTATATGTTGCATGTATAGTCATATATAGATGTTCAAAGCACTGCAGAAGTTTCTATCAAATATTCATTGCCATCCTTGTTCAGAAGTGTCACCGAGGTATTTTCCAGCAATCATGTCCCCAGTAGGAAAATCTGGACTGCTGAATAGCATGTTTATGCTGTTGCTGTCTTTTCTTGCTGTAACAGGACTTTACTGGGAAGTCTGGACTTGAGTTTCCCACTGGTTGTGGTTCCTTCTGATTGTAGTCGATATGATCGTAATGTATTCAAGATACAAGCTCACCAATGTGGGGGAGTATTTTAGTTCAGAGAGGCTATTCCTATGTGCAGATTACTGTTGTGCTTTTCAAGCTGCTTTTTGAGCAGCTTATACAAAGATAAAGAAATTGTTAAAAAAAAAAGTACAAATATTTTTAATTTAATAGGTTTTTACAAAAATAATTTTCAGCTATTCAATTTCTTTGTCCTCAGAAGTTTATATGATAGTGTATCATAAATCTTACCATAAATATCTATTTGGTGCATGCATTTACTTGTAAGTTCTGCCAATTTTCCCCTTAATTTTCCTGTCTCCAGCAGGATCTCAGCTGCTCCTGGCTTAGCCCTCCCCCTGTGTCTCCTCCACCTGGATCTCTGCTCACACTGCCAGAGGCTACCTCAGAGAGCCATTTAGCAACTACAGTACCTGGAGACTGAAGCAACTCCCTGCACAGTGTATTCCCTCCAGAAAATACCACTTAGGCCTGCATTTCCAGGAATCGGGTCGCTTTGCTATTGATTTGAAGGTGCAATTCATGGCAGGAGCTGCTTCCCATTCCTCAGGACAGTTGTAGCACATGGAGCTGGAAGGAAGAGTGGGTCAGAGCATGGTTCTTTACCCAGAACATGCTGCCTGCACAGCCCACTATCTTCTGGGGAAATGCCTTCCAAATGAGTAAAGCAGGGGGTTTATATTCTTTGGTTTTGAGTTTGACATACACCCTAGAGTAAATATTCTTCAATGTTCATCCTATATTTTGGTTTTTTAATTTATATTTTCTGCAATTGCAATATGTTCAGCAGCCCACGGGGGTCAAGTAGTTACACACTGAGAGCATCAGGAACCCAGGGCTGTGCAAAACTTTGGTGATGCTGCTGGAGTTACCTGTTGCCTTCTTATTTTAGGCTGTGATCTCCTCAGATCTCAGAAATGGCAGGGGTATCAAGCATGAAAAGGGAATAAGCAGGAAAGTCCAGGGCGTGCTGGAAAGGAATCAGACAATGTTTTTCCTTTTAAGGCCATTAAAACAAAACAAGAATCATTACATCTCTCATGTCAGAAGGGCCTATGCTCCCAAAGATGCCATTTTCATATATCTTTTCAAATTATGAGGCTTTGACTAGATGAAATCGGTCAATAGCATCTGATTGCACCTTAGAGGAGTCACTTATGAGCCCACTTCATTTATTCATGCCACTTTCTCTGTTTCAGCTGACCACAATGTTTTTAATTTCCTGACCTGAACTGGCACTTGGCATTGCAGAGTGCTGCTAACTCTCAAACCAGTCCTTCACTTATCTAATTTCATTTCTGACTTTTAATACCATAATTATCCCGAGGATATCAGAGTGACTAATTTGCAGGGACAAATAGGTTTCTTTTTTGAATGCAATCATTCAGGGCTCTCAGCATACTGGGATGTTCAGGATGCAATACAAGGAGAGTAATACATTCTGCCAGCAGTGGCATTTGATAGAAAATTGGAGGACATATTTAATAAAAACCAATTTTTTTTTTTTAAATATTACTTGTCAATACAGTCAACAAAGCTAATACAGTGTTAGAAATCACTTCGAAGATATGAAGAAGAAAACAGAAAATAGTTGTCACATAATTGTATACATCTCTGATTGTCTGCTTAATTCACCAGCTCAGAATGTTGATAAAATTGACATGTAGCATAGAGCTGTAAAGAGCAAAAGAAAAATAAAGCAGAGGAACATGTGGAATTGCTCCACTGCTAAAAGAGATTAAACATTTACAGGATTTCTAGCCTGGGGGGGAAGAAATTACCAGAGGGCAAATAATGCAATGTTATGAACTGCCTGGAGAGATTGAATAGAGAACAATTATTTACTATTTCTCAACATATAAGATCTAAGGAAGGTGAAAAAAATGCAGGAGACTGATGAAAACTGGCAAAATACAGCAGTGAAAGACATTCCTGAATCATCTGCTTCTGCTGTGGGCCCAGTCAGGATTCAGGCTCTGGGATGGCTGCTGTAATGTTCTGCTCCCACTGTGAGGCAGAGAAGTGATACAATGCTCTGTTTTTAGCAGCCCTTAGGAACTGAACTCCCATGGTCATGGGGGGAATTTGTGACAGTGCAATCCTTTTAATCTGGTTCTTCCTAAATTCCTCTTTAGAACCTTAGATATTATTTTTCGTTGTGTTTTGAAGAAGCAACACTCCTCCAAAAATCCTTTGTTTAAAAAAAAAGTATTGGGTTGGTGTGAGCACAGAGCTGAGCCTTTCAGCCAGGCCATTTTAAGCCATCAGTTGAGGTTGTTCAAGCACTGCTCTTTTTGCAGGAGGCAGAATCAACTCCTATTCCCACTGTTTATGGCTTGGCACAAACATCTGTGCACAGGCTCCTTGTGTTATTCTGGTCTCGTCTCTGGCAGTGCCTTGTTTGCTCAGGTTGTTGGACTGCTCTGTTATTGTCTGAGTATTATGAAAAGTGGGGCTTTAATAATTAACTACCTTTATTTACAGATGTACCTGTATGGTATAAAATCTACTGCTGAAATGTGCTGTAATCTGTAACACTGAGACTTTGTGACATGTACCACTGAATGCCTGAAATTGGGCTTGAGCTCTAAAAATGGGTTTTAAACACAGTAGGGGAAAGATAGCTCAGGGAAATTTTAGAATAGATGAAAACTGTGTTTGTTGCCAGCTATTTAAACCAAGACATGTATTTATGTGTCCTAGTGGGAATGAATTCAGTTTGCGGCCTCATTTTTTGTCTCTGGGTTAGGAGACTCCTTTGCTAGGAGTACTCTCTGTAGTTACACCTACTCAGAGCATTGCAGAGTTGCCTGGCACATTCTGGAGTAGCTTTGTATTTGTTTTATTTTCATGTGACAGTGTCTATTATCTTAAAAAGGTATGAGAAAAACTAGAAATTGTTGTTTACTGGTATCAACTGTGTCTCACCTAAATTCATCATGAGGGACCTTTATGTTTGTGCAGAATCTCTGCCCAGGCACCCCAGAGTCAGAGTCTTCAAGGGTAAAGAAGAGACTGGCATCCCCAGTGAAAATGTGTGCAAATCCTCATAGTTCCAAAAATCAGGAAATCACAGAGAGAGGAGCATTTTGCTGACAGAGCCTAAGGCAAGTCATATTTTAAGCATGATCAACACAAGGCATTTCCATTTGATGCTTGATTGTCCATTGGGATCTCACTTTGTATGAGAATGTGAGATAGAATGATTATACAGTGATACTAACAACATTCAGAAAGCCTGAAAGATTGTTTTTCTGGGCTTTCTTTTTTTGTAAAGTAGAGAAGTGGAGGAGGATGGTAATCTGCATGGTTAAGAAGAAACCAGTTTTGATCTCAATGTAAACATTTGGTGCCAAGTATAAATCACATATCTAAATTAGGAAATGCAGCTATTGCTGAGTGAATACAACAGGAAAAGTAAGAAAAAGAGCATGAGAAACAATTATATACATTTATGATAACAATCTGTTTGGATAATACTGATAATTTATAGTCATATAGATATACACTGATAATCATTGATAATGATTGATATACTGATGTATATATCTACACACACTGATAGTTACTGATATGCATAGGTTTTTTTAAAATAGTAGTTATATGTGTTTGAACTTTGAGTCTGACTGGACTATTGACCTCAGATTTTGAATTACCTGGAAATATAAGCCTTAGTGGATTGGGCTGAGAAGTGTAGTTCTCTTAAATAAGAAAAAATATGCAAAGGCAATTTTTTAAATATCAGGAAGATGATATGACAAGAAGTGGATATAGATGAGTGGTATTCTATTGGTGGTGCTTCCCAGCCTGAGAGCAACTTGCTCCTGATAAGATGACATGACATTGTTTCCACACAGCCCACAGCTCAAGACTGAGATCCTAAAGCTTGTTATTTTCAGACTGAGGAAAAAGAAATGTTATAAACTATCATAGTAGATCTTCTTACAGACAAGGTCTGATTTACAAATAAATTCCCTGACCCAGCAAAGGACTGAAGTATATGCTTTAAATGCGTAAGTAGTTTCCTCTTGAAATTTGAATTTAGTAAAGGCATTGGACACATAATTTGGAATTAAGCTCATAGTGATTTTGTTCTTCGCTCTGTTTCTTATGTTGTTGCTACATTTGCACTGCAGAGGTAGTCTCTCGATCAAAGTTTGACATTAAACCTTCCTCTCCTTTGCTTTTTTTTCTCTGCCTCAAATCACTTTCTTGAGTGAAAAACAAGTAGAGAAAATGGAAACAAAGTAGTTGCAAGTATTTCAAGGTTACTTTGGCATCCTAAATCACTGCACTGTTCTTACTATGTTGAAGTTTGCGCTAGAGTTTTGTTTGAACGCTGGCATTTTGTTTCGAGACATTATTATTATTTTAAGAAGAAAGAAGAGAAAGAGGGAGGGAAAGGGGAAGAAAAGAAAATCTCTGGGCTATAACAACACTCTCTACTTAATTCTGTATTTCACTTGCTATCCCTGACCCTGGCAGAGAAATCTTCCTCTGAAGTTTCTAGTCGTGCTGTCTTCATTTTCACATTAAAGCCATCCTTTATCACCATATCGCCATAACAATAACAGCATCCATGAAGAACATCAGTATCCTGAGAAAAAATTAATTGCTGCCTCCCTTGAGACAGGCAATAAAAATGTTGTTGCATTTTATTTTTCCCCCAGGAATGTGGACCTTGAATGTCATACAGCTGAAAAGGTTGTCTCCACTAATTATAGATTTTGAAGGGGGGGGGAGCTGAAGACAATGGCCCAAAATCCATGTGATGAGGACATGGTTTTCATAAGTGTAGCCTCATTTGAGAAAGGGTTTATAAAATAGGGTGCTGGACACTTACAGAGAAGAGGAAGAAAAGGAAATATTATACCTGAAAAGAGGAAACTTCATATACAGCCCACATAAATGGCTTGCAGCAAGATTTTGTAAGCTCCTCTTTAAGTGGAACCTGCTAGGACAACAACTCTTTCATAAACATAATTGTACATGGATGCAAGATTGAGTCTCAGTCACATAACAGGAACAAACGACAAAAGGAATTTGTACTTTCTTTTGAAAATCTGAAATATCTATTATGGCATGACAAATGTAAATGTGTTGATAAGGAGCAAAAAATCACTACATTTGACAAATAATTTTAGTTGCTGGAAATATCTGACCTTTGAAGCATTAAAAACCTTTTATTAAATACAGCAAAAGGATATAACCAATTTCCCTTCATCCTACTGTCAAAATTATCTATTGCAGTTTAGGTAAACTCAATGGCATTTGTACCATATAGAGTCTTTTATTAAAAATAATTTTTAACATACTTATATATCCACTGCTTCAGTGAATAGATGCTGAAAAGCAACATGCAGTGATGTATAGATTCTATCTTTGGGTAAAAAATGAGTGATCTGCTACCTTATCCTGAAGAGGCAATTTTACCTTCATCTTTACCACTGTGCAATGGTTTGACCCTGTACTTCTCAGTAGCATTATTAATCATATCACAATAAAACCTTCACTCAGGCAAGTCCACCACAATTTTTGGGAAAGTTATCTTGGCAGATTAATTGTTGCCCATCTGTGTTTCTGTGTGTGGGCCGTAAATATTGTCATTGTCTTAAGGTTTTGCAAAAAAAAAACAAAACAAAACAAAACAAAAACCTGCTCTTTCATTTTGTTTCATTTAAGATTGCTTTATGGCCCAGTAAAACAGATTGCTGGTTGCTACTGAGGAATGCTGCTGCAGTCTGCATTTCCATGGCTCAGCTGTAGCTTGTTTGTAGGTGCTGTATTTTGTGATACTGTCTTGTTCCATACATTAATCCAGGCTAGGATTTAAAGCACATAGAGGAGGCTAATTCCTGTTAGTATTATCTCTGTAATTGGTTATCAGCTTTAAAGAGCTGCACAGTGAGATTTCATATTTTAGAACTGCCCTGCAAGAGGTACTTCTGGTTTTGTTTGTGTGGACTGATTTGTTGTTTTGACTCTGTTTGTTTGTTTGTTTAGGTTTTGTTAATTTGGTTTGGTTTTTTGTGTTTTGGGTTTTCTTTCCCCTTCTGTTTTCAAGTTAGTTAAGTGAAGCTTTTATGCATGAGTAACAAACTAAAAGAAAAAAAGTGGGCATCTGAACCTGGATCGTGGTCAAAGCTTTTTTGGTAGAAGCATTTTTGTTAGTCTGCACTCCTTGCTGTTTTTTTCTTTTGGGAGGATTTAATGATGTATCATATTAGCTCACCTGAGAGTGGGCTTTCCAGGCATTGCAATCAGCTTTTGAAAAGTGTCTCAGATACTGATGTGATTATATGCACAAATTCAGGGCTTTCCATCAGTCCATTTATACCAATAACTTGTAGTGTAAATCAACCTGAGATCATGAAAGAGAATTGTTAGAACAAAATTGTTGTCTGAAATCTTTGTAAAACAGACATACAGAAAGTCCTTTTAAAAGGGCATGTAAGTGTGATCTATTAAGTTGGACATGACTGAATTTACTTTTACTGTGCCTTCGATAAAGGAATAATACTGATTTTAAGAATTAGATAATATTGTACAGGTTTAAAGTCGCTGGAAAATATCAGATGTTGGAATGAAATTACTTTCATTGTGAAATAACCAGTTAAACTTGTCTGAAAGGAAATTATGAAGGTGGTTCTGTGCTGAAAAGTTTTGTATCATCTCACCACTGTCTGCATCACTGCGAGTCCCATAACGCATTTTATATATTCATTACCCATGACAGTAAGTGTTCTTTGCCTGGCTTTCTAGCTGGTGTGCTTTGTGATCATTCATGCTGGGTTACATCAGTTTTACTGTGTTACCTCAGTCAATGAGATGTGAACTGGCACAACCCGCTCTAAGAGGAGATGGACATTTTAGAATAAAACAATTTGCTATGGAGATCTAGTGATTTGGGGAAAAAAATGTTTTCTTTTTTGTCCAGAAAATTCAGAGGTTTTTGTGTCTAAAAGATAAATTTGTAGGTCCCCTTATTATAAAAATATAGGAACAAAAAAATCCCAGATGATGTCTGTATATGTAATTAAATGTATTTCTAATTGACAGCATGTCTGAATGCAAATGAGACAAAGATGTATCAGGATGTAGAGAGAGCTGTTACAAGTTCTGTGCAGAAACATGACAAAAAGAGGTGAAATGGAGCTCTGTCTTCATTCATACCTTGCCTTCCTGCTATTTTTTACTCTTTGTTTACTCTGAACTCCATGTCCTGTTCTGCTAGGAAATTTCAGACTATCCCCTGGAAGGAACTATGAGCTCTGAGAGGAATTTAGATTGGATGCCCATATTGGATTTTCTGTCAGAAATTCCATGTATTTAAACCTTGACATTATTGGAGTACAAGCAAATCCAAAATGTCTGTTGAGTTTATAATACTCTCCCGAGTCTGTCTAGTTCTACATCACAATCATATTCCTTCTAGGAGTACATAATGGGAATAAAAATATCCCTTGTTCTTTGTTAAAAACAAGTTTGATAGCAAAGGGAAGGAAGAGGCTTCTTTCATTATTGATAGTCAAGTAGAAAATGAGTTACTGCTGCTTTAGAAACAGCAAGAGGTGTGAAAGGTGCTTACAAATATTCCCTGGGCTTGGAAAGAGAGTAAACCTCAATCCATATTTCTTCCCCTCCCTTCTCATATTCGGGATGCCAACCTCATCATAATGTGGTTGAGAAATTTTGTCATAATCAGAGAAACTCATCTCATGGCTTGAACTCTTTCATGAATATATATTTACTTTCCAGTGGAAGTTTCTGTTTCTTGTCAAAAAGAGTTAACAATCTTAAATATCCTTTTCTGACACCTTGACACCTTTGTTCCCTGTGTCTTGTGAAATGTATTTTGTGAGCATACTAGTGTTATCCTGAGCTGACCTCGTAAGACCAGGATCTTGAAATTTGTCAGTCTGAGACTGACCTTCATGCAGGGCTGAGAGAAAAAGAAATTAGCCTCTAGCCAATGCTAGCTTATATTAGTAAAATTAATTTTTAGGGTCAGTCTTTTTTCCAGAGCTGCTTTTGTTCCTATGGAAGACTAGGAAGTGATTTCTGTATTGGTCATGTTGATTTAGTACTTCACTTGAGTTTAACATAAAAAAAAAATCCCCAAATTTCACTTACACTTTTAATTTTGTTTTGAATTAGAAAAATTCTGAAACAGGTTACTCAGCATTTGCTCATTGGACTGCAGTTTCCTTGAGATTCCTGACACTCAGCTAAGATCCTGACCTATGGAACTAAATGAAAAAATCAGTAGAATCCAAGATTTTATCTGATTTTAGGAATAGTTTCAGATAAAAAAGACATACTAATTTATGTGACATTGCAACATTCTAAACCTAATTCTTTTTCAAATTCAGAATGAAATCTGAAAATTCTGTAATTTATTTTGTAACACAAATATTGAAAGTAGGGAACTAAAAGTATTAAAAATAGTTGCATTTTTAATAGCATTAAATTTTTAATGTTATGATAAAGCCTTTTTCTAAATAAAGCTTTTTCTGTTTTGTTAAAGTGAGTTACTTTGACGGGGGAAAAAAAAGATAAATTGGTTTCCTCTAACACATTTATATTTAAAACATGTTAGCGGATTTTGAATATTTCCATATGGTTACATTTTTATAACGAGGTATTCTTTTCCTGGTTATTGTACAGGAACAATAATGTAGAAAGAAGTGTGAATTGGCTCATTGATGTATTTTGGGGATCACTAGACACAATTACATGGTAATTCTGTCTTCCTGATATTTTTGTTG
The DNA here is from genome assembly GCA_013397955.1 of Grantiella picta. NCBI lineage: Eukaryota > Metazoa > Chordata > Aves > Passeriformes > Meliphagidae > Grantiella > Grantiella picta. The sequence continues at coordinate 692,958 of VZRM01008535.1, read as the reverse complement.
CATTTTTTGCACTGTGTCAGACATTCTGTCAATATTCATTTTTTACACATAGCTTTTTGTCCATTCTGTTTGATAATTGCTGCTCATGTACTGCCTACCCCTCTATTATCTGATAAATATTTTTCAGCCTATTAGCTTCCATTTCAGAGAATAATCATAACTTAAAATAGGAACAATGCTCATTATCTTATTTTGCTCACACGTAGTTTTAAACAAATATATTGAAGTTGTACTGAAATAATTCCATTATCACTAAGTAAATTCCCTGTTGTTTTAAAACCTTATTACTAAGCCCTACTTCTATTTTCTTTTCTTACCAAGTGAATTTATATAACAATTTTATGTAGCTCTCATAGAGGTGGTTCACATGCCAAGTGTAACCTTATTCCACAGAAGTGCAGTGAACTGCCCAGAAAGGAATGTTATGAAAAGCAAATTCCATCGTGATCAGTAGAGGTCAATGGAGCTTTGTGAAGTCAGCCTGCTAACACTTAGAACTTGCCAGAATTCTAGAACTCAAGAAAGACTCATAAATTAATATTTATTAATGTCAAACTTTCATATTTTATTCATGTTTTAGTCTACAAATGTAGGAAGAGGATTGCTATTCTGCAAGAAAATTTGAATCAGCCAACAACATAGCAAAAGCTGTCATAAAGTTTGCCAAATATGACTTTTGATGTTGGTACAATTTCCATATAACCTTTTCAGAATTATCAGACCTGTTATGTTAGTAATTTATATAAAATCTATTTCTGTGACAACTGAAAGGGAGAAAGAAAAAACAACCAAGCTTGGAAATGAACTTTAAAAAAAAAATTAATTATTTTATTTACTAAAAATTTCAGGAAAGAAGCAGGGTTGACATTCTTTCCTGTGCAGTCAGTTCTGTTACCTCCCAAGTTTTCTGATCACTTGGGAAAGGACCCAAATGAGCTGACACTGGGGAGAAAAATTCTGGCTACTCTAAGTTGCTGTGTAAAAATACCTTCTTTTAGGGGAAGAGTATATATAAAATGTTGTTCACAAAGATAAGTAAATTTGCCCAATGACAAGTTTAAAAAAAAACCCCAAACATAGCCTGCCTCCCCAGTAATCTTTTCACAAGGTTTGCCTATTTCAATATGAATTTAGACTGTGCTGTTACACATTGTATAGAATTTTATTAATAGAAATAGTTAACAACAGGCGAAGTGCTACTACTGGGCATTCAGCTTGAAGAAACACAGGATAAAAATAAGGTGAAGAATAAATATTATAATGAGGTTATGTTAAAAAAAATGGTATTGTGCTTTAAGGTGTTAATTTGCCCTTTCCAAGTGAACTGCAGGCTGCCTGTCTGCCTGTGCGCAGGCACTGCCCTTTGGAATAGCTAACAGATCCTGATTGCTCCAAGGTCTGTACTGCACTTCAATTAAGTTGTTCCAACATCCCCAGAGGTCCTAATTTTCACGATCTATAAAAATAATTGTGGCTTAAAGTGTTTACAGTGAGATGAGGTAGGTTATGAAATCAGTAGCTCCTCATTGTCTTTTATTTAGGAAGCTCAAATTTTGGCTGCTGAGTAAACACAGGAGTTATCTGCAGATTGTTGATGCCCAACGTGAAATGCAAGACTATGCTCAGAGGAAAATTAGAATGCAGGAAGTTTGTATCAGCAATTTAGAAGACAAAAGTCCCTTTAATCCTTGAAGCATTTCTCTTAAACTGGGAACTCGTGCTTCTCAGCAATTAGTGTGGCTGGTATTTGTTGTGTGTACTAATTCATAGCAGTGTGCTTGGTGGTAATTCTCTCACTCGTGATTTGAGCTGGAAAGGACAAGCATGCCCTAGAAAAGGGAGCTGCTGTCTTCTCTGAATCTGTCAAAAATCAGTTTTATTGAGGGATTTTGGTAAAAATAAGTTTATTTAAAGAATGAAGATTCATTGGCTTCTGGAATAAGGAGGAGGAGGAGATATTCACTTAATTTAATACTCAATGAGATCCAATGGATCTGTTAGGAAGACTTAGACAATTCATTTGTAGGGCTTCCCATTAGAATAGGGCAAACAGCACAACTTTTCCACAATATGCTCTCATGATTTCTTAGCAAGTTATTTACCTGGCAAGGTCAGCTTTCAGAAGCTGTCTTTCTTTTAACATTTTCCAGAAATCCAGGCTGTCTCTGTCATCTTGATCTGCCTTTTAGACCAATAGACTCTTTCAAGTAACTCCAATACCATGATTTTGCCAAGAACTTACTCCTTTCAGTGTATCACCTGTGTCCAAATATCCATGGGCCAAATATTATTTGCTGCCCCTTTTCCCAGCAAGCCTGCCAGTCCCTCTGGCTGATCCATTCTCTGTAACCATCTGGGACCCTTCTCAACATTTGGCATTGCATTTGCTGTGACTCAGAGGCAGTTTTAATGAAAAGGTTATTGTCAATTGTTCAAACATTTCATCTTTGGGTTCCTTTAGGTGTCTTGGATGAATATCATATGGTTCAAACAACTTACTAAACGTGTTTTCTGTTGGAAAGCTTGTCGCAGGAGAAAAGAAATACTGGATTAAAATGTGTTTTTCGTTAACATGGATCCAGATAGTGCATTACTGAAGAGAATGGGAATTTTGCCAGCAAATCTGGGAGGACAATCTAGTAAGTGTTTGAAGAGGACAATCTTACTTGATAAACTTAAATAAATTTGAGGTAAAATGCCAGTGTCGAGGTCTGTGAGAAGGAGGAATAGACTCAAATTGCATAAAGGGAAGTGTAGCACAACAGGAATTTTTTTGATTTTGAAGGGGCCAGTTGTTCTGTCTTTGAAGATACTTAAGACCAGAGCAGGCTGGGGATATCACAGGTACACCCGATCTTTCTGTATGAGAAGGGTGCAGACTCTGTCATTGTTCCTGAAAGAGCTGTGAATGGATGTAAAACCTTAAAAAGAGATCTGTGGAACTGCATAAAGTTGTGCAATGTGCACACAAAGGGATGCAGTGGCTGGAGGCCAACAGCACCCCAGAGCAGGAGTGAAGCTCCTGGCTGTGGCCAACACCTGTGCTGTGTCATGACAATAATAACAAAATCTAGCCTATAAGAAAAGCAGTAAAATTGCATAGACTGATATGCAAAGTAATGATTCATCTTCATCTCACTCTCTCAGGTTCCAGACATGAGATCATGGCTGTAGATCTTTCCCCCACACCACACTACTTCCCCAAAAAAATACCGTTAAGTGATCCATCAAACCAGTTGCAAAGCTTGAGTGTTGATTATTTTTGAGGTGTCACTATTTTCTATAATTCTGTCACATAAAACTATTCAATTAACCTGGTCACCAGTTTTTTAATTATAAATGTTCATATATTTCTGATGATAGTATGCAAAATTTCCCTAAGGATTATTTTCCATCATGAAGAAGCTGCTGTTTCAACATCTTTTATTCATATGTCCACTTTATCTTCTTTATCAATAGTTTTTGAATTCTGACTTGAACTGCACTTGTGTTTATAATTAAGGTGTGATTAGGAGGTAGGTAGAATAATCTGTGAGAGAATTAGTTTGTCGTTGTCCTATCATTCCTTCCTGCTGGATGAATGCTTGTGTCACCCACACAAACTAGGGAATCTAAGTGCATAATTTTCCTTTTGTTGAGATTAAGGTCTGTATCCAACAGTTCAAATCCATTAATAGTCAGATTCTCACAGCAGTATTTTGAGCACATTATTGGGTAACTAATACACTGTGTATATTTATATACATTATGTGTTAGTGTTGATAATTGTCTCAGCACTGAAATGGAGTAATTTCTTCTGGAAGCCTTACAGGAAGCTTATAAATCAAATAATTTTAAGCACTAAGAAAGAAATGGTTTTTTTATTCTTTTTAAACCGAGACAAAGGAAAAAAAATCCCTCAGCCAGCTCAAGCCCTAGTTCCCTTTTTAGCATGGTGAATCTTGTCACAAGACTTAGGAAGAGATATATATTTTTAATGGCCAGATGAGATTGTTGGTCAGTCTCTAGAAACCTTCAACAAAGCACTTTGTTTTTGTCTTTTTTGGCTCCATTAAAATCCACCTGTTCCTCCTTTGCAAGCAGATCAGTCCAGACAATTGCATTATCCTTTATTTAGGCTGCCTACCAACTTACAGGGGCATCTTCCCATGGCTGCTACAACAGGGAAAATTGGAGCCTCTTTGCTTATCTATAATTGAAAGAGAGACTTTGCTTGGAGGGGTGCAGAGTTAGAGGAGTGTGTGGTGCAGTTGTTGCTACCAGAGGCAGCCTAGTGAGAAGTACTGACAGCAGAAAAAGGATGGTGCACTAAAACAACATTCCTAGGGGCCATAACTAATCTAAATTTACCAAAATAGCGTAATGATGATGGGATGTTTATGTGTAGAAGGCAGCGAAATTTCACCCTATGTGGTCAGACATTCACTCTCCCTGTAAAGAGCAATTGCCAGGTGCTAGCAAGCCTTCAGATTTTACCAGTAATGTCAGATTTGGTGTCTTTCTATAGAAACACTATTTCAGTTGAAATGCATTATATTCTCCAGCTAATTGCTGACATGTGTTCCCCATAAATTATTCCACAATATGAAATAAAAAAATCCTATGGACAACAGAACATGACTTTTTGAACATATACTGTGTTTGAGAGGTGGAACTTTCTGATTTAGTAAGATGAAATCTTTTTGCATAAATGCACTATTTCAATCCAGGTTTTACTGGAGACATTTCTTAAATTCAGGAAGGAAGGAATGATAACAAAGGCAGACTAATTCCCTGTGGAAGGGATCTGTAGTAGGATCTGGTTCTAATGCATTCAGAATAGAGACTTCAATGTCAATCTCTGGACTGCATTTTCCTCAAGGCACTACAGTTAAGGGGAACTTTCAAGAGGTGGTTGATGGTCCATGACTGAGGATAGAGCTGGACTTCTTTTCTCTCCTGCTTCTGTGATCCTAATCTGTTATGTGAGCTCTGGTGCTCAGCTGACTCCTTGGAGAGCCTGCTGGTGTTCCTAAGCCAGAAGAAAAACACATGAAAAAAAAAATTAGCTGGAAGGGATCACTGAGAAGCCAGATGAGTCCAGAGATTTAGAAAGGAAAAGGAGGGAATTCAGGCCTGGAAGGATTGGGAAGGTGGATTTGCATCAGCAGATCATTGGACCAAAAGAGAGATATCATAAAAAAAAATCTGCTGATCTCTTTCATGCAGTATCTCCTGTTAGCATATCCCTATTTTATATAAATAAAGAATTATTATTGTAAAGTAGGTTTGGTTATGACATTTACCAAGCATGTAAGAGAAATTAATTGATAGCCTTTATTTTTTATAATATTTTAAAATTATCTCAGTTGTGTTCTAATAAAAGAAACAATTGTGCGTGTTTCAGAAGTATCCTTCTGTATAATCTTCCCAGTAGCAGGGCCAGTTCAGTGCAGGAAAATATTGTTTTCTGAGCAGGTTGAATGATTTTGGCCTATAAATAAGTTCTGAATACCTGTGAGATATGAAATAAAGAGAGATATCATAGGCATCAATTTCTCTCATGTCTTCTCTCAAAATTCACAACACTCTACCTTTCTGAAGTTTCATAATATTAGGTCTTAATGCAAAACTATGTTTTTCTGTCATGTTTCTCCTTTTCAATGTTAAATAAGAAACTGGATTTTTTATTTCGTTTATACCATACTTTTCAATGCTGTCCGTGGAGAATTTTGGGGGGGTGGCTGTACAAGCAGAACCAGACCACTGAAGATCTAGAACAACAGAGGGCATTAAGCTAAGTTATTTGAGGAGGAATAAGCTGTTGAAATAAAAATACTGTCCTGAGTCTAACTGGGGATCTTTTCACTGTGCCTCTTTAATGGTGGTGGTGTGAATGATTCTGTCCCCTCAGCTCGTTACTGTAGATAGTCTGCCAGGGCATTGCAGCCTTGCTGAGATGCTGAGGCCAGACAGCAATGGATGCAGAGGGAGTGGGGAGGGATGAGCTCTCTGAGCTGTTACCCCCTGCCCCCTCAACAGCTATTTGTATGATCCCTGCTCTACTGCCTGAGCTGCATTGGAGTCTGCAATATTTGTGTTTTTCTAATTTGTTTATGTTTTAATATTTATGAGTCCCATTCTGCTATGGAAAAGCATGACCACTTCATTCACTAAAGCACATACAGATATAGACAGGTGTGATCTAAAGTGTTTCAGCTCAGAAGCTCAGATCTCAGACAGGGTTTTCTTGCTGGTCATTGTCTGTTTCATTTGCTGATTTGGTGATGCTCTGACATACAGATCACAGCAGTATGAGAGACCTGAGAAACACGAGGCAGCTGGAGGATGTGACCTCAAGAAATTTGTTGGAACAAGGGCAGAATGATTTGGGCTGCTTCCTTTCAAATATTAATGACTATATTTGAAAAAAAAAAAAAAACAAACAACAAAACACACAAAGACTGTTTTTGCATACTGTGTGTGTCAGGTTATCTTAAAAAATAACAGAAAACATGTAAGAGAAATAGTGAAACAGTGCAGCCTTTGGATTGATAGGAAATCAATAGTCGGCTGATGAAGAGAGAACCATTTTTCTGCAGCCACAGAACCAACGTAGTTAAAAACACATTATGGCTGTTGTAAACTAGTTAAGACAGGTTATAAAAGAGCTCCTCTTCTTAAAACCCGATGTTACTATATATAATGATCTTTTTAAATGTGGTCTGTCTTCTGGTCAGGTAATTAAAATAAATAATAAACCAGTTCTTAATTGGCTATAGTGGTCACTAATGCAGGGATTTCCACTTTAATTATTAATAACATACTCTTTGCTCATCATCCTGACTATATTTTTCCTTCCTGCTTTTCCTTCATCTCATTTGCCACCTTCATTTTTCTGCATTTTCAATAGAAAGTTTTCTTAGTCCTTGTTTATCATCATCTCCATATAATGATGCTTTTCCTTGTCCACCTCTTCCAGTAGAACAATTTCTATTGCTGAGTTTTCTTTGTTTTCACTGATAGTTGTTGCAACTTTTTCTGGCAGGTAATTACCACAGATGTCATGGATAACTCTTCCTTTTTCAGCATTGTGTGTTTCAAAGAGTTCTGCATTATAAAAATCTTTATTTGTGGACTTCACTGGGTCCTATGATAGACCTCCAGGACTGTAATTTACAGCCTGCGCACTGGAAATTTCACTGGGCTGCTCTTCACCTTGTCTGCACAGCCAGAACACAGGGACGAGGGAATAAAAATTATAACAAGATGGAAAGGTTCTTTTTACTATTTTAATCCAGAAGAGTTTAGTGCTGGGTTTACAAATGCAGACTACTGCACATTTCTGGGGAAGAAATTGCACTTTGCAGGGTGAAGGAGGGAAAAAGGCTTCCCCACTTTTTACACTTTCACAAATACAGATAATTCATTCTGTATTTTGCGTTTGTGACTTCCCTCCAGCTTTTGATGCCTGTGTAAGAAGCTGTGTATACACTGACTGGGGAAGACAAAAAGCTTGTGCCGCCTCTGTGGTAGCATCAAGTGTCCTGATTGTTTGGGTTTGTTTCTTGAGGTTTTCTTTGTTCTAGGGTGCTCATGGTTCACATCCTTGGAATGAGAGATAATAATAGAGATTAGAGGAGCAAGGAGAACACTGATGCTTATGTGAAGGAAGTGACTGAATGCTTTTGCAACACAAGTTATCCAGTGCCCTTCCTGGTGGCCTGGAACACCAAGCCTATAAAGGGGTCCTTAATGGAAATCATTTCTCCAGGCTGTGTCATTTAGTGAGCATATCTTTCTAGAGGAGTGCCAGCTTAAACTGAATTGATATCTGCATGCATGGCTTGACCTTCTGAGCTGGGCTAGTATAATTGTCTGTGCAACTGCATTTGAAAACAGATATGGGGAAAATTTGGGGTTAATAGTAGACAAGGCAGAGAAAAATGTTATCCCAGATCTGTTCTCTATCTGTTTTCATTTCACAACTGCACAAATTGTTGTTTGCGTAGAAGTAAGGAAGAATATACTTTTGGTGGGGGGTTGAAATAATATTTACAGGTACTACAGCTGACTAAAACTCTGGTAAAACTGCAATTTTTAGACATGACTAACAGGTGATGCAGTATGTACTCCAATAATTGCACCTGCCCCTTGGGGCTCCTTTGGTGGACCAGTGTCCACAAGCAGGAGTCAAGTAGCTTTGAGCAGCTATTTTGAAAAAGCCACAGAAAAAAATTGCTTTTTTTTTTGCATATTGAATAGTCTCTACCTGTGTTCTTGGTGCTGCAGATCACTCATGCTACAGCACCTTTGTGCCAGCCCCCTTCATTTACGCTGGAGTAAAAAACCCCAAATATTTATCAGTTAATTGTGTTACTGGTTAAACTACTCGAGACAAGGGAGAGAGAGAGAGAGAGAAATAAAGCTTTCAGCTACAGGATTTTAGACTATTAAACACAAGGTCTTGTGTCATCCTTTTATTTAATAAAACCCTCAATTTTTCACAAATTACTCTTGTAATTAGACTTTGCTTCTCTGATCTGAAACATGATCTTCTGAAAGGAGATGTAGCTGTGTTATCAATTGACAAGTTCAAACATGAAAAATAAGATAATGACGTTGCAAAAGGTAAATGAAGCATGCATAATACACCCAAAATTATATATAATTTTGTTAAATTAATACACTATGTCTTAAAGGTAGCAGAAATACTGTGAAATGTCTTGATGAAATGGAAAAAGAAAATGTTTCATATTAATGCCATTCTAATGGAAAACCACTTAGAGCAAATAACTGTAATTTGCATTCTGATCCCTGTTCTGTGAAGTGGCTTATCAAAAAGAAATACTCCATTACTTCTCTATAAAAGTTCTAATTTTGAATTAAAAAATACTTTCCAGGTTAGAACAAATTCCATCCTTTAAAAGCCTGTCTCCCTTATCAGAGTGCAACTTGCAAAAATGGATTTTAAACAATTTAATTCTGTACATGACAGGCCAATTTTTGTGTTCAGGGTGCTCATTTAAGCTGGTAAGACTCCTGTCCATATTTTTCCATTTTTGCACACACAGACACTAAATTACTTTAGAAGCAACCTGGTTCTGTTCAGAGAAGATTTTTGCAAGAGTGATTTTCTTGAAAAATATGGTCAAAGAGTATATTCTCAAAAATAAAAAAGTGTGCAGAAACATATCAGTGTAGACAACAGTACACAGCTGATAAGAATTTAATAATTAACTCTGCTTCATTTATGAGCAGTTTATTATGCAGCTCTTTTTAAATATTTTTTTATAGACTTTGTTTAAGTCATGGAGTTCCCACTTGTTTTGGTCCTGTGAAAGGACTCCGTGCTGATTGTCTCTCCTTTTCTTTTTCCTCTCTTTTTCTTCCCAAGACTTATGATTTTGGTCAAGAGACTCAATTTCTCAATGGTAAGAAGTAGGCAATTTTGGTGGGTCTGACTTGGAGAAGGGAAATAATTAGCAAATTATGTTGACCTTAGGGAAACTGCAGATGAATACCCAGAAATTATGAGAGTGTCTGTGCATCTGAAAATTAATGAAGCAGCATAATTCATTCTGGATTGGCTATGACATGGAACATCTTAAGATTGATGTGCCCTACTACACGAACAACCACAAGTAGTCTTTATTGCATCTGCCTTTGTTTTTGAGGAGATGAAAACCTGCTGTGCTCATTTGATGGCAGGGACTTGTTATTCCCATCTCTTGTCCTGACAGGCATCATGGATTAAACGAGTTTTTACATTTGGAACTAATGAAATGCTGGATAATCCGTAAAAATGAAAGTGAGAAAATCAACCTGGTTAAATTAATTTCACTAAGTATTGGTAGGCAGCAGTGGAATGTTGCAATCGATATTTGCTTTGATCTTACAGCATAGAATAATGTTGTTGATTTGTTTATTTTAATGTCTGGCCTATTTGTGATGAAACAAATCTACCTGCTCTTTCAAAAGTAAAATATGGTTTAGCCAATGCATAAAACATTTTAAATGCTAGGCTTCTGTTGATCGCACTATAATGAGGTTGGAAATGTAGCTATCTGTAGGCATTGTACAAAGGCTAAGTATAGCTGTCAGGGAACTAGCAAGTGCTTGGGAAAACAGATTTCTGAAACATTTAGGGCTCTGCTAAGTGCTGAATCATTTCTGCTTTCCCTGGGAAAGATTGCTGGAGACTTCACTAGAGCAGCCAAGTGGCCCTTTTTATGACAGGAGGGACCTGTGCCTCAGCAAAGGATGAACTCTTCTGTACCAAATTAATGGCTTGTGTACAGCATGCTCAGCTGGGACAAGCTGTGTGATATGGACAAAGCAAATGCAGGGAGCCAAAACATGTTCTAAATTAATAACCGTGTTCTAAATTAACAACCGTGCATTACTCCCAGTGATGCCTAAAAATGCTCGTACGAAAAATTGAGCCGCAGACACGCAGTACAGGAAAAGGGTATTATCTTTTAATAGAAATAGGATCGCAGATGCACACCGACGACCGAGAGAGAGCGGTCTCCCCGTATACAATTTTATGGACTCTCTGGATTAGCATACCTATCTAAAATTCTCCAGTGAGAAGTCTAACAAATGAAGTAATTGCCCCCTTGTTAAAATTACCTCCCCCCAAAACGGTTACAACTTAGTTTACAAAAACATGTCCCAGTGATGGGGCTCTTTCAAGGTTGGTGCCTCATGCTCTTGAGATTGTGGGGATTGTTTCGTCTTCCCCAAAGAAATCTGAGCGAGGCAAAGGTACAAGGGTTGTAAACATGTAGGGTTAAGATACAGAGAGTAAAAAAGTCCAGGAATGGGGAAGGGTATAAAGGATATAAAAGAATATAAAAGTATAATGAAAAAAGGACAAAAAACCCATCAGGCATCACCAGACCTAGGGAGGAGAAAAAGTGGTGGGTGAATGATACAGAAACTCTTTGGTACAACAGTTTGAAATAGTTTCCTGGAGAAGCCAAATTTAGATGCACCTCATGTAGTTTTCTCAGCTGAGGGTCACAAAATTTACCAGAGCTTTTGTCAGCAGCCAGGAAAAAACTAGTCACATGGCCTGGAAGACAATTTATACAGCAGTGACAGCTTCTAGCAGAAATGACTGACATTACTTAAAATACAGCCAGGAATGTGTGTCACCAGGGCTAAAATGTGTGTGCTTCTCTGAACCAGCCTGGTATCTTTAAATACGTGAGTATTTGTGTAGAGGGATATTTTGGAACCTTTGTATGCGATTTAAGAAGTGCCTGAGTTTTGGTAAATGCTACTTTTACTTTTTCTGTAATATGTTAAAGACACTACAGTTACCTGTGGATTTTTTCATAGTAGCCACCACAAGTTTTTATCTCAATCAGTGAAGTGCAATAAATCAAAGGCTTGACCTTGCATAATGTTGACTGTCACAATAAGTAAACTACCAATTAAATGTTACTTAGCAGATTTGAAATAAATTAATGGAATATTGGTTGAAAATTGTGATATTATTTTGCTTGAGGGACCAATCGTTTCTCTTGAAAATGGCTACACTGAAGTAAATAAATAAAATCAGGAATTTAAGTAAATATGGTAAAGCTGTTATTAAAATAATTAGCTGCATTGCCCCTTTACAAATGAAATAAACTTTTTCTTCCATTGATTATTACTCACCTATGGGAGACTTTTGGAGGAGTGACTTATTTTTGTGTTCTGAGGATAAATATTAAAATTCTAATTTTTGTATTTACTTTTACACTTTACTACAGTTGAATGCATAAAATTTGGAAAATTTAGACTGGTCTGAGCCCTCTCCACTAAGTAGCAGCCCAGTGCTGACATTTCAGTAATAGAGGATGCTTCTCTGAGCTGCTGCTCACACCCAGGCAGTGAATAGCATCCTTTTTTCCCCTTGGACCAGGAATCATCTTGCAGTAGCAGCCTCTGCGTTCAGATGTGTTAGATCATTATTCCCGCTCAGATTCCAGACCTTTCTAATCAGCTGAATTCATTAGTATATAATGTCAGGCATGCAGGCCAAATACAATGATAGCATTTTCAACAGTGTAGGGCTGGACTGTGTGATGCAGATCAAAAAAAGGATTGTCTCTGATTTTCCCTTTCTGTCTAGTTTTAAAAGTGCTTCTCTATTATTTTTTCTGTCAAAAACAGTATTTCACATGTCTTTTTAGTCTGGCCTAGAAGTCATTCAGCAGAAAGGACTAAGGTGACTGGATCCTGAGTAGTGTGCTTTGAATTGTTCCTGACTGGAGATGCCAGCTTTTAGTAAAACTCTGCCATACAACATATGTCAATACTGCTGCTTTCAAGAAGACTCTTGCTAGAAGTTATACAGTGAAGCAGTATGAATTATTGACAGGCTAAAGCCTTGTCTGTCACATGCTACCTGCTCCAGGTGCCTGTATCTGCAGATGTAGTAGACTGGATCGATTCCTCTTTCTGCTCCCTCTGTCTTTCTTCATCTCCTAATGCAATTGATCACTGCCCAGGCACTGTCTTCACAGCGTGTCCCTGCAGCAGCCACCTTGTGCCCTGTTTGTCACCTTTAGCTGACACTATTGATTGCTATTTTTCTCAGTCTCTCTTTTAAAAGCCTGAACACTAAACAAACCCACAGAGAGCTTAAATAAGTCAAAAGGAAGAACCCCTTTCTTTCATTCTCCACCCTCGAAAAGCACTTAAATGTGTGTGTGTTCTTACTTCAGACAGATGTTATTGCTCCTTGGCTTACCTCATTTCCTGGGGAAAAAAACCCCAACAGAATCTCAAATATTAACACTGGCAGCTTGCAGTCTTGTGTTTCTTCTCTGAGCCTCCAGGCATGCCTTAGGGAGTTTGTGTTCCCTTCCAAGCAGCCTTAGTGTGGTGCTTATTCCCTAGAGCCTGAATCACTGTTTAGTGAACAACCTCGCTGCAGCTGGAAAGAGAGAAATTGTCTTGGATTGAGGGAGGCAAGCTGGGGATTTTTTTGAGCTTGTTACTTTCTTGAATCTCACCCACTGTTCTGAAAGTAACAAAGCTGATTAGAAAATCTGGAAGGAAAGGTGATGTCTTGGATTCTGTCATATCCACTCATCAATGCTCTGCTCTCTTTCATGCTGTCTGGAGGGTGACATCAAAATGGCAACTAATTAAAAGTAAAAATGTTAGCATCTTTTGAACTTGAGTGATGGTTCAGAGATGAGGAAGGTAGCTATCCTCAGTATTTTCATAGCTGCTTATTTTTAACTCTTAAGCCTGCTTGAAATCAGTCTGTGTAAAATCAGATTTACCCTGAAATAAAGCACATCCACTGATTACCTACTTGCAGTATTAACTAAGTTGGTTTTTCTTGTTTTTCTCTTTCCAAAATCTATAACTTTTCCCCTTTTCCTTAGAAATTATGGCAAAATTCACCTCACAGTTACAGCAAGAAAAAAGGAGAAAAAAACCCCAAACACCAAACTGGATTCTTATTCTTAGTTAGTGTGGATTCTGGTGGCTTTGCTGAAACTACCAGATTTGGGTTTTTCTTTATAACCTGATTATTAATGTCTGTATTATTTTGATGCAGGATACCTAATTTCTACTATTCTTGCTCACAAGAGGAAAAATGATTGTTACAGAAAGTCCCCCTTAGTGTAGACTGATTCAGAAGTTGGGATACTCTTCTTTTGCCTCTTTAGGATGTTTGTTATTCATTGGAATTTGGAATAGATAATCTGTTTCCCCCAACAGACATCCCTGTCGTCTGAAGGGTGATTGTTTTTTCTTCTCCGCAGTGTGTGTATGGCTCTGTTCCTACTGCCCTCACCCCACACATCATCATCATTCCCTTCTTCCCAGGTAATTTCTATCCATAGGCTCTCTAGTCCTTACAGGAGGTAGAGGTGAAGCAGTCCTGCCAGCACAGGTTCTTTTCCAGTGTACATTTTCATAGCATTTGTCCAGGGTATCTTTGATTAAAATGATCAATTAGGTGTAGTAGGGAACTTTTCCGAAGCTGAAGAGAATTCACGTTCTAATGTTTGAGACCCATCACAACTGTATTCTCCTTTATTCCATATAACTTTTTATTACTCTTCTATGGAGGTGCTTTAAAACACAAGTAAACAATCAACTTCCCCTCTCACTTCCCAGTTCTCCTTGTAAGTGTGTTGCCATGCTATACCTGCGTGTATATTGCTTCTTGTAATTATCCTTTATAATTAAATCTGAGTTGCATATCTATAAATTTTGCTTCTGTTCTCTGTCTTCTGTGATTTTTCCCATTCCTTTGCACTAGTGAGATATGCAGAATATAATTAAGTTCAGAGTTCATTTGCTCACACTGGCAAAATATGGAGAAAAATAGTACTTTCATGTTTCTTATTGTGTGCTATACCTTTACGGTATAAAATTGCCTCTCATGTTTTTGGTGCTGTATTTTTCTGTCTATTTGGTAATTTTGCACGTGTCCTTACCAGTAAATCTCATCTTGTTGATCCAGACATATTTTGAATTTAGCTTCTGTTATTTCAGCACTGATCTTTCATCATTCTTGAACCTTAAAACTCCTGGGTGCATCATGGCCAATCCAAGCACTGAAGCATCATGAAATAAAAGGAACCAGAACTATTATCCTTTAATCTGCTTTTATATTGGGTTGTCATCTGAGCTACAGATTCAGGTTTTCAGCCCTCTACCATAACAGTAAGAAACTTTGCATTAGTTTTAGATAAAAGCTGGTTTGGACTAGAATCAAATTCCACAGCCGGTGGCTTAGCTATTGAACCCCTGTGATGGACACACTGATGGATGTAATGTAGCAGTGATACATTTCTAGGCAAAAACCTTTAGAGCATATTCTTCTTATAGTGGTTAACTGGAAATGGATTGAAATCCCACCATTCGAAAGCACAGCACTATTTATCCTGCTTACAATTCCAATAACGAAAAGAATGCCTTGTGTAAACTCTAGCAATTATCCTGTATATATATGTTTTTAAATAATCCTATTTAGTGTATGTTGACTCTGAGCCATAAGTGGTCAAGCCTGGATGGTTCAAATTATAGAATGAAAAGTGCAAATCCCTATTCAGTTGCTATGGCTTAGAAACAACTTATCTGTACTGGAAAGAAAAAGCAGCAAATGAAAATGCTTTTATGAGAAAACAGTGTTTAAGAAATATATTGATCCTCGTACTCTACTAGACATTCTTTGTTTTAAGGTTTTTTGTAAACACAACTTCTTAATGAAAAGGAAAACAAGAAGGTTTTTTGGGTGGGTGATTAAACAAGAGTTTATGACTCTAAGAAGAAAACCCAATCCTGTCTTCTATAGAGCTGATGATTTTTAAATGCAGACCTGGCATGATTGTGATTTACAAACAGGAGCATGGGAGAGAAATCCTTCTTAAAGGGAAGAGTGGGTAGGTTAATTCCTTTGCAGTTATATAGACTGAGATTCCTTGATATTGAGGGTTTGGTTTTTTTCCTTTTTCACTTATTCCTGTTTCCTTCTTAATAGCTCTCCTCACACATGCCTTGCTCACTTTCTTCTGGGCTATATCCCTATAGTGAAGGTTGGGATGCTCCACGTAAGTGCTGAGGGACAGCTGACGTCTGGAATAGAATTTAGTTATTTTCTCTGACAGAGCAATTATAGTGTTATATCTAAAATAAAATCCTTGTGCTCTATATTGAGATATTGTCTGTGTCTGGGAAATTTCCTTCAGTGCAATATCCACGGAAAGTCAATGTCTCCCATGTTCACCTGAGAGATGGGCAGCAGCTGCAGGTATCCCACTGGATCATCTCAAGGTCCTTTGCAAATCTGTGTTTCTGTCATCAGTGACCTTGGGTTTCTACCCTCATTTTCTCACAAAGGAAAAGCAGAAGCAAGAGCTCAAATTAAATAAATTTGATTAAATAGAGAATCTGCAAAGAGGAAAACTATGGGAAATCAGGATTCAGAAATTTTGCTGCTGAAGAAACTATGGTTCTTTCTCTTTTGGTCAGTTGGCTGGAGCACAGTGAACTGACAGATAATTTTTCAGCCCCTGCCTGAACATGCTGAACACCTGGTTAGAAATTAGTGGATATGAGAATATGGGATTGGTGATGTCTCTACAAGCAAAGAGCAGAATGGCAAGGACAGAGGAATAGATTGTCCAGCAACAAAAGAGAAAGTAACTGCTGAACATCTGGTTTTGTAAAGAACTGCAGATCATTTTATCTGCACTCTAATATACTTTAACTGATGAAGAAGAGAGGATATTTATTTTAGGGATTGCCTCTAATCTCAGTTCTTTGGTCACCAGCAATTCTTATTTTTAAAACGAGGTCGGTTTATGAATTAGTAGTTCTTGCTCTTTGGTTGTTTTAGCTCATGTGTTCTGTTTTTAATGATGGAGTAAATGTTAAATGACAGACTACTCTATTATCTTTAATAGAGCAACAAGTAATTTCAAACTTTTTTGTCTTCTGTGTTGAATTGTGCAGTAATCCGGCACTCATGGATTTGAGTCAAGTACATGGATTTACATACATGGATATATATTGAGATTTTGTATCCTTCTGTTGTTTCTTCTCAGTTTTCTGGAATGAAACTGGTTTGCACCCTCTCCATGCTGCCTGGTGTTTTGACTTCTCTGTCTTTTATTAGGCTCTTGACCATTTGTGTTTGATGTATTGAAGTGCAGATAAAATACAGTATTCAAAGAGATGTCTATGATACTGCTCCTACAGTGCTACTTTTTTCTTTTTGGCTCTGATACATGATGAATATATGGATCTTTTCAAAGTCATGTCTTGAGTAATTTTTAGATATGTCAATCAGAGTAAACAAGAAATTTACCAAATGTGAATTATATTACTCCTTTTTTCAGTCCAGTTCAACTTCATTTTCTGTAGAATATTTTACAGCTTATTTAGGCTAGTTTTGATCAATCCAAGGGGTTTTTTATCACAATATTTGGTTGACTTACTAATCAGTATTCCAGATTATAATTTAAAATATTTTTATCTCAGACAAAAAGAACTGTAAATCAGATTTTAGACCCCAATTACAGTTTTTGCCTGTATTAAAGCTGGAATTTACCTTTGCTTTATATAACAATTTGTGATAAAAGATGTTTTTTTACTAGGGAGAGAGTGCAATAATTTTCCTGTTCTTTTCACATACTTGAGATTTAAAATCTTTGCTGATCTGCATGAGGGTGAACCTGACTATGTTTCAAATTTTCCGTAAACTCCTCCTGACCCCAAGATGGGAATGCTTTGGAACAGGAGGTTGCTCATTCTGTGAGGTTGGTGGTATTGATCCTGCCAGAGCCATTTCAGAGTTGGCTGGGTATTGTGGCACACAGAATTTCTCTCTCTAATTATCTCCAGTCCTTTGCTATAAGAAACTAGAGTTCAGGTTCTGAGGTGAAACAGGACTGAACATGATGTTAGCCCTTCTCCATCTGTTAAGATGCCCTTTAAAATCCATCTCCTTCCTGTTTTGCATTTAGTGCTTCTCCTTTGACCAGACATTCCATTCTGGATCCAAAGAACAACTTTCAGTAAAAATGTCATCAAAATTTCATTTATTAAGTGAATTCATGTATTAATTGTTTTTTTAAAATAGCTGACCTTCACTAATGTCCTTGAAGATTAGTTTTGTCACATGGTAAATGCCATTTGGTATTAAGGACACAACGTAAATTCCCCCCTGCCTATTATCTCAAAGAATTGAAATTTCTCTCTCTTTTTCATTCTTTTTCAAACTTCTGTGGCTTGGTGGTTGTTCTTCCACACCGCTGGCCATATGGAATATTCAGGTACAATGAATCTGTATGCACTCAAGTGCAGATCATCTCACCCTGGGGCTTAATCTGCAGCCTTGCAATCTGCCTGGTGGAGAGGTGTGACAGCAGGTAATTACATTTACTCAGGTGCAAACCACAGAGCAAGCTATGGCTCAGTCATGATTGGTTTTTTGTTCCTTTTTATGGTGGAAGCAAAAAAACGGAAGGAAGCTATTCCACATCAGTTGGCTCATCTCCTCTTGTCTCCTGGCTGTCTATGCCAGATCTGCTCCTGCTTTTTCCCTCAGTCCAACCTGTTTCCTCATGCTTGTTAATTGTAGTAATATTCTCTGTCTTCTCTCCAAAGTCAAAAAGGAAAGTATAGAGCTCAGCTACTCCTGTTCCCTGGTCTCCTACATAAGACCTGTGACATTCCCACTCCTGAGTGCATTTACTGCTAAGCAGTGCTCATATGAAAGGGAAAATCAAATCACCCCAACCTTTCCCTGTAAACAAGAATAAGCAGAAGGGTGAAGTGTTACATGGACAAGATGACTGAGGTTGCTGTAGGTGTTAGCTAATGTAAAATGTGGCTAAAATGCAGAGTGTAGAAGTTTAGAATGAACTTGGTACAATGCAGAGTTCATAAGATGCAGAAGTATACTGAATGGGCACAGGGTGTATGTATTTAATCTCAGCTGCTCCGAATTTGTTAAAACTAAGAGTGGAAGCATTAAAATAATTGTCTTGATTGACAGCTAGAGTATGTTGCTATTTTTGTATTTTCCCTGGAAACAGCACAAAGCTGCAGTTTGATAAGCTTTCCTTGATTAAACACTGACTGACTGTCTGCTGTAACATGGGGCTAGACTGAGCAGAAAGGAGACATGCTCCTGATAATGGCTTCTTATGTTTGCAATGATTTAATTTGATTCAAACGTGGGAATCAACGAGGCTGAACCTGCCAGTGTAAGTGTGTTTGTAAGGACACGTTTTGGAGCAGTGAGCAAGCTAGGTTGACCCCTTTGTCAGAGTCTCCAAGAAGAAATTAGCTCAGGAATGTGCTCCTGTTTAGTTACACGAGGACAAACTCCAAGGATGTCCTGCACTGTGCTGCTCTTGTGCTACACTTGCACTCATTGCAGCTCTGCACACACTCACCCAATTCATTGGGGCCAGCCCCTGTCTCTGTAAGTGGAGCAGTTAAAGACTCTGAATGGATATCTCCTTTGTGCAATGTTACTTAAACAGTTCCTCCTGCAATAGACCTAACCAATGTCAGCAATGTTACAGCTAATTTAATTCTTGGTGCTAGGGATGTGCAAAAGGGAGCTATGTTACTGTTTTAGAGTTCTCGTTTAGCCTGGCCCTAGAGAGGTGAAAGAAGACATAAAATTATTGCATTGTTGTAAAAGCACCCTTGGAAGCCATACTTAAAAAAAAAATATATTTAAACTGAGGCAACAATAAACATCACGAATGTGTAAATTTTGAAGTGAACTCTTTTTAAAGTGAATGTCTTATAAGATTTAGCCCAGATTCTGAATAGTTTATTCAGACTGCCAAGTATGAATTAATTTCAGTAATCCCATTATTTTACATATGTAATGCATCCTAAAATGAGATTGTGGATTTTATCTAAATTGTAGCTGATGGAAAGTCTTCACCTTCCTAGATGCTTGGCAGTCGGGACATTTGAGGAATGAGGGGCAGAGGGAAGGAAGTCTGTGGAATAAAATGTTCTGCTGGGTCTGAGCTGTGAGGGGAAAAAACGGTAACCTAAATTAATTAGAGTAACGTAACATCCTGATGGGATGTAGTTTTAATAAAAGTTAGCTCTCTGGACTGTAAAGGACATTTGACTGCAGCTGAATTTTTGCCCCAAAAAAGCATTTGCCTGCATGTCCTCATGTCTCACTACTGGCAAATGGACTTCAGTTGAATTTGCCAAGGTTTTTTCCTTATTTAGATAATTTTAGTATCACATCCTGCTTGTGTGACCAGAAATTAGGCTGAATACCTTACACGATTGCTTGAGTAACTGGTATATTACTAAGGGAGACAAAATCCTCTCTGATGATGCTTAGTTTCATGAGGTATTTGTGTATTGCATCTAAGTAGAAAAAATTTTCCTGGAAATTTCTTACTAAGTAACTTGGAGTAGTCCTGCAACGAGATGAGACTAGCAATGTGAAGACATGCATAGGACCACTAAACTTCTCGAGCATTCTTGGGAATAGTGCTACCTTTTTGTCTGTTCTGACAAACCGGCTGAGGTTCTATTACTGCTGGAAGAGAACATTCCCTTCTCTGGTGTCAGCTCTCAGAGTAGTGGGTTGAAATGGGGCAATGGCAAAAGCAGCTGGAGACTGAAGGTAAAATGGAGTTTTATCAATTTTTAGCGTTTTTCTTTTTCTCTGGTGGCATCTCCAAAATAAATTCTCCCTCAAGATGTCTTTATATATTCTTGATTTTATCTGACCTGAGAGCTACCTATGAGAAGATTCCATCCTCTTTCTCTGCTATCTCATTGCATGCAAATATTTTTTCTCCCAGATAATCAGATTATGTAATTCTATGCTTTCAAATCCAGTTTGTTGACAAACATATTCCCCTAATCCTGGAGCTCTAAGGATTCTCTCAGTGTTCTTTGAATTGCCCACAGTTACCTACACCACTGGCCTGTATTAATTTTAAGAAAGCAATGACTCAGAGGCAATTACAATATTAACAGGACAACAAACTTGGAATTGCACAGTGAATAACTGCACTCTCACATAGTATATAATGCATGATATGAGTTAAAGATGTTTTTCAGCTAGTAAAATTTGCATAAGGTGACCCTTACCCATCAATTACCAGCTAAATCCCGGATTAAAAACTACTAGTTGCTACAAAAGTAGTGTTAAACAAAAAAACCAAAAAACAAAAAACCAGTTTTAAACTTCAATTTGGTTAAATCATTACTTAAAGGAATAATTAATTGCAGCTGGAAAAATACTTTTGTAAAAGGATAACAACCTCCTTTCATTCTGCCACAACAGAAATATTTAAGACTCGCTTTTTTATTTAAGTCTAGATAAAGTAAATTCACTAAAGTATGAAGTTGAAAGACACGATTGGATGATATTACAGTACCATTTGTATTTTCATAAAATGACCTTGTCAAAGAACAAAAGAACCTTTGTATGAAACCAAAAAAGGTCCATTTTTTGTAACCATATATTTAAAATGGCTAAACCCAGATATCTCTAGGGAAACTGAAGCCTCCTGTTTCTAATTCCCAGAGTATGCTAATCTGGGAATTTTAAAAAATGTTTTCCAGAGCACTTTGCTGAAGTTAAAAATTACTTTTGGTAATTTTAGCCAAGTAAACCCAGGTTCTTGTATTCATTATTGATTATATACAATATACACAGACCTTAATGTGAAGCTATATTTCCCCCTAAAATATATCTGCAGACCTTTCCCCACAGAACTGCACTAGAAGGGCAGTTGCAAAGCTACTGGCAATACCTTTTTGTCTGTGAAACCAGATTCTGCAGCCCACTCTATATCCTGCTATGGGTCTGAGACTGCTCCACATTTGTTAAAACATTCCTTATGTGTGGCAAAGGGAATTTGCAAACTTTGTGAGTTTTCTTTTTTCCCCCCAAGGCCAAAGAAAAGATTATTCACAATCACTCACGGAGTATAGAATTATCAAATTTATGCGCAATTAAACGTGAATATTATATTTAATTCTGTACTAGCAAATTAGCTTTGGAGATTGTATGTTTAGACTACATTTAGTCCAGCAGACTGTCAGATGGGAATGTGGCATGACAATGGAGGCAATCACCCTAAGTCTGCTGACTGATCGAAGTCAGGTATAAGTCAAATTGAATTCCATAAAGCCTCATTTCTTAAAATGTTTTGAAGTTTCATTTAATTACATTTTAAAAATTCAGGCTTACTAACAGGATAAATGGTATTCAATTCCTCTTGGAGTATAGTATTTTTCCAATAAAAAATTATTTGATAGAGGTATTTATTGTGGGCTTGACTTTACAACTCTAATAAAAACCCAATATTCTCGTTATATGTTTTTAAAGAATTTTATGCTGCGTACATCATTGTTTCCTAATCGCTGATAGACCTGGGGACCTGACTGGCTCCAGTTGCATTAAAATAAATCCACAGTTATGTCAGTGAAAGCAAAAGGGCAGCCTGGGATGTTGCTGGACAGCAGTTCCCTGTGTCTCAGGACAAAAGTGGAGCTAGTTTGCTCTGAAACACTTCTGTGTTTAATCCCCAGAGAGAGCAATTAGTGCATGACGCTGGGTGAGGAGATGGTGAATGCATTGCTCCCCCAATATCCCTCTGAATCGCCTCCATGTGCAGGCAGGCTCTGAGGACAAACACACAAAAGATGCTGTAGGTAGTTACCTGGGGAAAAGGGGAACAAAAGAAGTTGACTGCTGTGAGGAGAGCACATGAAAGGCAACATCAGAGCTGGCCTCATCCTTATGCAATGTGGGCTGCATCGCCACGTTTCCTGTCAGCAGTGTCTGTGGAAAGAGGCCGAAACTGGAATCAGTCGCTGGCTCGGAAACCTAGAAAGGCTTGATAAATCTTTCTCACTATTTTCTATGATCTGGTCATTTGTTTCAGTAAATTGAACAACGTTAGCTTTATGCTTTTTTTCATTACTGATTTTGCAATTTTTGACACGTGGCAGAAGAAACAATGGTAAGACAGGAGAGCCTTTGTTCTCTTTGCAGTGCACATTAATGTACGTATTTTGTTCGGTGTGGAAACACACAGGAGTTAGTGGCAAAGCACAGGGTCCGTAGGGATCTGGAATATTTAAACACTGTCCCAAATTATCTTGGTAGTAAATGTACTCTGTAAAAACTCGTAATGCAAATTCCTCGTGACAAAACAACTACTGCCAGATTTTCTATGGAATGGGATTAGACCAGGTTCGTTGTACCATTTAGAAACAATGATAGATTGTGTATTATCAAACAATGGAAGGAAGATGAAAGGATAATTTAAAGTTGTGTTTCTTTTGGAGGGTTTTTTTAAATTGGTTTTGTTTTAATTATAAAAAGGAATAGAGAGAAATTTTCTACTGCAGAGCAGTAAATTTTACCTTTATTGTATTGTGGTTGTTTTTATTTAAGTTAAAGCTGGACACATTCCTTGTCTGTCATCCTACCTCAGGTCAGCTGTGCTATTTTTTCCTTTCAAAAGCAGATTATTGTTAATTTACTTGGTAGTTATAGTTTTCAACGGCAAAAACATTTGTTCATACGAGTCTATTATAACATTAAACTCATTGGCCTTTTCCTTTTGACATTTCACCATCAAACAAGTTATTAACTATTACTGATTATTTGGTAATGACTTCAGAAATTGTGACCCAATTTACAGTGTGTTGACAGCTTCCCATTTGATTTTCCATAAGTAAACTATAAAACAAACAAACCACCAGTTCTAAAATTTCTCCTATTAAATTTGTGTATTATAACACTTTCACCAAAACTCTAGTCAGGGACTCTAGTGAGAGAAATCAAAGCTACAGGAGAGTCAGCAGAAGACATAGAACAGCCACTCCAGGCAGCCAAGTCCGGTTGGATTTTGTTACAGAGTAGGACACAGCTACAAGTGTTAATTTAGAGGGTGATGAATGTCAGCTCTCAGCTGAGTCTGAAATGCCTTGTAATTACAGCTCAGCGAGAGCTCCCTTTTAGGGAAGGACTGCCAGAAACTCCTTGTTTGGGTATGCCGGAATCAATTAGTCTCTTTCCCACTTTTGTGTTCAGATGTTAAAATGAAGGTGATGATACAATTGGTCTCCCTTGGCTACTTTGTCGTGTTGTAAGCCTCCAGTTGTTTTCTAGAGTGTGTTTGCCGTCCATTTAGCACAACATGGTTCTATTTCATGCGGACAAAGTTCTGAAGTGTCATGTCATTGTTTCTGATGAAAAATAAGCATTAATGGTTGTCTATATATTTTAGCTTTACCCAACTAATATCAGGTAAACATTCTCCAGGGGTCTGTCTGCTGTTGATAATCAAGTTCCTGCCTATAGTCATGTGAAGGAAGAATGCATTTATCAGTTGACACTAAAATGTGCTTTAATTGTAATTAACCCTCTGCAACACGGTGACTGTGTTTGCATAGCAGGGGACGTGACCCACTGGCTCTTTCTAGCGTGGTGGAAAGATAGGCAGAGAATATCAGCTCCAAGGGGACTGATGACAATTCTGAAGAATATGCAAGATCTTCTTATTAGACATTTGGCTGAATTTTTTTTGTATATTCTAGCACAAATGTATATTATAGGAAATAATTTAATATTACACTGCATATCTAGTCTGGCTACAAAACTAGAGTATCAGCAAATATAGGAAGTATTATGATGATAACATGGTTATTCAGCATTACACATTCTGTTTATGCTGTTATGACGGAGTAAGCCTTTTCCACAGGATATAAAAATCACCAAGAAAGAAGTCTACATCCTTGAAATTAAGAGTTTAATTATCCAAAGGTCCTACCTTCTCTTTTGGTGAATGACACTTCTCATGTTGCCACAGTAGTTCCCAGTGTGAAAATCCAAAATGAGTGGCTGAAAGCATGAACGTAGCCATATTCCATTCAGAAGAAACAGTCACTGGAAACAACAGTACCTTTATTTCTTCAATGTCTTAAGCAAACCTCAAAAGCATTGTTTTTTTTTTTTTAAATTTCCTAAACCAGAGTTTCTAATTCTATTGGAAGAAGCTGCCTGCCATTTTGGGAGTTTTTCTCAGTTACAGGGTTATTAACACATTATCTCAACCTTGTACTGCACATGAAGATAAAGACTGTGCCAACTAAGGCCCTGGTGATAAGCCAGCTACTGTCTTTGATAGCAGTGAACTCCTAAATCACTCTGTATAAAAGGCATTTAATGCATCCTGGAGTGGGTATCCTGCTTACCTGGGAAACTGGTGTAGGACAGCTGCTTTCTTAAGAGGTGATCCATGCCCTGGTGCCCTGATATAATCCAGGGACAGCAGATTTGCAGGAGGAATCATTAGTGGGGGAGCTGAGAGCGAAGAGGGAGCTGCCCGGGGAGGAGAGTGAGAAATCAGTGCAACAAGAATGAGTGTCAGGTATTAGATGCAGCTTTTTGTCAGGCATAATTTGGTAGGGAGAAAAATGGCAAAAGGGGAGGTGAATATATGTAAAAGATATGCAGCATCATTCACAACTCAAGGGCTGAAACAAATGATTAAGTCACATTTCTTGTTTTACCTAAGCAATCTATTTATCACTGCCTTGTTTGTGTGGGCTTAAGAAAATACCAGTATATCATCAGCCACAATAAATGAGGTACCATAACTATGCCTTTGAATATCTTAAATACAAAATTATTGAACCAAACTTGGGGACTAAATCTCAGGGATATGTTTTGTATCAGGTGAAGCTGCCAAAATAAACAAGGCAAAAAAAGTGTGTATTTTTGTGATTTATATTGCTCTGAGGCTGCATCAAGTGTTTTGATATTTATTCAGTAGCATTTGGTTGTATGATTTCCAGCTTTTCTATGAGTCTTATCTTCAAAATTCCATTTATTCAAGGACTCTGTTTGTTGTTATCAGGCTGTTCTGTGAGAGTTTATCCTCTTGCTCCCTAAAGATCAAATTTAAGCATGAAAAGGATTGCGAGCTGTTTCTGGAGGGTTAAGATTTTATACAAAATTCTTGTAATTTGTTTGCTTTCCTATGCTTAAGTACACCACAATCTGCCTAACAGATGTGCTGAGAATGAAACTGATATAAAAGTAGGACAATATTTGCTTGGGACATGCGTGATTGATAAAATGAAACTTATTTGTCCACTTTGCTTTCTGCCCCAAGTTCTTACTGAGCACTCATAAGCCACCAGAGGCAGTGCTCTGAAATTCCCTTTCACTTGAGTAAAGCAGGCGCTTCCAGTTCAGCATGAATCCCCCTTATTGAACAAGATAGGTACAATTTACTGTAGTCTCTCAGAAGGTATTAAACTAATTAGTAAAATACACAAAACACATATTTGTCAAAATAAACATAATTTTGAAGTTTGTTTCAGTTATCAGCCAGGAACATGAATGCAACGTACAAGAACTTTGGACATTTTTAGTCTTTCACATTTCAGAAGCAATCTGATCACTCCCAGAGAAGCAAGATGTGGACTCAATCCGCATGGGGCATGGGATTAATAATGGCAAGGGCAAGGTTCTGCTACCCCCCTCTCCATCAGTACCCCACATGGAGCTCTGGGTGCACCAGAGCACCCTCACCTCACCTCCAGCATCACCTCTGCCTTCCCTTGGCTTGTTTTTGCTTACACCCCGCAGAGCTCAACAGGGTGAGCACTGTCCAATTCACTGTCAGCTGGGGATGCCTCTTCAGCAACGGGCAAATCATGTGTGTATTCAAAGAGGAAAGGCTCTTGTATACACCTTCTAATGTTGTTAGCACTGCCTTGCTTTGCCCTTTCTGGGTGCGTTCCCAAGGTGCAATGGAGCACCCCATGTGTCTCCAGCACACCTGTTGGCCCGTGGGTTCTGCTACACAAAGAGCAGTGCCACGGAGTTCCAAGCCCAGATTTGGCAAACAGCACCACATGAATATTTCTGTTCAGTGCATTGCCTCTCTAGCTGAGGCTCCTAACAGTCCCATGCTGATGTGTGTCTGCTTTTCCAGCCTCTGCCTCACCTGGCTCTGGCTTAGGGCTGTCTGCACCACGCACAGGCTTTGCCTAGCAGCCCTGCACACTAGTTGTGTTATTGGCTGATGAAGCCATCTGTCAGGGAAAACACAACTTTCTTTTTTCTGCTTAGGGAATAAACTTCAGTTTGCAAGAATTTATACAGCTGCATTTTAGACAATGTTTTCAATACGCTGCTGTGTGAGATCTGCAATGTTAGAACTTGTACTTCCAAAGACAGGCAATCTTCTGCACAATTTCTAAAATGTGTTCCAAAATGGCCAACGATTTTGCAGACTGTTAACATTAACACTTAATGATAGGTCAATATTCACCTTATCATCATATTTGCTGAATTTCACTTCAGCATGCTTTAGAGAGTAATTTAGAGAGTAATTCCAAGTAAATTTTAGCTAGAAAATAATTTGTCCCTATTTGTATTACAAAAATAAAAAGCAAACCTCATCATTGTGGTATTACATTGCAAATATTACTGCTTCAGAGGACCTTCTGCTTTTCTTACTTCCCTTCCTGCATTTTCTGCTAGTTACCTTTCAGCTCCAGTAATAAAAGATGATGAATTAATTAGTGCAAATGTATGATAATTATTGTCAGATGAAATAAACATAAAATACAAATGGGTTATAACTAATCAATAATTATGCACTGTGCTCAATCTTCAATATGCAGGGCATGTCTAAATAGCGTCATTATAATGAAAATCAAATTATTTCACAGCTGTGTTGATTATGGAGCACCATTATAACTTTCATCCTCTTCATTTGGTTCCTGCTTAAGTCATGCTTCTGTGCCCACTTCTTAATACCAGAAAATGTCTCTTTCTTCTGTGCATTGATTTATAGTTAATATTGAGGCATAAAATTTCCTATTATTGTGGCTTTCTCAAGGTCTTTTACAGGTATTATACAGACAAGCTCCAAATTCTTTCAGTGCAATAATATGGAAACATGGAAGCAATATGGAAGATTAAAGACAAACTTAAATGATATATATCCCTGTGTTTGGATTTAATCTGTGCCTGAAGATATTTTGACCTAAATTACTGAATATATTGCAATTTCATCGGAGTCAGCTGCAGCCAGCTCATTCTGAGCTACTCAGATTTAACTTCATGGAATATGGAACAGGTAAAATTATTTATGACCCATTCAGTCCCCCGTTCTTGCTTTGGATTGAATAGAAGTCTGTACATTTGTAACCATATGTCATTCCATTATTCTCTTGCTTTGCCTAAAGAGTAAAAGGAAAAATGAAGAATTATTAATATCTGACAAATAGTCAAAACTAAAATACGGTAGGAGTGAAATATTTGTGATATGCTCTTTTTGGCATATGTTTAAATTTGTATATAAAGTTTACAACAGTCTCTGATAAAAACTTACAAAATCTGCTGCTGTTTAAAATCCAAGCCTTGTTCTTAACCTGCAGCTTGCTTGCAAATGGTCTCTTACTTTATAATGAAGAGTCTAAACCATAGCACTGAGATAAAAAAAAACACTTAAGACCAGGAAGAATTTCAGTGTTCATATACATTCCCTATTTGACATGTCATCACAAGAAATAATGTTACCCTTCTAGGCATTTCTTTTAAATTACCATGAATGAAAATACTGATCTTTTTACTCCTGGGGTATATAGAATAATATACTATAGAATCCCAAAAGATCTTATGATTTCACCTTTGAAAAAGATGGTTAATACTATCTGTGGAATGACATTTATCGCTGAGAGAAATCAGTAAAATCAACAGTTTTGCTTCCATTCTGCCAAGAACATTTGTTTTGGACATGGTAATCCTAGTTTCCCTTAAAAATTGTGGTTAAGGTTGTGATTATTTACCTAATGGGTGATTTTTCATACAGCTTAATGAATGAGGATGTTTTCCACTCAGCATCTGCTCACAGACTGAGCTATCTCTGACCAGAATTGAGTGGCAAGGATATTAGGAAACAGAATGTTAGTGAAGAGCTTTCCACACACACAGGCTTTAGAATTGCTATTGACAAAAATTGCTAACACTTTGCAAATACAAAAGTGATTCATTTACTCTTTGCAAGTATGAGAAAAACAAAAATTAAAAGTACAAATCCCGAGTTTTGCTCTTAGGTTAAATGTGTGTAGAGAATTTCCCTCCTCGGCCAATATTGTAACATAAATTTTACCTCTTCCCCTTGGCCTTATCCTGCTGCATTGTAGTGAATAAAACTGTTCAGGTTGATGTTATTGATCTGGCTCCTCTACAATCAAAATATCTCAGGAGTGTGATTGAGGAAATCTCTCTGCTGTAAAAGTTGAGCATTGAATTTTCTTCCAGGGTAAATTTTTGTTTTATTATTTAAAAGGTATCCAGTAGGGGCAAGTATGGAGACTAGGAACAGATTAAATTATGGACAACTCCAACAACAAAGGCTGCCCATTTTCTCTGTATTATATCCACCGGATTTTGCCTGGAATTCTCCTGTCCTCTTCCGGCATTTTCATTTTGATTTTGTTTTTTTTGTCATTTTTGATTTTCTGTCTTTTCCTTGTTTGATGTTCTGCTCCCATGACAGTGTGGAGGCAACCTTCAGTGCAAGTCTGTAGTGAGGCTCAAGGCTCAGTTGTGGCTGCTTGGTCAGACACCTTCAAGAGCCCATGAGAAGTGGGTGGTGTGTTGGTTTTGACCTGAATCCAACACTCTGAGTGACTTCACTGCAGAGTCCTGAGCTTCTGGCAGTGACTTCCCCACCATCTCCATCTCATTGTGTGTCTCAGGGTCTCCTTCATGCCTCCTTACCCTTCCATCCCATGTTCCTTATCTTGTGGCCATTCTGTCCTCTGAGGTATCAAACAGGTTGCTCATTTTCCCACCAGTCTGAACCTTAGAAAATTTCTGGCAGAGATTTGATTCAGTTACACTTCTCTGCTGTTTTGAAAATGAAGCAACTATTCTTCCTCAGCAATTAGTTTTGTAAATAATTCATTTTACCATAGAATTGAGGATGTTAATATCCTTTCGTGTGTTCCATTACGTTCAAGATTGAGATAAATGATTTGGTGATATCTTTCTGAAAATGAGCATTCTAATGGATTTAAGAAACATCAGTTATAAATCTGGGATGATTGGCAGGCAACAGCTGGCACTGTTAGGAAGAGATCTTTCAAATCCCTGCATCTTCACAAAAGTATTTGCTTTTGCTATGTCACATTAGAATCATTATATTGGTCATTGATAAAAACCAAACACACCTCTGGTTGAGGATAAAAGCAAGTTATGATAGTTTTGGACAGAAGGATCCAAAGAGGTTAAAGATCAGCATTTATAAATCTTTTGTTAGGCTAAATTCCTATACTTTAATTGAAGCAATAATTGTATTTGTAAGCAATTAGATATATATATATATGTATAATTCTGAATTTATTAATTTTAATTTTTAATATTTGACTAATTTATTTCAAAGCAACCCCAAATATGCTTAAAGAGAAGTACCAAATTTCACATTAAATTCAATTATCGTAATTAGTAATAGTTTTACTTAACAGTTCACAGCAAACCTGTATAACAAAACAAATATCCAACCAGGGATTTTAAGATAGTAGAGATGGAGGGTGAAGCATCAGTGGAGTTAGAGATGAGGCTGCAGGTATTAGTCTCTATTCGAGACATTTCTTTGTAATCTTCTAGATATCTTTTTGTGCTTAGTATTTGTGTAATATTTACTGTGGAATTCAGAGCTATTCTTAGAGGAATTTAATGTTCAGCTGAACTAAGATACAGACGTTTAAGAACAAGCAGTATTTCTTAAAAAAAATGTTTTACAGCTGAAAGTGCAACCTTGTGTTTTCTGTAGTCCTGACTGATGCCATGCAAGCATCCACTGGAAACCAGTCTGTTTTCTAACAGAATAGGCTGCCCGGGGAAGTGACTGAGTCACGAGCCCTGGAAATATTTAAAATTTGTGTAGCTGTGGCACTTGGGGACGTTGGTTAGTGGTGAACATGGCAGTGCTGGATTATTGATTGGACTTCGTCATCTTAAGGGTCTTTTCCAACCTGAACGATTTCTACCAGACTTACTTGGAAAGCTGCTGGATTTTCTGGAGTTGCAGCACTGAAACTGCACTGCAATTTGTGCTGCCAGGACCAGCTACTGTGCATTTTTCCAGCCTCATCATGCAGGAATGCTAGAAGGCTCTTAGTGTTTCTTCTGAATCCTATACAATAGGAATCAGTTTTGGATCATCAAATTCCTTCCCTTGAAACACAGAACTATCAAACAATATAAAATCTTCTACTATTGCAGGCCCCTTATTGCAAATCCTTTTCAGAAATGTAAATAATTCCATCTTTAAAGCTGGCAAGGCTCTCCTTCCTATACTCCAAATGGAAGACAGTTCTGGGATTTTTCTCACATCATCAAAAACCTACAAATGATTTCAACTCTAAATGTAATGGCCATTGTACAGTAATTTTTCTCATGGCCCAGCGTTGCCTCTTAGTTATTTCACATTCTCTCTAAAGATGCCTTCACCTTGATACATTTGTAGACTTCACCTTGTCTTAGCCTCCTTTTAGCTAAACCACCCAAGCTGCATGGGACTGATGACAAACTGACCCCACAAGGGAACCCTTAAGTAAGGTGTATCAAAATGCTCATGAAATAAACTGAGAAAACTGATATTTCTTTTCCTTCCATGATTTGCCCTAAATTGCTTTTAGATAATTTCAGGCTTTAAGAAAGATATTAGCTAGAAACATTTTATTTTTGAACGTGGGTTCTTTTTTTTCCTGATTGACAGTGCTGCTTTTAAAGCGCTGTTTAAGTAGCCCCAGTATATACTTTCCTAACATCCTACCTATCCACAGGGCTGCATCCCTTACTCTTTTATGTTTACAATGCTGTTTTGACATGTAATCCATACTCCTTTTTTATGTCTTATTCATTTTGAGAAATAAGATCTCTGAAAATGCTCTTCTTTCACCCCAGTATTGGTCACAGCTCAGTCTGTGCCTCCCCTGCGAGGAGCCCTGGAGCAGCTGGTTTTGTGGCATGTTCCAAGTGGTATCATTTCTGATGAAGGGATCTGTTCAGAACTCCGAGCTTCATTTCAGCCGTTCTGCTGTGAATTCGTGCTTGTAAAAACATGCATTGCCTGCTGGCTTGCAGGCTGGAATTTCCATATCCTCAGCAGAGCAAACCTAAGGGATGACATTAAAGCTTTGTCTGAATGATAAGTTATCCTGCTGCAGAGCTCAAGGCCTGCAGACCACATCCTCAACCAGGATACAGTGGCATAACTCTATTTGAGGCCAATGGAGCTGTGACATTTCACATCAGGTGGAAATCCCTCCTGTGAGTTTTAACTGTTTGACTCTTCCTGCCTTGTTAGTATCTCTCATGGAGTGGGAAGCAGACCCACTGGAGGTGGTAATTTCGTACATTGAATAAGATATCACCCAGTGTGAGTGGGGGTATTTTGTTAAAGGAAGGGAAGAACATAAATATGGCCCAAAGTGCTTCTGTTCACCTAAGGAATTTATCCAGTGTGCAGATGTCCTGCAATAAGGCTGTGTTGGTCAGGGATGTCACGAGACATGCTTTATAATTAATAATGATTTTCCCAGGCACAGACCGGAGATTGCAGTTAAGTTTTTCTCTCTAATCCTTTGCATTAATATTGGCTGTGCAAATTTGGCAAGGTCCTTTTTCTTTTTTTTTAATCCATTTAGTTTTGATTTCAGTGTTCATGTTAATTTGTGTCCAAGAGCAGCAGGTGTGGATGTCCTTGGAAATGGGAGAACTTCAGGTTTCTTGTGATGCCTGAGTGACTCTCCTTTGATTTGCTAAATTCATCCTCTGTACTACCTTTTAAACAATTCATTTATGTCTTTCTGCTCTCTGTATGATTGTACACAGGGCTGAACAGATGTAAGAAAGTCCTGCAGATTTCTCTGTAATTCTTCTGGCTCAGGAAATCATAACTGTGTGATGTTTGTAGATGTTCAGAGTTTGCCAGCCACCTTGCTGCCCTGTAGTAGAGCCAGGGAAAAGAAAATAAGCCTGACGGAAAGGGAGACAATGCAAACTTAATAAGCATTTTCTGGTCTTCTCATTTCCTTTCAGTAATGATTAGAACCATTGTTGCACAGCTTTTAGTTAAATTGCTCTGTCCAGACGGTGAAATGCAAACACATATTTGTTAATGCAACAAAAACCAGAGAAATAAAAACATTAAGAGCACAACTTACATTTCTATAGGTCAACCTTTCTATAAGCAACATAGATTTTGTTACCACTTCATATAATGAATAAGCTTGTGAACATTCCTGAGATGTCTATTAATTGTATTGGATTTAGAAATATTTCTGGATAGAAATTCCTAAGTGACAGAGAGTGAGAGACTTCCTAAACAGAAAATATATTGAAGTAGACCAAATAAATCTGTGCCCTAGATCAAGGGATGAGACAACTGTGCAGCCCTGTGGTCTTGGTGTGATCTGACATATGATGGTGTCAGTGCAGGAGCAATGCTACACAAAACAGTGCTAATGGGGGATCAAGGTAACCACAGAAAAATATAGCAAATTATGCATTTAAAGATGGTGATGTAATTAATTTTTTTTGCTTTCACGTGTGTGCATATAAGAACCATATGATGAAGGAAAAGCAAGACATTATACATTTTGTGTTGGTATGGTATATTTGGACACACAAAAATCTACATTAGATATTCAGGGTGCATATAACACTCGGAATAGGTGGCAATAAACCAAACCAACATACTTTGAAACTGTACAGTAGCTTGGACTCATTCTACCGAAAGGCTTTCTTGAATGTATAATGCTCTTTTGCATATAAATAAGATTAGAGTCATGATTCTCTGGTTTGGCTATCAGGAGTGGGTGGGTGTGTGAAATGTAAGTTATTCCTTATCACAACCTGTCAGTTTTGATTTTTAAGGTATGCCTAAAGCCATCCAACTTTGACTGAAGATTTTAATATTTTAAAAAATTATTTAAATGATGCAAGAACAACGTGTCATAATGCTGGCATTACCAGGGCAGTAAAAAGACTTTCAGTGAGTTGGTTCTGTCTCCAAGCCCTCCACCCATTATGACTTTTTGTGATCTCAACAGTGATGAAAGTGAGCAACCTGAATGTAGAAAACAATAGCATAAACTAAACTTATCTTGTGCACTTTAGTTTGTAAGTATTGCCCAACTAGAACAGGTCTTTAACACAAGCATTAAAGTGAATTAAATTAAAACAGTTTCGTAGTAATAATTGTAATGAGTGTCCAAGAACCAAAATTATTCTACTTCAGCCAGTTCAAATATACTTGAAAGCAGCATCAACACTGGTAGTGATATGATCAAAGAGGCTATAATTAGAACAGAATAAGTGAGATTAAGGAGGCATAAGCAAGAAAGCATCAGCAGCACACAGGGGCCGTGTGGCTATGTGATGAAGTCATTGATAAATAGGCAGATTTAATTAGTGCAGGGATATATCAAGTGCCAGATGAGAATCAAGAATTTCTGAGCTTTTTTGTATGTAGAACAAATATATTCTGAGACAAGGAAGACAGAGCAGGTGGTTCAGTCTGCTGTCTGATTAGATTTATTTTTGCCTGTAGTATTGACTCTGAAATTTTTTGAGGTGTATTCTTATTTCTACTATGACCTTATAAGGATTAATTTCCAAAGAGTATTTCTGATTCTAGAGCAGCATAGAAGTTCAGGATCTTGCCTGTAGACTGAATTAGTCATCAGAAAATATAGACATTAGAAGAAGTTTAGAAGCAGAGAATATCTGTGAGCAGAGCCTTGTAGAGCACTTTTATTTAGGAAAACAGTTGCTCTACTCAGTATGAGCTCCTACTGCAAGGCTAGCTGTCAGCTTCCAAGCAGCACCAGTCCAGTAAATCGTGTTTTGAGGAGAACCCTCTTGGCTGATCTTCCTTTGTTTCCTGTGCTCTTTACATTGGCAGGAATAACCAACCCCATACCATGTTGCTTTCTCACATTCCAGTTATGCCTCTCAGTTTCCTTCCATGCAGAGCACCTTTCCTGTGCTCTGTCCTTTATTCTCACATCTTTCCCTAGGATGATTCTTTGTCTTTTTTCCTCTGCTGCATAAGCTGGCACCCTCTCAAATGCTCAAACGGTTGTTCTCAGCCAGTTTCCTCTCGCTGTGAAATGTTGTTTGTTGCTCTGTGTCAGAGCTTTGTTTCTCTGGCTGAAATCATTTGCTTAGATGGCTCTGAGCAATGCTGTAGGCCAGTAAAGCTTCTGCAGGAGAGGATCTGCTTTCTCTTGGAGACAAAAAAGAGAGATCTGGCTGCTTGGAGCTGCCATCTTTTGCGGTGCTCAGTGGGTGGGGAAGGTAAGAGGAAATTGGCAGCCACAGTGGAGCTTTTCTTGCAGCAGAAGAGGCTTGCTCACAAAGGGCTGTGCATAATTGGGCTTACGTGTACAGAGAGATTAGAAACACAGCAGTGATGTTCTTCCAAAGGAAGTCTACCAAAAGCTCCTTAGTCAGAAGGACTGAGCATCGTAACCCCAAGAAATGATCCAAGATCCATTTCCTTTTAGCACCTGTAAAGCTAAAGCTTTGGGAATTGTTCAGTTCTTTGTGTCAAAATACGACCCCTACGTTTGGAGCTCGTGTTCTGTATCTGCCTTGCCTAGTACATTTTTCCACACTGAAACCTGCTCATGTTCAGCA
The DNA here is from genome assembly GCA_013397955.1 of Grantiella picta. Classification (NCBI taxonomy): domain Eukaryota; kingdom Metazoa; phylum Chordata; class Aves; order Passeriformes; family Meliphagidae; genus Grantiella; species Grantiella picta. The sequence goes on along the minus strand of VZRM01008535.1, from coordinate 657,755 downwards.
TGGTTCTGTGGCAGGAGATGGGTTTCACTGCTGACATATTTTTGACTGGATTGGCACACTAGGAGTGACAAAAGTGATTTCTATAATTGATTAACTGGATGGTAATTGTGTGTTCTTTTGATACTGGCAATTACAAATTTGAGCATCCTTAGAATAGATCCTAATACTGTTTGTGAAGCATTGCTTTGACAGTAAAATTTCTGCTGGCATCTGTTGTGTGTGTTTGTCTCCTCAGCTCTTTAATGTCAAAGCCTGCGAATGGTGCTGCCTATGTGCACTTGTGAGCACCAGCTGAACAGAACAGAGCTCTGAGCAAGCACCTGCTGTTTTCTTTCAATCCTTATTGCTATTTTCAGCTCTTGTCATTCACAGGGCCTTTAATTGTTATTTATAGTAGAATAATAATAATAATAATGCAAAAGTTCTCATTGATTCATTGTCATTGATTCATTTTGTGGATGCAAGCAGCCCCTTTCCTAAGATGGAGCCCCTTTCCTAAGCCCCTTTCTTCCTGCATCTAAAGGCTGCTAAGAGAAGGTCAGAAAATCACCCTGCAACAACAAGAAAAACTTGTAAGTTTATAATGAAACAAGTAACTTAAGGAAGTTAACTATCTATAATGTTTAAATCTTGAACAATTTTGTTCCATTTTGGTGCATAGAAAGACGTACAGAATCAGGACCCTTGCCCAAACCTTTAATCTGGTTTATCCGTAAACTTAAAATCAGATGATGGAACATTTGTTAACAGTGCATTAGTGCTGGTCCTGGGAGGGCACATGGACATATAGGAGAGATCAATCACAATCTACAAGTTGTCCATTTGCCCATGTCAATGCATCCATTTAAACTTCCTCTCTGGTAATTGACTGATTTTTTTTTTTCCATTTCTGTGCATTTTGCAAAGACAGTGCGAAAGGCAGGGAGGCACAGCAGGAATCAGGAGCTGTATCCATAATTCAGCTGACTCTAGCTGGAATAGCCAGTGCCCCAGCTACTCTGCATAGGATAAATTTAGCTATCTCCATTAGCAAAAGTTGGGTCTTTTTCACAGTTTATATAATGATGAAAGCAATCTTTCTGTTGTTGAGGTTTTTGTATTACTGGGAAGACCACTAAAATGTGCATGTGTAAAATGTTGCTTTCTTGTCTGTTCACATTCTGTGTAACAAGATGAGAGATATTTACATATGGATATGACTGTCAGGAGAGTAGGTTAATACTGATGTAGAGAGTCCTGTTTCATTACTTACCACTGCTTCTGTTCTACTCAGTTAATTAACAGTGTTACCAATGTTATGAATGTGGTTTTGAGGTTTATTTATGGCACGACCAAGAGCCAAATTTATTTTGAGTCTGAGAAGGAGACAGTGGGGTGGAAGTTAGATTTAGCAACTCACAACTTGGGTCTGCGAGAAATACTTAATGGGCAACAGGAATTTTACTTGCAAGCTTCATCTTACTCAGCACTGAAAATTGGAGATGCTCATCCTTTAACTTCTATATATGATTTTGTGTTTTGTAAATAACCCAGTTCAAAGGGAAATTATCACATGAGCATCTGCACTTATTTGTGGTTTTGTCGTGCCTTGCATTCTCCAGTCAAATAAATGCTTACATGTTGGGGAAACTAAAGCATAGTGAGGGTAGGAGTTGCCTAAGGCCATCCAATGCAGTGCTGACAGAAGTGGGAACAGACACTGGATGGCTGAAGGGTCTCTCATAGATCTATCCTTTCTCACAGTCAGCACTGAAAACATGGCGTAACCCAAAATGGTGGCAGAAATGGTCTCATTGACTCTGACAGGGATTAATTTAGCTTCCTGGTGTGTGGCCTTGGATGCACAACACCCTGGAGATGGAAAATAGTCACAGTAAGAGCAGAATGTATTGTCAAACAGTGCTTTATTTTCATAACTCAGCCTCTCCCTCTCTGGATGTCCTATAATATTAACTTCGTAAAGGACACATAAACCTTTTGAAAGAGTTGTTTTGGAAGCCTATTACTGCTGCATAAAACCAGGAATTTAAACAAAAGTGGATTTTTTTCCCCTCTGTGTTAGCAAGCACTTACTTGTTTTCCTGTTTCTGGTTAATACAGGACCATTTCAGACAGAAAGGCAACAACAGTCATGTTCATAACACAGCATGAAACATTGATCCCATTCTGAAGGGTGCCCTTTCAGTTCAGCAGCTTCATTGACTTCTAGATAGTATCCATTTGTACTTCCAGGCATTTCCAGCACATTATCGAAACCTAAACTTTTAGACTGAAGATGTACAAGATTACGTGAAAACTTCAGCATTAATTTAGGGCTCATTTGAGAGAAATCCTTTGTATACCTTGTATTTCAGTCTTTTGTAGGCTCTGCACCCAGGGAAAGCAATGCATAAAGTGTCTAAGAGGAGTAGAAGAATTAGTTTCATTTTTAATAACTAGAAGCAAAGGACCTACAGAAGGAGTCCTGGAATTACGTATCTTGAGTTCAGTTTCTTTCTCTGACACAGACTGGCTTTATAAACACAGTTTAGCTTTTGCGAGTTCCTGCTCGCAGTTGCTAAAATGAAGGTACTGGATCAAAATAACATCTAGAAAACGGTTGATTTTAAGCCTGGGGATCCAAATATTTAAGCATTTTACTATAAAAGGAATAAGATTGCTGACCTGGGAGAGTTCTGCTCTCTTCAAGTTGCAGAATCAGGCAGTTGAATTCCTGAGAAACATTACTATTATTATTAACTATGGGAATTATTCTCATATAATTCTGAAATTCTTTTTATCTATTTAAAAGCAATGATTTCTTATGTTGCACAGAGATAATTTTTTCATAAAGTTGTTAATGGCTGCTTGATATCTTCAGCAACTCAGTGACACACCTCTGCTGATATTTTAAGAAATCAGAATAACGCCATTTGGTTGTTTAAATATTTGAGCTTAAAAAATTAAAACCTACAGAACAGATGAGAAGGCTTAAAAAAACCTCCTCAAGTAATACAGCCTACAGGAGTTAACAAACCTCTCCTAATGCTTGCTCTCTCATTCATTAAAAGGCACAAAACACTGTTGTCTGTACTGCACTAACCATGTATATGATTGAATAACTATTGATTTGGTCAGTGTTTGGGAATAAAAAAGTCCTTGACAAGGCTAAATGAAAGGGCAGGTACAGTTACTCAAATGGAAAAGCCATCTATCTCATTACAAAAGCACTTTCAAGGACATAAAAACTTTGGTCTTGAAAGGAAGCATTTTATTAGGCTGCAAAACTTCTCAAGTTGTCTGCAGTTTTTTCAATTTTAGCCTTAACTTCGTTTAAAAAAAATAAAAATCTCTTATCCCTGCAGGATTCTTCAGCTAATTTTTAGCTTTAATTTTCAGTGGTCCCATTCTCTTCTGAGGAAACAGAATAAGGTATGGACAGAATAAAAGTAATGAGGTTTTAATATCTCTTTGAGTGAGTCAGCCTTATACCTTCAGCTGCCCTTACACGGCTGAACAGAATTGTTCAGAAAGCAGTGAAAAATCCTTTTACAAATGTCATTATTCTTATACACTAACAGATGCTCTGGAAATTTAATAAGAGCTGTCCTTTTTCTAAAACATTTCTCACTTTTTTTCCAAGATAATTTTTCTTTTTTGGTTTAGATTTGGCAGGACCATTTTCAGTTGGTTTTATTTCCTACCCACCTGCTGGGAAAAGTACCCAGGGAAATAGTCCTTGTCCCAGGAGTGTCAGGACATCTCATGTTGCTTCGCAAAGATGTGCAATGTCAGTCATTGTAATGCTAGGTCATGGAAGGAATCTCTCTTTGGTTCAGCAGATTCAGTTGGTCCTGTAAAACTGGAAAGAGGTATTTGGATACCGCCAGGTTCATTGTAACAGCAAGTTAAATTGATTAGAACTGGAATAGTCGTCAGGCAAAGGTAATGGATGCACATTTTCAGGTCTTTACAGTCTGTTGCAGGAATGCCATGGCAGTCAGTGGAGCTGGGGGGATGAGAACTGCACGGGGAGAGAGGATCTCACTCTAACTAAACACTCCTGTGAATGGTGGAAGGCACCACAGAGATGGAAAGCCGAGGGCAGAAAGTCTCATTCTTGGTTCTGCTCAAGGAACTTTATATTGTGCAGCATCCTGGCTAGAAAATACAGCCACAAAGCTCTTTATTTAATGTGGAGCAATACGCACTGCAAGATGTTTATAAAAAGGGAAAAAAATTCCCATCATGGCAAGTCAGTTGTGCTCAATGTTATTAACTCATAGCACTGCCCTAACACCAAATAGTTCTGTTTCGTTTGGGAGTGTATGAGGTCTGTAAATTCCTGCTTGTGCATTAATATAAGCAGATTTGAAATAAAGAAGAGAATGATAAATGCAATGAAGCTTTACAATATGGAGTTCCTGGGTCAAAGCAGAGCCCTTGCTGAAAGCCATTGGTATTTATCCCTTCTAGTCAGAGGCACAATCTTGAAGCTCAATTGCCTGGAGAAAGTTCCCATCTCGCTCTTTCTCCAGGATATTCATGCTGCTCAGAATACAAGCTGCTTTCCACTGGTTTTATTCCATTCTCCTCAATCTCTTCTGGAAGTGTATCATGTGGGACAGCTGCCATTCACATATTTGTACCACTGGCTGTTGGGAGGAGTAGGTAGTTTTATAGGGAAGAAGGATTTTATACAGCACTGATGGAAGACCGATAAATGCACCAATATTTCAGGACCATGGAATAAGAAAAATATATTTCAGCTTTAAGGTGTGATAGAATAAACTTTGAAGTGCTAGTGTATGTGTTAAAGTGGTTTTTTAGTAGGGAAAAATAAAGGACCATAATTATTCCAGAGGAAGTTGAGCATATATTGTTCTGAAAACTGGAATTTATGGTGATTATCTAAGTACTGATTACTTGGAGATTGAAATACCAAGTCTTTTTAAGAAATGTTTCTTTTCTCCAGAGTAATTTTATGGTAGACCATCAATAGAATCAGACCTTGGTACAGAAATACATTGGCTTTGAATCAGAAAAAAACATGTTAAAATATATCTTGGAGTCTGAAATTGTGTTTTGTATATACTATTTAAAAGGTCTTCACATTTCAAACGCTTTATCCTTGTCTTCCTCTGATATTCCCACTACTCATAGACATAAATTTGTAGCCTGTAGTAATCTTACCGAGTCATGCATGCAATTATGAACAGATGTGTTGTTTGAATTGGAGCATAAAATACCAAGGGATGAAGCTGTGTGATGAATACACTTAAGGCTTGATTTTTCTGTCATGAACTTTTCAATTTCCTCATGTTACAGTTTTAAAATTCGGTGAAGAATTAGAATCTATAACAGCAATAAATTAGAAGTGTAGAAAGAATGTGTATCAAGTCTCAGAAACATTCCTATAATGGAAATACCTTATCTACACCAGGGATCTGCTTTATCTCCCACTTCCTTAGCAGTTCTCTCAGCTGACAGAGAATTTACTTTTCTGGAGAGGACTCTGGGTTCAGTGATAAGTCACTGTCCATATCTGCATGTATGAACACAGATGACATCCTTCCTGTGCAATGTGTGAGATAAGATGTGTTTGGAATTCATAGGGATGAAAACTGGGATTTGAGCTTGTTGAAATTAGATTGTGGAGTGAATGTCTTACAGGGATGCAGTGCTAGAGATATAATCCAAGTGAACACACATGCGCTGGAGTCCAGTTCTGATTAGCAAAATACTTCGGACAAAAAATCAGATCCTTATTTTCTTCAGTGAGACCTCATGCTTTGCAAACCAAGTAAATCAAGGTCCACAGTAATTAAGTGAGATGCAAAGTTCTTCCTGAGCTGCTGGAAGAGGGAAGTCATTAAGCACAGGCAGTTTTGCCTCTTTAGTGGAAAGGCTAAGGTAAGAGGCAGAACGGGATCGATCCTGGTTATTCACCATTGCAAATCCATTAGACAGTAATGACTCAAAGCAATGGTCCCTGCAAAGAGAGGGGCCCTGGGAGAGTTATTAGCAATGAACACTGGTACTTTGCCACTGCCATGAGAACAATGTCATTATTTTTGGGCATCAACTGCTAAATTCTGTGTGTTTCTACCACTTTCATGTTCTTATTCTTTTTATTTGCTGTTTAGTTACAGGCAGGGACTAGCAAGGGATGAACTGTTGTTTGCAATGCTGAGTAATTTAATTTTGTAGGGGTTGGTCATAATCTGAAGGAAGGGAGTTGTTTCCTTGTATTGAGGAAGTCTGGAAGAGTCATCTAGAAAGAGTCAGGAAAAATGAGTTGGGCATTAACTCATTAAACTGCAATTAATAGGCATTTATGCAATGGTCCTTTTAAATATGAGTCATGGGCCATTTAAAAACTAACTGAAATTACGGCACATTTCATTAGGAAAGATAATTACCAATTCATTCATCTCTAAAAAATTAAGTTTAGAATACAACACGTTTGAAACCTACCTTGATATTTGGAAGATAAATATGGCTTGTGTGCTGTTGACAGAAAGGAAAAAAACCCAAAACACCCAAATCCTAAAACCAAACAAAAAGCTAGAATGTACAATATCTTTTTCCAAATTTCACTGTTGGAATGAAAAGCTGAAAAACTTTTTAAATACTAAAAATAGAAAAGAGTAGCAAGCTTTTAAAAAAGACATCTAAGGCATACAATTGAAATTATAGACATTCCTACTTAAGTTTAAAAGTGACTCGAGTGTAAACTCCTCTTTGTGGAAAATAACTGAATATTTCTTTGAACTGTCACACTGGCATTTCCATCATCCCAATTAAGGAAACAACCTTTAATCGTTAAACTTTGAATATTTGACACCGTCAAGCTTTCACCAGGCCAGCAGTGCTTCTGCTGCCTCAGGTGCAGATGCTTTCATCATATCACATCACATTTCCCTGGATTATGTCCAGCTGTGAAACCCTGACTTTTAAAATAGTTTCAGTGATGGACAAAGACACAGAGAGGGCAAATTTACTGCTGAGCTAAATGCAGAGAAATCAAGGGAATTGTGCCAGAAGAGAGCCTGGCCTGTGGCAATGGAGAAGCTTGCAGCCATAGGCTACAGAGGGCTTAGAAAGCTTAGGAGTGGTTAAAAGGCTGAGAACAATTCTGCCTAGCTTTTTGGAGTACACTTGAATAACAAAGTTGTTTCTTCCTCCAAACAATTAGGAAACAGATTGTCCTGGGCATTTCTTACCTCCTAAATTATTTGGGATGTCTGTGATAACAGCGACAAGGGAGGAGAATGCAATACTGGAAGTTACAACAAATGTCCCTTGAAGTTGGTTACTGTGAAATAAGAAGAGATGAAAGTGATTTGCTAGTGGAAGGACAGAAAGAGATATTTTTTCTCCCCTGGAATTTAAGAATTCAGGTGACATAAGAAATTGGTAAGAGAATGGAGGGAAATGTAATCAATTCCCCCTAGAAACATTTACCAAAGTCTGAGGAAAGGACTTGTGGTTTGGAAAGGTACTTACTTTCTGAAAGGAAAGGTGACATTCAGTGATAAAAACTGGGGAAAAGGGAATTTAATACCTATTTTTCTGCTTATCACTGCCTTCTTCCAGTGAATACAGAAATATTTTTTTCCACTTTAAACAGGATTGTATTGCTATAAACAAGTTGGAGCATTAAAATGAAGTAAGACGGAAAATGTGGTGAATTAAGTATGTGGCTTGACTTTGTAATTTTCTTGCAGCTTCAATGAAACTTCTGAAATCAGTCAAGACTGAAGAATTTGTGTTAAAACATTTTGTGAGCTGGATGAATTCTTTAATTATAGGCAAGACTTGTTCAGCCAGGCTGTGAAGGAGATATAAGACTGTAGATGTGAAATTCCTCCAGCAGCTTTCTCTCTTATTTAGCTGAAAATAGATGCAGAAGGGAAGGTGTTAATGTTTGGAGAAATAAGTGCAGTGAAGGCTTGACCTATATCCTGAAGTTACACTGGCATATTAAACATAAAAAGTCCTTTGCAATTTGGTACCTGTTGAATACAATTGAAACTGGCAAACTGAATATTTCTGTGAAATGATTCAGCATCCTATGGTTGCAAAGGTGTTTCTGCAGCTGCAGCCTTCCTCTGTCTCTGACCCTATTGCCATCCCACCTTCTGGGTGTTAAATTTGGCTTAATGTTAGGATCCTAGAAAATCTATCATGCACTCACATAAAAGCTGCAGGATGAATAACATTCTTTCTCTTTTTCTTTTAGCCACAGGCCACTGGAGAAAGAACTGTCAGGAGCAATGTGTTAACTTTTCACCAAAACTGGATAAATAAAACATTTCTGTCAATAAGAAAAAATATCACAGATATTTTACATAAAAATGAAATTTTTTTAGTTTTCCGTATTTTAACCTTTTGCTAATTTTCTTGGAAACATCAGGACAAAATATTTTCAGCTCATTGATTATTCCTGCGAGTGTTTACATGCATATAAATAGTTATAAGAACAGTCTTCATTGCTTTGCCATTTTCAGTCTTAAGACTGGATAAGGTTTTATTTAAGCCAACTCTAGAACATCATTCCCTCTTCCCTTCTGTATCATACCCCACTTTTCTCACTTACATGTAGGATCAGAGGCAGAGAAAGGCTTTAGCCGCAGAAACACCTTTGCAAATGAGATTCCACATGTATAAAGTTGTAATAAATGCTTCAAGAATGTCTCCTTTCAGCAGCATGACTGAACCAGTGCTAAATCAGGGCAAACACTCTAAACCAAAAGCATGAGACACATTCTGCGCATTCCTCGTAACTCCTCAGAGTTTCAGAGTAAAAGAGGAGAGAAAGGGTGATGAAATGTTAATATTATTTGCAGGAGTCCTTGCAACTGTCTTGAAAAAATGGTTGGTCTAGAGGCCTGTGCACTCATGTGGGAGTTGAGAGACTTGAATTTTAATTCTGTTCCTGGCCTGTGATGTGATCTGGAACTTATTTTACATCTCCAGTTCTCACCCATGTGATCATGCAGCAGTTTTAACAAACACCTACAGGTGTGTCTCAATGAGACTACCCCAAGTTGCTGTTTGGAAATATTCTGGCTCTCTTGTAAAGAGCAGCAAACATTTCTTCTGGTGGAAGTTGGTGTTTTCAAGGAAAGAAATAAAAACTGTTCACTTTATAGAAGGTTTGATCACTAAGCTTTTTTAAAATTTGCAAGAGATATACCAACAAAAGAAGGATCATTGATGTTAGGTAAATCTCCTACTTTTAAACAAGCTTTAAATATCATGTGATTATTGGTATATTTAGTATCTCTTCTTGACCAGCATCCAAAATAATTGTGATAAAAGAAAATAAATTTCTAGTCATTTAAAGTACTCAGCAGCAAAATTAATACAAGAGCAGTTGTCAGATAATTTGAGCATTGACTTTATAGGAGTAATTTTAATTCACATCAAGCACTGTAGGCAATTTTTACACATCAATTTGCATTTCACTGATTATGCTCAGCTGAGGCAAAATGGTGGCCTTTTCAAGACGTTTAATGCAACATTGCAGGGACTGGGGACACAAGACTTTCTGTCTGATGCATCTTAAAAACTGAAGCTTTCAAGAAAATGTTTAACAGCACTTCATTAGTTTCATCTGGGAATAAAATTAAGTACGTTTGTATCCCACAGTCTATGTATTATCATGATGTTTATTTTGCTGAGCTATCATAACTGATTTTTTAAACTGCTGCTCACTTTGTTAATTGCAAATTGAAATGAAAAGATTGATCTAAAATAGAACAAAAATGATCAGTGGTGTTTGACCTCACATTTAAAATGCAACATTTTAGTACTGACTGCATTTATATTTAAAAACTATCAACGGAAACAAAGAAACCAAAACTATCAATAGGCCATTTGGAAACAAAAAACAAACCCTCTCAGAAATGTTACTTCTAAAAAGTTCTGTTACTGTACAACACTCTAACACAGAGAATCACATGTTGAGGTGGCGCAAAGTTATTTACTTTCACTTTAGTTAGAATTACTGGTGCGGATGCCAATATCTTACTATTTCAAATACCCTAAAAATTGTGTCTCCACATTGCAAATACAGATGCCAATATAGGAATTAGACGTACCCAAAAATTCATGAAGGTTTTATTGAAATTTTCAAGGTGATGATACTGGAAAAATTCCAAGTGACATAGATCCAAAAAACTCTCCAAATACCTACAGTTGGCCTTTTTATTAAAAGTAAGGTGGTGGACTTTATTACTGCAGGTACTAATGTGCATCTTGCAAGTGGGACTGTGCTGTAGCACATTTGCTTTTTGCTTTGAAGTCCAAACAACTGTGACACTTGAGGTGAATTCATGGGGCAGATTTAGCTCAGCCTTTAGCCTCTCCAAATCAATCTGGGAATCCTGTCAGCCTGCCCTGTAGAGATGAAGCAGTGTGAAGGCAGAGTAGGTTGTCACACCCTGGGACACATATCCTTCCATGACAGCCTTGAGATTTTGTCACAGTGGTGGTAGGGAAACACCACATGAGGGAAATCTCTTTGGTACTTAGCTGACTTTGTCTCAAGATCCAAGTGCATCCTTAGGTCTGTGTGTTTCTCTTTGCTTAGCCTGTAGCCAAGCAATGTCCCTTCTGCATGATTGACGCTCCTTTCCCAACATGCCAGCAGCTGAACACCAATTTAGCACTTTATCTGAGCACTTTTCAAGTTTCCTTTTAGTGGCCATAACTGTGCATCATTTTACCTCATTGTGCTCACCCTTGCACCCCTCACTACCATGTACTGCTGAGGTCCCTTCTTTGCATTGTCCACTCCCAGCTAGAGACAGACAGACAGAAAAGTCCTGGATCCATTTAGAAACACTATATTTCCACCTGTTTCCCCAGAGTGAAATGGAGCCTCACTGAAAATAAATGACGAAGGGCATGCAACAGACAGACTAAATGACAACATTACTCTCTAGCACCCTGGGAAATGCTTTCGTGGGTTCTAAAGTTGTGTTCAATTTGTCCATGTGAAGTACCAACAGCTTACACATTCTCATTTCCCACTACTCTGTGCTACTGATTCACTGTGGAAAGACTGTAGTAAAATCAGAACGAGTTTTGTTTACATCTTCAGTTCTCCAAAGAAGTTCATGTCATTACAGAAATGCTGCCTCTTATTTTTCAACTCTGTTCACAAATCCATCTCATTATTCTATATGCTTTGCAAAGGAACTGTTTGTTATGCTTTGTATTACAGGGCTCTCCTGGTAAGCAGAATAAAAAACCCTGACTCCTCTCTATATAATATTTTTCATCCAGTTTTCTCTCTTGGTTTAAGGAGATAAAAGAAGTTCAGCAATAAAACCAGTCCAAAAGTGTCTGGGTACCTAAATACTGATACTGTGTTGTTTGTCATTCTCCCTTTGTTTATAGTTCCTTACTCAGTTTTCAGTCAGTGCTCAAGAACAAATCAATTTGAATGATTTCTTTTAAGGGAGACTATTTGACACATTCTTTGATTTACCAAAGTCTTCTGGACTATATATCATTCTAAACTACTCTGCACCTTTCATCCCACTAACTGATAGAATTATTTTGGGAATGCATGATGCAGTTTTCATGGCAATGTTTGCTTTCCTGGAAATCCATGCTCTGTAATAAATACTTCTGATACTGGTAGTGCATACATAGTTCTGGGGCAGACTGGGTTTTTAAATCCAGCGTTCAACCTGGGAGAAACTGCTGGGGTTATGACATTCTGTGATTTTGAATTTTGTATTGAATTTAACAATTTAAAATACTTTTCCTATTTAAAAATATTGTTGTTATTATTATTTAGTGTTTTTCTGAGGAAGAAATGCTAAGTACAGAATTTTCAAACAAAGTTTTTTTCTGTCTTTCAGAAGCATTTGTGGCTGTGGGATTTGAACACAGCATGTTCTAAACAAACAAACAAACAGCTGGATTATCTACAGTTTAATCTACAGTGTAGAACCCCTGAGCTTGTGCTACATGACATAACTCCCTGGCAAGAAAGGTAACTGAAAAGAACTCAATATATATCTAAATATTTTATGGCTCGTGCAGTTTTAGGATTTTTATGTTCTCAAAAGTAGCAGTACAAAATATATGTGTGGATAGCTCTTCCACGTCTACCTAAATGCTTCCAGCTTTCTCCTGGTTGTGGTGGTGCATCTCCCTCATCTTTCCCAGCCTGGACCTTCTTTACAGTCTCAGGGACTTCTGATAAGCCTTGATCAAAGCAGCTGAGGGCAGTTTGGGGCTCCTAGGAGCACATGATGAGGAAGAAACAGATGTTGGTATTTTACATCTTGGTCCTGTGCTCATGGGCCTGTTTTGGTTAAGAACATATCAGTACCTGGGCTCACAAAAATGGATGCAAAATTAATAAAAATTTTACTCACTCTGCTTTACAAGACTAATTATCATTACAATTTCATGGGTGAGATGACTAATGAGATTGCATGTTTTATTCTTTATTTGTATTCAGAGTGATTTTCATCTGACAGTAGGAACAGCATATAAAATAGCAGTGTGTCAAAAAGCCAGCTCCTGAAGTATATAATATTGTGCAAACTGACACTGTTCAATACATTAATCCATTTGCATTCACCAGAACATGTAATATGTATGGGTTTGGGGCACTCTATTGACACAGGCTTGCATTTGTGTCTTTGTTTGTTTATCTGTGGGTCCATTTAACTTAACTTTCTAGCAATTTTAACATGATAAATAATAATATTTTGAAAGAAACACCTGAGGTAAGGCTCTAGGGATTTTTTTGTCTTTGGAACTGCACTGCTCTGCATATTTAGGATTAAATTTACCATTAAATTAACACAGTTGGAGACATTATGATCTCTATTTAATATGATGATTTGAAAAGCTTCACTAGAAAAATGAAATCCAGCAACCTTGTCTGGCTGTGATGGTAACACTTTAGCAGTAACTAAGCCAAATGGCTCTCAGTAGTTCAGGTGAAATCGCTGCTTTAGATACTTCTTCAAAATTGGGTTACACACAGGAGCTGCAAAATCAGCAGCTACTCTCCACATTCCCTCACAATATAAATTAATTACACTTAAGTTAGTTCTCACCAGAAAAACATCTCTAGCCCATATTAAAATGTAGATCTGCCTACTGTTATTTTTGAGACCTTTGCAGCATTTTTATTTTGCAAATAAACCTCCTCTAACGCTAACTTAATTGAGAAATTTGTGTATAGCAATTGGACCTGAGCAAAGACGATAAATGAATTCTTGCCGTGGTTCCTGGCCTGCAGTGTTTTCTGCCACAGGGAGGAGGTTTGAGCTGCAGTCCCTGCTCGGGATCAGCTCCAGCAGCAGCACCATGGGCAGCTGTTTTGTCAGCACTTGTCAGCCCCCAAGGCAGCTCCGTGTGCTGGCTCTGCCATGGGCTGGGGCCAAGAGGAGCCACACTTACAGGCTCAACATCCAAAATTCTAACTCTTTATTCTCAAGGGTACTACTTTGCTCACTTATGCAAGGGTTTTTACCAATCTAACCTAACTAACAACACACGCTTATTACCTCTCAGATATTTACTGACACAGCAGACAATTTGGGACAAAGTGATGATTTTTTTCACAAATCAAACTAGTCTGACGTCTGTGTTGCCTTGACGTAGCCTACAAATAGGAAGAACATTGGTGTGTTGAAATGGTTTCTCCGTGGTGCACAGGCCTTTGGGCAGTGTGAAAGGACATGGCTCTGCACTTCATCTGCACTCTGGGACTAATTCAGTTCTGTGGAGCAGAGTGTGGAACTGAATGGGAATTTGAGATTTAAATACACAAACATGCTGCCTTACAGGGTTGCTACAGCTTCCCTTTAGGTGTGTGTAATTCTTGGGAGCTCGAGCCAGACTAAATACCAACAGTGCCCATGCTGCCTTGTGAGTGGATGTGTGGAGCCTGGAGTGTTTACATTGGAAAAGCTTTCCTGCAGTTTCAAGGATGGGCAGAAAGGAAAAGAAATATGGTATTTTAAACATTTCATATGCCAAGATTCCCTCATGTGGCTGGCAGCTCTTTCTGAACCTGAGAAGTAGTTGAAATTTAGCCACATGAATGAATACTAACTGGGCTTCTCTTTGGTTCTGTGGTTTCCACTGAATTCTATGTTTCAGCTTTTCTAAGCATCTCTTCCCTAAATACTAGTCTTAAAATCTGTTAGTTAAAGCCAGTTGCACCCATACCGAAAACATTTTGCAAATTGTTTTATCAGCAGTTTCTCTTCTGCATGAGAAGCAAGATGTTCAGACATTTTTAAAGCTTTTTATAATGTCCTTGTTCTTTTAATAAGAAACAACTACGACGGCTACGTCCATCTGCTTCTAAGCACTGGTATTTTTCTTTGATATCCTTTAAAAATGTTGCTTTGTATCCCATGCCCTTGTAGAAGTTTGTAAACTCTGGGAATTATACTTACAGCCCAAGCATACATTAGTGACTGATGTTAAATTCCAAATTTTATATACCTGAATAGAGAACTGTACGTTGGTTGCCTCATAAATATTTATTTTTTCCTGCTACTGCCCAGTGCAGAAGCTGGATGTACATAGCATGGATGTATTTCAGTGAAATTCAAAAAATGAGCCATGTAAGATTTACTCCTCACCCTTTCATTAAACATTTTATTGTATTTTTGGTTGGATGTTTCAAATGCAAGCAGCAACAGCACCGCACCAGGCAAAATTACTGGATACGTGTTTAAGTAGGATAGAAATTGGTGTGTGAGTCAAGGTGCAACTTAACACAACAGCTCAGGGCTTTAAAACAATGGTTCTTGTCCTGTACTTAGGGCTTTCATTACTGCAGCTGCAGCCTTCTTTTTTCACAAATGGGCTGTGAGAGAGTGGTGGAAGCATTGCCCAATTTAGCTGCTCTCATGCTTTCTCTATGCCTTTTTTCCCCTTAAGGCTAATGTTGCACTTACAGATTTAACATGTAGTTTGAAAGCTCAGGGTAAGTAGGGCCTTCACTTGCAATAGAGCTTCTCTAAGTCAAATTCTTCTGCTTTTTTAAAAAAATTTTCATGGCTTTATTTACAAGACAAAAATAGAAGATGGAATAGCAAACTAGTTCTCAGTTCCCCCATGCTCTTAATACAATTTTTGAGCTTTGCTCAGTGGAAAGTAAGCAAAAATAAAGGCACTAAAATTAAGGCTGTAACGTGTATAAGTGAGTAAGAGGACAGTAGCAGAGAAGGTGCACTCACATATGCTTATTTTCAAGCTTCTGGAATTTTTTGGTCAGTCCCCCCACTATATATTTTGTTCAAAAGAAGGAGCAGCATAGCTTTTGCTGAGCAGCTCATAATTTAGAAGACAAACTTGGAAAAGCTCCAGTATATCTGCCAGTCTAATTTATACCTGTGAGGATTAAGATGTCCAGTAAAGCCATGAAAATGACTAAGTGTATTCCCACTTGATCAATTACACCGTCTCCTAAGAAAACATAGGGGTAATATCTGCACATATATATTTAATAGATGTCATATACAACCTGGGAAATATGCATCAGCAGTGTGTATATTAATTTAATAAGTCACTTAATGTTTTCATTAAAATCAGCTTTAGAATGTTATGTCAGGCAAAGCAATAAACACAAGCTAACTCGCCAGTAGGTCAGACGTTGCCCTTTTGCTGTAGCTGAGGTTTCTGTAGCCATGCCACTTGTCACTGCTTTGACCTGGATTGAACTGAGGCTAAAGAGTGTGGTGAAAAGACACAACTGTATCATTAGTGAAGTCAACTGGAGTAGCTTCCTTTGCTGCACCGACAATTATTTCTATAGGTGAAGATGTGATCTGGAATCTGCTGCAAAGCAGTTCTTTTTCATGCAGTTTTCATTTCTCATCTACACTTCTTTTACTTTCCCTCTGCTACTTGGAGAAAAGAAAGATTTTGTAGTTTTTTTTTGTTTTTTTTTGTTTTTTTTTTGTTTTTTTTTTTTAAATTTCAATTTTTTAAACGATATCTAAGAAAATTAAATTATCATGCTTTAAACAACACTGAAATGCTGGGTATTTTTTTCTCTTGCTTTTTCTTCTTCTTCTACTCTTTAAAAAAGACGAAAAAAGCCTTTAAAGTTATACTTTACTCGTAGCACAAGAAGCATTAAATAATTTGGTAGCTGTTGCCTGTTTCCATATACCAATGAGAGCTGCATAATTCATTTGTAACAAGTTATCCAGCCACAGAAAAAGAGGGCTGCAGAAGAGAAAGTGAAAATTTAAAAAAAAATTCTTTTTGTAAGCTGATGTTATTGCATTGGAGCTAAACTGTCTCTGTTTCCAATTTAGCAGACTGGAAAATGACAATAAAAGTAGCAGGTCTCAGCAGCCAGATTTAACCTTTCCAATATGTTTTGAGTCATTGCTAAAGACGAGAGATCCTAATACTGTGATGTTGGTACATATGTTTCCCTGTGCCTTTGAGTTGTGCTTGCAGAAGTACTTTTTCTTACTTCAAGATAACTTTTTGCAATTTAAGGCTTATTGTCTTCTCTGTCTTGAATGCCAAGAGACACACAGAGGTGGAGCTATATTAAGGGTCCCTTAGTGGCAGCAAATGCTATCTGAGAAATGGAAAACAAAAATATTATCCCAGCCTCCTGCACAGAAGGATAGACTACAGCAGAAAGTTACTGAATGCAGCTGGTCAGAGAAGGTTTGAGTTTCAAATATTTCCCCATATCTTTGCCAAGACTCCAGAGTGAGATGCAGTTCCTGTAATTTACCTGAAATGTGGCAAATCCAGACAAACGCAAGGGTTTCACTATTTTTGTATAAATGATCCTCTGTCAGGAGCCTTAACAGCATCAGTGTTTATTTGTGATGTGACCAGTGCTCAGGGATAAAACTGAGGGGACATCCAATGTGACTGAAATGCAGCAGATCTGAAAGCTGGGCAGAGAATCACCAGCTAGGCAGAGACCTCCAAAGGCCACCTCTTCCAGCCTCCCCCTCAGAGCAGGGCTAAATAGAGCAGGGCTGTTCAGGGCCTTGTCTGGTCAAGTTTTGAGCATCCCCAAGGTTATAGATGCAAAAACTCCTCTGGGTGACCTGTTCCAATTTTGAACACCCATATATTTAAAAATAAATTGAAAAAGATTCTTGTGTTGAGCTAGAATTTGCCATGTCTACCAGCTTGTGTTTGTTTTCCCTTGTCTCTCGTCTCTGTGGAGCATCGCTGTTCACATCTGAGAAGAGTTTGGCTCCATCTTCTCTGTACCCTTAAGGGTTTCCTTGATGTTCTCTCAGACTTTCATATTCCAGCTCCTGACCACCTCAGCATTTGCCATATCTCAAACATATGACCATATCAAGGATTTTGTGTTGCTTGTGTCCAATCCCCCTTCATCTGCAATTGCCAAAACTACAATTTGGCTTTTTCAACCCCCTGGATCTGTAAACACGTAACCGTGGCAATGTTTTTAAGCAGAGAACAGTCCTGAGGATGTCTATAAAAGGTCAACACAAACTTGCAATTATTTATTTATCTATTTACAAATTCTGTGACTCTAAATATACATGAGAGAAGCTGCTTTCCTGGTAAAAGTATTAAGGGTGTCATGCCAAACTTCCCCTGTGGACACACTTGAAAAGAGGTCTAATGGTATGGCTACAGAATAATAGATGTAACCATTTAAAGAACATTAATGCCATGTAAAATGAAATGGAATTTTAAATTAATTTGCTCCTTTTAAGGCAGAACCTTGCTGGTTTGTTTCTTTTCAACAATTTTTTTAAATGTAGGAAAAAAAAAAAAAAGGGTACAAGACCAGATGCTTTTCTAAGGCTGACTCATTCAGTGGCAATCTCTGATGTGAAAGAGGTGTTTTGCCATGGTCTATTGGGCAGAATGAAGAACAATGCCCTCCCCAATGTCATTGTTCACTGATGTATTCAGTGATTGCTACTTTTTGGTCGGGAATGTGTTCAATCATGTAGTAGGCAGAATTTCATCTCTCTGAATGAGCTGCTGAAGTGCAGGTTTTCTGTTTAGCTCGATTCAAGAGCAAGTCTCAGGAGCTTTTAAAGAATGATTAAAGTGGGTATAAAGAATCTTTGTACTGGAGAGTGATCTTCCTGCCCTTTTATGAAGTATTGGAAGAATGGTCTGCAAAGTGGACAAACTGAGGTGAAAATTATATTGTGAGTCTTAGAATACACATCCTGAAACCCCTAACCTGCTCTAGAGAGAGCTGATGTTGTGGGATCACTAGTCTGAATGATAGACAGCCAGACAGATGCATTGATTAGGTAAAAGTTGAAAAGTTTAAAATTTCCATCAACTAAAACCTTGTGAATTTGTAGTATCACATTTTGGGATGTGCACACGTGTATCAGATAAATTTTTACATACCTTTATTTTCCACATGCTAATTGGAAGACATTTCATTAAAGAAAACATAAAAATATATTTTCCACCAACTTTCCTGTTATCAAGTCAAACCTACCTGTTTTGTCTTCAGTTCCAGGACTTGATTTGTCTTTCCAGATATAAGTGCTAGCTTCTTTTTGGAGGCAGTCTAAAAGGATTAAATACACATTTATGCATAAAATGTTAAGAGGTTTACATGTAGAAATTTGACACACACATTTTTCTCCCCCTGCATTATATAAAAATCTAAGTTGCTGTGGAGATGCCCTACCTGGACAGCTCACACACATACTGTTATTCATACTTGGTTTCCATGATTAGTGCTAGAAGAAGTAACTTTTGCAAGTGATTGTCTGAAAACAGAAAGTAGAAATACAGCATAGAAACTAAGAAAAGGAGCTGGATTTTTGACCTTCTTAAGTAATTTGGTCTGGATTCATTGTGAAGAATTTATGAAGACTGCTGCAGCTGCTTATATCTTGTGTGGTTTTTTCATCCCCAGTTAATTAGACACTCTGAGTAGACATTTGGATGAAAGGATCTTTGAAAGAGTCATTAACCAAAACAAACTTTCTTTTTTTTCCCTTAGTTAGTTTTGTCCTATATTGAAATGAAATGTTACCAAGCTGATAGTCCTGTGTGCACTCAATTGTCCTTAACTGACGTGGAAAAGATTATGAGAAGAAAAATAAGAATTCTATTCCTTAAATGAGCTTCAACATTTAAGATTTTTCTGAGGAAATGGGGAGAAAGGGAGGTGTTTATGACTCATTCACCTTATCTTTTCTTCATTTCAGTTTCATGCTTGTGTTTTGAAATATGGTGAAAGAAAAGTCTTTATTCACTTTCAACTTTATGAACATTTTATTGGCAGTAAACATGGGTGTACAAGTTTTATAGGAGGTTGTGGATATCTGGAAATTATGTACACTGTGTGCTACAGGATCCTGCAGAGGTACAGTGTCTGCGGACTATGTTGGCTTAATTGTGCTGCTCCTATCTGTGCCACCATCTGCAATCTAACTTTTTTCTTTTTTGGATTGAAGGCCTCTTTTCTTCTCCTAACCTCTAAACAACTCTTAGTTCTGTAAAAAAAAATTGCAGTGGAAAATCAAGGTAGAATCCATCAAGTTAGAGCTCACTAACCCTCACAACTTGGATAAGTGAATGGAGAGTTTCAATCTTCAGGAGTGCCTGTATTTTTTGCACATCTTTCGTTTGTTTAAATTATTAGGCAAAAAAACTTGGGACAGTACCAGGGCTTCCATCTACTCAACTTTGTTCCACTAGTGTCCCCAGAAACTTTTCTGAGAGACCAGAAGCACCAAATGGCTCTTTCTTCCACAGATATCCTGAGGGCAAAGCCTGAGGTGGCTATGCTGCCTGCCTGGGAGGCAAGGATAGCTGGCTCAGGAGTAAGATATTATAGCCTTCTAGCCAAGCACAGTTGCCACAGGAATGATGATACCATGAACAGAATTTATGGACTATTGTGCATTCATCCCCTGTCATTGCTAAGCAGTGCAAGCGAGCGAGCGAAACTCCCGTCAGCCATAGCATCTGTTAAGCTTTAGAGCATAACTTCAAAATTAGACCCTGTGTTTGCAAATCCAGTGCCATGCAAAAAGTGCCATCTGGCCTAGATCTGTTTCACAGTAAATTCGTTTATTTTGTGAAGCTGAGGAGAGACAGCCCAAAAAACTCCAAGGCTGAGAGAATTTACAGAATTTACAAACTGAGAATTTACAGTGGGTGATACAGACACAAGAATCAGCCATTTCTGTGCAATAGGACAGTGCAAAATGACACACTTGATCACACTATGACTCCAGAATAATCTCAGCAAGAGGGACAAAGAGGAAGCCTGTTGGGCTTTTCTGAAGTTTTAACAAGGTATGAGGTTGTTTGAAGAGGAGATGGATTTCTATAGGCCATAATAGAATGAGACAGGGGTCCTAAAGTATCCTAAAACCACACGATTAAACTATATGCCAGAACAAATAAAGACAGTATTTCTGGAAATAAATGTCCTCATTTTACCTTCTGTACACCTGCAAGCTAGATCAATTGCTGTGTGGTAGGAAAAGAATTTTCAGGCAGCACAGAAATAATCTCTGATCCAAAACCCCCTGGCAACAACAAAAATCTGTGACAGTTGGTCAGTGATTAGGTCCTGGTGATAAGAACAGCATCTGGAATATTGAACAGGTATCCTTTATTTGATGTTTTTTGAGAGACTTCAGACATATGCCAAGAACCTCAAAACAATAATTATTCTAAGCTACAGTTAGGAAAGAAGGTCAGAAACTTAAAGCGGTGGTCTGAATTCTGCATGCACAAGTGAGAAATCCCTGGGGGAGTATTCAAATATACAGACCCAAAGACCAAGATCATAGGAGTGAAGAAATAATATACAAATTATCAGTTTCAAAGTATTTCAAAATGACAGGCTTTTTGACTGATAGCAGGGCAATGCCTAAGGAGACAGCCTGGAAGCAAAACTGATACAAACTTGGCATTTTTCAAGTGAAGCCCTGAGAGATATCAAACGCAGCTGTGCTGGAAGGAGAAACTGTGCCTGGTTGTGCTCTTTGGAGTGGGACAACAGGAGCTGTTCTGGAGACATGGTGGCTGTGCAGCCTCATCCAGAGCTAGCACCATGCATCTTGAAGAAGCCTCTACTGAGCAAATCCAAGTGGCCACACTGTGGATTTGAGGGGCATTGCATTGTGATGAGAGGAAAATCACATGCCAGAGGAAGAAATGTTCAACTTCCACCTCCCAGAGAGAAAGGAGGATCTATGAATTAGTCACTTCTGGATATCTGAGGAGGCACTCCAGGTGCTCCACTCTGTGCTCCAGGCAAACATACAAACCCCTTCCTAACAGCATGTGGTGAAGTTGGCTCTAAATTAATGTGTGCAGTGTGAGATTTGTGAGAAATGAGGGTTCCTTTGAAGCAGGCCAGGCAGAAATCATGAAGTAAATATACACGTCACTTCTGGGGGCAGAGTGTTCTACCATGAAATGAGGGCTGTATTTACAAGTTAGATACAAGCACCTGAGAATAGGCATTTATCAGAGGAATTTGTGTGCAGTGGTTGATAATGGGAATAAACCCTTTCCTATGCAGCTCCTCCTTAAATGTCAGGAACTTTTAAATCTTGCTAAACTATTTCTCATGAATCAGAAGAGAGATATGGAAATGAGGGCCTCACTTTTGATTTTAGGTTGCCATGTTTTGAGTTTCCATGTTCAGACAATGAAGTGCTGGGATGCTGCCTGGCTTCTGTGGAATGCTGAAAAAGGAAATAGAAAGGGGATCTAACCAGCATTGAGAATCTAACAACTGAGGGAAAAGGCAAAAATAACAGGAGGGCATCCAGAGCATGAGATGTTTGGCCATTGTCAGATACACAGATCAACTAGTCAGGAAACCAAATGGCAGATTACTGCAGAAAGAAACTGTTGGGGAAGAGCGAGGAGATGAAAATCAGACGACTGGTAACCTGGAGCTCTTTTCTGAGATGGTTCTTTTGATTTTAGTAGTTTGATCACTTTCTGTATGTGAAGCGCTGTCCCTGCTTGCTCATTGCTGAGCAGCAGCACCACAGACCATGGCACAGTGTCTGTCAATACCCTTTCCAGTGGGATCAGGAAGGCAGAGGATTCCTGGAGAATTCCCAGGCAAATGGCACCTGTGCTCATACCTTGCAAATCGAATGCTGATGATCAGTGAGCTCCTGGCACAGAGCAGAGCCCTGCTCCTTACCTCTAGTACAATAGACATTTATGAAAAAGAAACAAAGGCAACAATTTAAACAATCTTAACACCCAAGGAATTTTTTGAAGTGGCACCTATTTCAGACTTCAAAAACTTACTAGTAGAAAGAAGTTTGTTCCTAAGATTTATGGAGGGTCTTATCTTCAGATATGTGCCTACAATTATTCTAGCTTAAGGTTTTGAAGGATTTGGGTCTTACTTTTTCTTACAATTGGTGTTGCTTATGGCAGTTTTAAAAAATTTAAATAAGATATCAATTGCGCTATGGTAAAAACTACAATTTTTTACATTATAAATTAAAATTTCAGGTTGTGGTAGCATTTTTTCCCACATAATTTTTATAAAGCTCAGACTTCACATAATTTTAAATCAAGCAATTTAAAGTCACTGATTCAAATCACTCCCCTGCTGTTTTGGGTCATTCTGGACAGACAGGAATGAAAAGCAGGGTTTTTTATGAGAGGAATGTTTGAAAATGTTTTTATGTGACTGCTTGGTGAGGATCTAATTGTTTTTGACATTAAAGAAAGAGAAAAAAACCTTGCAACAGCATTGTGGTAAAGCTTTTAAAGACAGAGCAGTCAGGCCATGTAAAACTCCAGTTACTATAGTAACAGGATTTTAATCCTTTATAAATGAATGTGGAGAATTTGGAGAAGTACAATCTGACAGAGCAACACCGTGAAAGTGGTCACATTCATCACTCTTCCCAAACACTTGGGTTACCATAGAATGGAAAAAGCCCCATTTGCAATGGAATATGCAGAGGGGTCAGAGAGGATCCTACCAGGATTAATTATGCTGTGTGTGAGAAAATGGACATTGGTGTGGAGAGTGGGGTTCCCCAAACAGGACTCCCAGGTTAGCTGATGGAACAAACAGACTCTTAGGGAGGATCCTTAGAAGATTCTGGAGAGAAAGACGAGGACTCAGATAGCCAAGTAATGGGGAGACATGGAAAACACAACCATTCTGAAGCTTGCACACAGGTGTATTTTGGATCCACATTTATCACCACTAGGTTAATTTAAAAACAAAGGATGTGTCCTCCTCCTCTGAATCCTTTGTAGCCTAAGTTAAGTGAATTTCAGTTTATTTTGTTTTGCTCTGTTTTGTTTTGGTTTTTTTTTTTTAGAGTAACATTTGTTATGTTGCTCACATTTTCTCCTGAGGACACAAGGAGAATAAAATTGTGGGATTTTTCTGGTTTTTCAGGTGTCCTGTTAAGCAGATGTATTTAATACATGTTAGATAATAACAGACAGTAATATGTAAACTACATAATGAAGTTAGAAGCCTGAAGCTCTGATTTCATAATAAAATCTTTTCTGTAAATGGTTGTTAGTTACTAAGTCTGCTGCAGCAGGAGTCTGCTATAACCTTATAAAGCTGGTTTGAGAGCAGAAGTCTGTTCTGTCCCAGATTTCCTTATGCTCCAGGAACTTGATTTTACAACAGTTCCTCTGTGTAAAAGGGAGAAAATAGTAACCCTAGAACACAGGGTGCTAAGAAAATAAACGTTTTATAGATTCTAAGGTTGTTCAAAACATGCTCCCATAATATGTTTAGGGCAGTTTAGGGAGCTTAGGGATACCCTAAAATAAATGTAGCTCCAGTTTTTATGCTTTAGGAGTGTTTTCTGTTAATGGAAACATAGCTGTGCATACCATAATGGTAAAGCACTGGGTGATGCTATGGGAGAAAGGGAAGAAAATTAAATTCACTTTCCTGTTCAGTGAGTTCTCCAAAGAAAGGAGAGAAAAGGAGAAAAATAATGCTTTTTATTTTCTTAATATGCTCTCCAATTTTTTCAAGTTACAGGTGTCTTGTGATTAACAGGAATCTGCTGTAAAGCAGGATGAAAAAGGGTCACATCAGGAAAGGCATGGACGTGTAGATTTAAAGGGCATTATCTATTTTATAATCAATCTGTTGAACTTAATAAAAAGGATTTCATCAAGTGGATTTTCATTTAGCACTCAATTAACAGGCAGTCACTTTTCAGAAACTTGTAACTTTTTCTGCTCATTTTCCCTTGCCTCAGAGTTTCACAGTACAAATGAAGTGTGTAAACTTTCGTCAATAAAATAGTACTCGAGAGCTCAGGGGGAGTTCCTTGTGCAGGTTGGCTGCTGGGAAGCTTCATAAAGAGCCACGGAGGAGATGAATATTAATGCCAAGCTTAAACCCAACAGCAACATTGCAGTGATTTGTCTCAGGGGCAGACAGGAGAGGAGCTGTTGGGAAGATTTGCTAATTCCAGTGCAACGCTCATTTATTTTGGACACCTGAGCAGTGATGTCTGGTGTAACAGAGGCCATTGGCCTTCCTTTCTCACCTCCTGTTCCTGGACTTTCTCTGGGTAGAGGAGCCTGTCATTGGTGCTTGAGTGCTCACTGTGGGCTGTGAATCTTTGAGCCAAATTAAAAATTTGCTTGAGCAGATGGAACAGTTTAGCTATGCATTCACTAGAAGAAATTTGAAGATTCGCAAATCTTTGCCATGTAGTTGATATGAAAAAAGAAGAGGGGAAAAAATTCCCTTTTTACCCATTTAGACAAGATCAAGGAAGTTTTAAAGTAGTGATAAAAACCATTATCAGCTGTTGTATTGTGACAACAGAGTCACTTAAACTTCAGTCTGTGTGGAATGAAAAGCTGCAGATAATAAGGATGCTCCTTGTCACCATAAAGAAGGAATATGCTGATGATTTTACAGAATGCAGGCTGACTGCCTATCACCTAGTGAATGCAATGGGTCTTTTAAACTAGCATTAAATTCATACAGTAACTTAATTGAAGCTACTGTTGTTTGTTCATTAAAAACAATGTACAGACTGTGCCCTCTAAGTATTCCAGGATGGATCTTTCAATTTTTTCCTGTTCAAACTCTTTCTCTGTGTATAAATAGAACACATAATTATAACTTACGCTAAGTGGCTCAAGTTTCAGTTATCTGGGGATCTCCTCTTTACTATCAAAAGGAAAATACATAAAGATGATAGAGGTCTGAGGCGTGGAAGATCCAAGGAAGTATTTTAAAAATAGAATCAAAATCAAGACATCTAATTGAAACAAACTATTTTTGAAGGGCTTGAGAAGAATTCAGTCAATGTAGGGCCTAATCTAAGAAGCAATCTCTTCTGTCTTATCTTTCTGAGTGCCCTAGAAATTAATGTATCTTATGGATTTATTGAGATTTATAACAATAATGAATACTTGAAGTCTAAGGACTGCAAACATTTAGTCATTCTGACAAAAATGTCTCATAAGAAATAATAGAAAGTGGCCAGATGATATAGTAACATATGTGTAAAATCACTGTTTATGAAGTACTGCTAAAGATGACAGCATTAAAAAGTTGAATGCAGTACAAACTCTTTGCCATCTTGACCCAGCTCCAGGGGAAAGAAAGTAGGCAAAGGAAGATAATACAGCTAGCAAACAATCCAAATGAAATGTTTGGCAGGTGTTAGTCCAAGAGGCTCAGGCACAATGACAAGGACTCCAGCGAGGTAGTGGTGTTCCTCCTACTCACACACCTTCTGAGCATCTGAGGAGGCTTCAGCTCTGCTGGCTGCCGCATTCAGATGGGGGACATGAATTTAGGCATATTGCTTTTCCAAATCAAGTGATATGGAGTATTTGAAAATGGCTTTCTCTTAATCTTTCCTATTTAAAGTGCTCCACTTTGCAAAAAAATAATGAATTATTCATTGGACAAGAAAAATAGAGAAAGTAAGAACTCTGAACTGAAGCATCAATTATTCATACAACTTTAGATCCCATGACTTTGAGTCGAGAGGTGAATAGTAGTCAAA
Source organism: Grantiella picta (assembly GCA_013397955.1). Classification (NCBI taxonomy): domain Eukaryota; kingdom Metazoa; phylum Chordata; class Aves; order Passeriformes; family Meliphagidae; genus Grantiella; species Grantiella picta. Next base: position 631,764 of record VZRM01008535.1, on the reverse strand, counting down.
AGTTTTTGATAAAAATCTTACCAAGGATTAACTTTTTCATATCATTGTCCTAATTGCATATATTAGATGTGAAAATTATCTCATTATTTGGAAAAAAAAAAAGGCAAGATCATATAGTAAAAATATACTTTGGTATTGTCACTTTCTCCACTCTTCCCATAAATGTGCTTTTTACTCTCTTTTATTCTTAATAATATTGAAATTTTCTATGCTGACTGATCATTTCCCAGATTTCTGTACATCATTTAATAATTGGGTTTTTTTCCAAGTTATGGACATTTCAAATGTAGCTGTATGGTTGACTTCAAGCTTTGAATCTGAACTAAATGAAGCCTTACAAAAAGTTTCTTTAACGGGAGAAAAAGAAGAATGGAAATCATCCACAGCTGATCATTTGATTTAGGTTTCCTTTCTCACAGGCTCACTGCAGTTTCCCAGCCTGACAGAGCCCCATGGAATCTGTTAGCCAGGATATTATAAAATAGAGTCAGTGCTTCCAGTCAGTCTCATTGTGTAAATTTACCATTGCCTTATGCTGTGGCTTAATTATCACCCAAAATGTGGTATGCATGGGAGGTTCGAATGACAAATGGCTTTTTGATGGGATCTTTGGAACATGCACCAACCTTGTGCACGTGTTTTTTAATACTGGTACAATGCTCTGTGACTGAAGAAGGATTAAAAATGTATCTAAATATATGTTACTAGTAGCACAACATCTGTAAAATGTTAATGTGCATTTTAAGGTGTATTCACAGAACATTATGAATGCTGAATAGGTGACAATAGATACGTTTATAAAATATTTATTGTGCACTCTGGGTTTAGTTATGCTGTGAAGCTGCTCAAAGGCCATCAGCAGAAAGTGAATAGAGTTATCAAGGTTAGAGTAAGCTGTTCAAAAGGAAATGTGCAAGCTAGAAATTAAGTACTGAATGTGATGACAAAAAGTTGACAAGCTACAATTATACAATAAACTGCACTCTGATCCAGAATAGCCCCCTGAGGTGTTGCAGCTTTCTTTGAAATATGGCATAAGGAGCACTTGTATCAAATTTTCAGCCTTTGGAGTATAGCAAAATGAAATTGCATCCATCACAAATTCCCTAATGAGTCTTTGAGGAAACATATGCAGTAAGTTTGAAAACATAATTTTGAAAAATCAAGAACTATTTCTGTTGTTAAAGGGCTGATTGATGTCCTACACATCATTGTAATACTGACAAAACAATTCAAAATACAGAATTTTTCAAATGTGAATTAATGTCTTCTCTTTACACAAGTCTGATGAATAAGTTTTAGATATCAATTTTCTAACTGTATGTAAACTAATTCTTTTTGCTCCTCCAAACAAGCAATACAAATTACAACATAATTTGCTATTCTTAAATCTTTCTTTCAATTTTCCTTGCTTGAAAGTGATAGGCTGTAACGGAATTTCAGATATAAATATTAAAAGAGCAGCTTTAAGATGAAAAGAAATGGTAATATTAGTTGATATTTAATTAAAAGACAAAACTAGCTCTTATATTACAGACATATAACCATGGTTTAGTGGTGGACTTGGCAGTGCTGGGTTAATGGTTGGACTCAATGATCTTGGAACTCTGTTCTCCCAACCTAACCGATTCTGTGATCACAGTTTAAGAACACTGAGAACAAACTCTTACCTTGTGAGAAGACTTCCGACTGTATTGCTCTGGGCATGTACTGCAGCTTCTGTGGTCTCCTGGGAATCTAAATGTTGTTGGTTTCTGTGTATAAGTGATGGTTTGGGAACATCAGAAGCTGGATTTTTGCTTAAAAATTCTCAAACGGTCACTGTAGTGGAAACTTGGCTGCACTGTCCCACTGTGCAGTTTGGTGAGGTCCAAACTGAAGTAGGAAGAACCGCAACTAAGAAAAATGGGTTGTCCACTTCTCTACGTCCACTTAGCTGTTGACGTGTCTGCAGAAACTTCCGTCACACTAGCAAAATGATTTGGAAATCATCAGCAAAGTCTGACGTGTATATTCCTATCCTGAAGAAATATCACAAGTATCAGAAATACCCTTAAAAATATTCAAAGCAGGCTAAGTGTCCTAAATCTATCTGAAGTCCAGAGTGATCTGGATATCTAATTTTCCTGGACTCTAGTAACACTTTAAAATCACTTCAGATACAGTATCTTAGATACATTTTTCTCATTTACTACTGTTACAAAGCAAAAATCAATGTTGCAGCACCCTTAGGATTGCCTTATTTTAAAATCTGTATTTTTCTGTAAAGCTAGCTGGCTATGAAGTCCTAGAACATTTGCCATCTTTTCTTCTTTCTATGGATTCATTGGGAAACTGGTAAAGTTTGTAGAGGAGCCCAGCTCTTCTACAAGATTCAAATCCGGAAGTCCTTGTAGTGAAAATTGTTGTAAACTGAAGAGCACCTATGTATCAAATAGAGTTCTTCCATTCTTTTATCTTCTGGGCATTTTTCTTGTAACTGAAAGGAGATGGGCTTTGATGTTGATTGAAGCTTTGTTTTGGCCCAGCAGGATTATTATTGTTTTCCTCCCTTTTGTTCTTCTTGCATCTACAAATACAAGTAATTTTTAAAAAGAACATTTCTTCCTGGTGGTTTAATCCACCATCCTCATAACAGACACTGTAGGACCAGAGTGTTACCTGAAGTACCAAAAAAAGGAATTCACCATGACTTTCAAAAATTTTCTCTCACCTGTAATGATTTGATATTTCATTTTTGGTAACAATGTTTTCTTTTCCCACTTAAAATTATGCAGCTAGCAAAACCTAAAATACCAATAAACGGTTAGGGATCTGTATTTATATCAGCTGATGTAAATCATTACAGCTCCATAGTCTTCAACAGATATGCACCAACAGTGCTGACAGGGACATCCTGTTTATTTTTGCTTAATGGGATGTACAACTTCCAGCAGGAGAGTCTCTTCTGCTCTGAACGCCACGGTTGTTTCCATCCTGTTGAAATGTTCATGAATGATATTCAATTAGAATTACTTGGTCTTAACATGTACTCCTGTTGGTAATTGCCTGACATAGAAAAGGCATCACAGAATTGCTTCCAGGCACTGTATTTCCAGGAGTATTTTAATATTCATATTAACTAGTAGAGAAAGAATTTCTTTAAAATATATATTTTAGTGTCTTGATTTGTAATAAATGTGGGTGAAGAGTCTGCCAGGTTTAAAGGTAAATAGTGAGCTATATTGCTATTCTGTTAAACTCACACAGACAGGCCCTTAGCTGCTCCAACAAGATCTTTTCAATTTTCTGATTGTTTTGATTGCTTATTTGTTCCAAAATGACCTTCAATAAGCATTGCTTTCCTTCCCATCTACTCAGAAAGAGGTCAGTAAAAACATGGCTGTCAAATATCTGTCAGAACAGATTTATTGTACTGCTTAAACCTGTTGAAGTAGATTTTTTTCTCCTTCTCTCCTATAATCTGACCCAGGGGTTAAACTCTCAAGTATAATATTTTTTTTTTCCCTTTTTCTTCTTGACAACTTACATGAAACAATACAGGTGTGAGTCAAATCTCTGGGGCACAGTGTCTGAATGAGTATGAAGCTTCTTACTGCTGGCAGAACTGGCTTTAAAATGTGCCTGGATCTGAGTATTTTTATCAGTTGATTAAAAAAAAACAACGCTAAATCCCATTTTATCTCACGATTCAATTCTGCAATAAAATTGATGCTTCACACAGGATTCACTAAAATCACAACATGTCTTGAGCTGAATTTGCAATCCAGACCAAGTGGGATAAACTTTGGAAGATTTTGCATCACCTCCTCTGTCAAGGAGACCTGGTGCAGAAACAAATCTCTGCTTGGTTAGCACTGGAAAAATCTAACTCAAGTCCCTTCATTTGTGTATAATTTTTTTTCCCTCTATAAACCCAGGATAGCATAATGAAAGGTAAACAAAATCCTATCGAAACAACATCGTTTTATTTACAATTAATTGAAATCTATCATTATTCTTTGTTAAACTTTGTTCGCCCATAATCGTCAAGGGTCCATAAAATAACCATTCCTTCAGAGATGTAAATTTAATTCCATTATCTCTTGTTCCAAACATTTAGTAACCAGCATTTAGTAAATGGTAAACAGTGTCAAGCTGCAGAAACTTGTATAACAGTTCCTTAATTTCAGGGGGAATGATAACGCAGGGTAAACACACCAGGGGTCATTGGCACAGCCAGCTGGGGGTTATCTGAGCTGCCACGTTGCTGCAATTTGGAGAAGTTGTTTTGCAGTCTGCTAAACCAGACAAAGAGTTCACTAACTGATCGTCCGAAGACTCACAATGGCAGGCAGCAGCAAAAGCCTAGGTTTCCGTTTGCACCTTTGATACCCTTTAGAATGATTCTGAAATGCAAGGGCTCCGTGGTGAGCTGCTGGGTGGGAACTGCTTGGTTCTCGCGCTGGTTTGCTGCTGTTCCTCACCAGCTGGTAACAATCTGGCTCTGAGAGATTAGCGTTTGCGGTTTTTTTGCTAATGGAAGTGTTTCCAGTAAGTACAAAAAGGATAATAGTGTCAGATGGTCAGACACTGGCTACCATAAGATTGGATTTCTGTGAACATGATCGCCCTTTCCAACAAGATTTTAGAAGAAGTGTCAGCTGCCCATTTGTCCAGGACAGTGAATGCCTGAAAGTCATCTGGAAATGTAACAAATTGTCAGCTGATAACACAGTCCTCTGTGCATGTGTAACACCATCAGTGTGCTGTAGTGTGCATTTTGAATGAAAGGGAGCTAATAAAACAGTTACAGAACACAAAAGAAAAGGGGAAAACAGCAACACAGATGGGAAAGCAAATCCTGACCTTCTGAAATAACGAGAATTATGTAGGGTGCTTCACCTAGCCCCCAGATTTGACAATGACTACAATCAGCATGGGATGCTTTAGCACTGTGTTTAGGTGGGCTGGTGAGCCCTTAGAAGAATAATAAGCTATACCTGTTCCAGTGATTTTATACTAGGGTTTGCATTTTAGAGAAATGAATCTTTGTGTTTCAGAAAAGCTGGCTTATAGCATGTGAAATCACAATGAATCTGTTCCAGGGCCTACCCTCTGCGGGACCTCCTGAGCAGGCTTTACATCCCCAGCTCTCCTGGAACGAGGGGCAGAGAAGCTGCCCGAGCTCCGCAAATGCTCATTTATCCTACTGAGAAGCCACAGGGTTAATTAGCTCAGGCACTTCTCACTGCTGAAGCAGGGACACTAGTTCTGTTATGTGAACTACTTGTGGTGCTGTCCTCCTGGGTGTGTGTGTGCTTCCTTGTGGGACACAGCTTGGGCATGTTGCAGGGTTGCACTTCGTAGGAAATGAATTCACAAGAGAGGGAATAACTGAGTTTTCACAGCAGAAGGAGGGCGTTTTGAGGCCTGATGTGGTGGTGCACTGCAGGGCTTTGGAAAAGACAGCAGTGCCATTGTCCTGTGACTCTGACAGCCCCTGGACTCGAGGCCTCTCTTACGCCTGGGATTGCATTTTCTGGAGCTGCACACATGTGCACTTTGCTCTCCCACTCCTCTTTCCCACCCTTTTCCTTGCTCCTGCACTGGCCATGTTGCACTGGTGGTGTCTACTAGAGCAGTGAATCCTGTGTCTCATCAAAAGCTTCTGAACTACTGAATCTAATGGTGTCCACTGAAGAGAGAAACACCAGTGAACCTAAAATTAAATTTGTTAATCCCATTAGGACTGTGACTCAAACATTTTTTACATACCTACACACCTAGTATAAATTAATTTTTGAAGCTAATTTTAAGTACCTTATAACAGGTGTAATTAGAACAAGGGTCATTAAGGTGGATTTGACAGTAATTTGGTTTGCTTTAATCACCTCATAGAACTTCATGCAGCAGGTGGAAAACCTTAGTCTGTTTGTCTGTAGTGGTATTTTATACATCAGGAAAGATGAAAACTAAATATTTCAGATCAGCCAGACTTTCCAACTGCCACCTTCCCCAAAACCAAATGTGATAAATAGATGTAGAAAACATGCTGACACATAAGGAAAATTGGAAATATGGGAGAGCTTAAGTTGTAAACTGACACAGTGTCTGAAAACTTTTTTAGTGCCTTCTGCTGTGAACTGCTTGTTTGCAAAGCCATTAGTGCAATGCTCATTAGATTATTCCCAGGACATTTGTACAGCACCAACACTGACAATCCTTTTATTTTTTTCTTGTGGTTAGTGGTGGCTTTTTGTGTGGGTTTTTTAAAAATTATTTTTATTTTTAATTATTTCTACTTGAGCTGGAATTTTAATTAGAACAATCTTGTTTGTAAGAATGGATGCTCACCTGTTGAAGCACAGAATTAGTTATATATAAACTGCTCAGTATATTTGATGGTGTTGTCAGAACAGCATTTTATGGAGTGTCCTTCATGAGGCGATTTGGCACACTATGCAGCACATGAAAATTTAGTGGATATTTTACAGCACACAAGACCCAAGTAAGAAAAGAGACAGAGATCGTAAGATAGATGGAGCTGCACAAATAAAAGAATTACTATGAACTGTGGCAAAACAGGGTCAGGGGACAAACAAGGTCAGGTTTAGAGCAGAATTAATGGGTGAGAGAGGAGATGGATCTGAGATCTGACTTACAGTGAAATGTATCACCAGCTGAACAAATTGAAGAATTTTGCAGTGCTCTGTGTGTCAGCAACTTCCTTTTGCAAATCTAAGAGCCATTCCAAGGCTTAAGAACCTCAGGTTAAATCCTCTGCTAAGCTAAATAGTGCAGTTCAATTGATTGCAATGGGACTATTCCAATTTACCCACTGATGATCTGACTTGCAGTTTTCCCTGGTAAAGAGATCACAGACCCTTTTATTCTATGGAAAATGTCACTAACTTGTGTGCCTTCCTTCCTTCCTCTCCTTCCTCTCCTTCCTCTCCTTCTTCTCCTTCCTCTCCTTCCTCTCCTTTTTACTCTCTCACATACACACAAACAATGATATAGAAGGCTGTTCTACTGAACATTTTTCTATTACCTAATTTACTCTTAAGAGAATTGTCAGAAACCTGAAGTGTGAGAAAAACAGAACTGGATAGCTCCTCGCTGAGTAATGCCTCTGGCTCTCGGAAGACTTTCCAGAAACAAGGATAGAGCCAGAGCAAGGTCAGTCTGCTCCAGCACCTTGTGGTTGTGCAGGTAGTGACCAACCTCTGCAGGAACACGGGGTAGTCTTGAGGCCTAAGCAAGCACACAGCAGTGTGTCCTCTAAATGTTCTTCTACCTTTGAGTGATTTCTCAAAGTAAAAAATTGTGTGTTAGATATGTCCTGAAGCAGAGGTCTTTGTTTTTAGTGGGGCTTATGGAATCTCTTTAGTCATTTTGTCCAGTGCTTTTCAACCCATGTAGTATTTTAGATTCCTTCTTTGGAAAGGAATTTGTAACTTAACTACTATGTAGCCTAAATACATGTTATATGGAGAAATATCTCACCCTTCTATGCTGTGCAAAGATGCTTGATCTGATCCCAGCCCTGCAAACTTATTTGATTTCTTCCCCTCTCTTTTTGTTCCCCCTTTGTATTGGAAGCAGCAGTGAACAATCAATCTCTATTCACTGTCTCCTTTCCACTCACAATATTACGGAACTCCCCCTTTCAGCCTTTAGTTGTCTCTTTTCAAACAGAGAAACACTAATCTGCTCCGTTGCTCCTTTTACAAAAGCAGTTCCATGCATCTGTTTCATAAACCTGTAGCTTTTCCCTAAGCCTTTTCCTTCTCCACAGTGTGCTTTTGGAGAGCAAGCAGGTTCTGATTTATGCTCTGGCATAATAGCATTATCTGTTGTAGTCTTCATTACTTTTCAATAATTTCTAAACTTAGTTTGCTTTCAAACCACTACTGAGCACTGAGCTGATGTTTTTACAGAGGTATTTATTATAATATGAAAACCTCATTCCTATGTGACTGTCGGTTGAAAGACTGTAATTCCATAATAATGTTGGGATGTTTTTTCTCTTGGATGTATAATCTTCACTCACTTGCATTGAATTATGTCTGAGACTTTGTCACTAAAGAGCTTTCCTGCCCAGGGTCCTCTGCAGTTCTCCAGCAGCACTGGCTTGACATCCATCTGTTAGACACTGTGTAGCAATGGCGGTGTGATAGGGGTATGCACCATCCTCAGGGCATGAAAATTACTTAATGGCAACCCCATTACAGAAATAATCACTACCCACTGTTTGCTTTATCTGTGGAGATTTTTTTTATTTGACTGAAAAACATGCATTTACAATGCAACGAATGCTTACCTGGATGTTCTGATCCACAAGTGTGACATTCATTCCAAAGGTGGTGAGGGAAATGTACAATTTCTCTATGGACCAGGACTATCTTCCTTATGATTCTCTAGTCTGGTAGCTACAACACCCTCATTAGTCCTGTTGTGACATTACTGGGCGTACTGATTGTTCTCTGGTGATTTCAATAGTATCACTTGAATTTGGACTGATTTCCTAAGGAAACATGTTAATCATCACCCTGTAAATTACTTTTGAACTTACTGTTGACTTTAAACCATATTTTGAAATGGATTAGTAATAGTAAATTCCCATAAATTTTGGGAAATACCCTGGCAAACAACCTGCTTAAAGGAACGTATGAAGTTAAAACTCACTGTATGCTGTGTATCACAAAATTCACGTTAAAGAAAAACTGAGGAATGCCCAAATCTTGGATATACCTTCATTTTTGTTGTTATTTTTAATTATTATTTTATTCCCTCTCTTGATTCTCCAATATTAAACCCACAGCATCTAGTAAATCTGTTGATTTTTCTCTCATATTAGGATCCCATATTGGTTAATGATAGAGATCTTCACAATGCTTTCCTTAGTTACGGTCTTCTTATGAAGCATGAAGTTAGTCTTCCAATGCTCTGAAAAATCTTTTTCAATTTGTTCCAACGCTCCTGAAACTGCTTGTTACATTGCATATTTATTAAATATATAAAAGATGGGATGATTAAATGAAAATGAAGTATCTTTCAAAAGTGTTTCTACAGTTAGCCATGAAAATGACAAACTGCTACTAAGATACTGCAATGAATATCTCTCCACCAGAAATTTTTCCAACCACATTCTGCAATAACTTTGGCAGCACTGGTCTATGCCCAAACAGCACAATTCTGGGAAAGGGCAAATACTCCCCTTGAGTGTCATCAGTGTCTGGGTTAAACATGAAGTAGAGAGGTAGGAAACATAAATTCTGTTGGGGCTCAGGAAGAAGGAGGACTGCAGAAAATTGGAGACATGGAAGATATTGTTATTAAATACCCCTGAAACCCATTTCCCCTTGGAGGGATAAAAGACTTGTATTTGCTGCATGCTACAGTGCAGTGGCTCAGATGCTGTGCTGCCTGTGAGAACAGAGGAGCAGCAAACATGGAAGCATCAAAGTCTTACAGAGAACACACAAGATACCACTTTGATTTTCTCGTTCACATTGGAGTCGTTTCAAAGACCAACAACCCCATCAAGGTGATGTAAGGAGTCAAATGACACAGGCAGAATGAAGTTCTCTAGATCTGGAGGTATCTGGAGCACCAAAATTTTGTGTCAGATTTCATAACCAGTGGTGTCATTTTCCAAAGTATTTTCATTTACTGTGTTCACAATATGCACTGAGTTTTCTGCTTTTACTTTTTCAGTGGATAAAAATGAAACAAGTTCAGCCTGAGCAGTTTGAATGAGGTCCCAGGATAAATTTGCTTTGGGATACACAATTGATACCAAAAGTCAGTGATAGGAAAATATCTTACAGATTTAAAAAATGAAGCTAAACCAAACAAGCTTTAATAAAAGTTACATGATTTCTGTTGTTTTGAAGCCCTTTGTTTGTTTACCATCCAGTCCCTAAAGGTTTATAGCTCTGTTCGTTAAGCAAAGGTCATGCTAATCCTCCCTGCTCACCTCTCACCAAGCACAAGTGCTGTGCTGCAGCATGAATGGTAGAAATACCCGGCTTGCCTCAGCAGGCTTTTGTTTGGCTTTCAAGATCCTAATCAAAACTGGCATTCTATTGCCCCCACTGATTATGTCTCTCTTAAAACCAATGCACTCGTGTCTTGAGCCTTTCAAGGGTTTGCAGGTATCCCTTCTCCAGCCCCAGCACTGAGGAGTGAGCGTGGCTGTGCCAGTTACTAGAACAGTCAAAAGGCAGAAATGAACCACAGAGTTAAAGGAATTCATCATTTCAGAACCCCATATGCCTGGAAATATGATGCATTTTGTGAAACGAGTGAAAAAGCATTTAGAGAAGTTGGTAGAGATGAATCCCCTTAAAAACAGCTTAGAGCATTTAAAAAATGAGAACTGTTCACAACAAAACATTTTCCTGCCCCCCAGACCCTGTGGGGATCTCATCGTCCACTCTCATTCCAGTCCAGTGGAAGTTTTTCTATCAACTTCGGTGAAATTTAGAATATTCCTTTGCTTCTAATTGCTAGATTTTGTTTTCTTTTAAACATATTACATGAAATAGTTCCAATTAAATTAATTTAGAATGGCCGCCCTTAAAAGGCCTCTGACAGCTTAAGTGCACTACAGTCCAGGTGAAAAACAACCAAGAAGATACTGGAGCATTTAGATACCACTATCAAAGATTTTCAGCAACATATGGGCTGTCTGTTTGGAATGGACACTCATTTATTTCTCCCATATAGCAACAGATGTTTTCAAGGCTTTGTCAACAAAATAAAACGACTGTAAAAAGCACTTCTACCTTCTCATTTCCCATTAGGAAAATTTAAGGTAAGAGTTCCCTTCAGGATCTCTCCAGCTGGATAACTTGATAGAAAAAACAATATAACCTAAGAAATCCAGAGTTATGGTCAAGCTGAAAAGGAGTTGTATTTACAGGAAGGACATCTGAGGGAATTTAACTAGAATTTAAAATGTTTTCAGTTTCCTGCATTCCATTCCTTTCCTTTCCTTTCCTTTCCTTTCCTTTCCTTTCCTTTCCTTTCCTTTCCTTTCCTTTCCTTTCCTTTCCTTTCCTTTCCTTTCCTTTCCTAGTATTGAGTATATAATTTCCTTTAAACAAGCACCCTTGATTAATATAATGCATTGGCACACTGGTTTTATCTCTCAAAGTACTGCAGGTGTTTTCTTGCAGAATAGGACTTTTTTCCCTTGGAAGTGTGCAGATCCTATGTAGAGTGATTTTCTGAATACACTTGGGTGTGCTTCTTAAATGTGCTGAGCCTAGGGAGATCCTAACTTCTCAGATTCTGTTAGTGTATTATTTTGAAATCAGAAGCTGTGGATTATTTTAGGCTTTCTTGTGCATGGCTAAAGAAAACATAAATTGGTGTCAACAGATGTGGTAAATAAATTCTTAATGTACTGTCAGGGTACAGGTAATTACACACCCTGATAGGTTGGAGGGATTAGGTACTTTCTGATTTTTGTGGGTGATTTTGTAGATGCTGTGAATTTGATTACTTATCTATGCCTTTCTATAACTCAAGCTGAATTGAATCAGAGGAAGAGTTGAGGATGTTTTAAAGTTATAGTCTGCTTCAGAAATCTTATTTGTTTTTTTTTCTAACTCATATGAGATTTTCCTTTGTACTGACTCACTGGTCCCTTCATTCCTTGTGTCTTCTGAATCCAGTGCACAGGAATATTCTTTTGGTTATTCCATAGCTAGAAGATGTGTGTTCTGCCTGTGTACCTGCCATGTTAATTATTAGTGGTGTAATTAAAAAGATTAATGCCTTAGGATATCTCACGGACTGTTTTTAAAATCATGTGGGAATTAAAAGCACTGCCAGTTTTGCACACATTTGAATTATTGTTCATTTACTTTTGAAAGAAAGAGTTCCATGAGTTCTACCAGAAATTACACTACTTTTGTTTTGTGATATCATTATTACAGACTTGAATTTCTGACTCTTGCTGGATTAAGAAATTGGCAGGCTTTTTAGCTTCTGGATCAGAACAAGAAGTAGCACCACCCTCACAAGGTGCCTCACCCTTGACCTGAAAGAATACCTCTGGGGTGAAATAATCTACCTACTCATTCAGATTTTGGAACTTCATTTGAAAGAGCAGAAAAAGCTGCTAATTAGCACTAGGCGTGATGGTGCTTTTTTTGTCCTGGAATCCTCTCCTAATGAGGTTTCCTTTCAACTTGCTACAGTGCAGTGCCTGCATTAAAGAGCTCAGCATATGCAGCAGCTTTGAACCTTCATTTTGAAAAAATCTTTATTGAAGTGACAGCCCTCCCCCCACCCAAAATTTACAATTTTGAACTCTAAATGAAATATTAATGAGATCTAGTGCAAATTATTTGATACGGAGAGATGAAGAGCTTAAAACTCCACTTATTTTGATGACTGTTTTATTCGTGCGTGAGGGAGGAGGGGTTGCCCTATTCCTCTCAAAAGAAAATTTCTGGGACTTCTGTTTCAGGTATCACATATGTGCTGTTTCCTGTAACATCAGCTGCAGACTGGGTGCTATTGCAGAACGTTTATTATCATTTGTCTGCAAAGGGAAATAGGCCAGAAAGGATCTTTAGTTTGCTGACCAATGTGTCGCAGTGCAGAGCCAACTGTTAGTGTCGGGGTGGGAGGAAGGAGGCAGAGGAGCAGAGAGCAGCAGGTTGGCACAAAGCCTGCCAGGATCACCCCAGCACCCCAGCAGGATGAGCTGCCACAGGGAAGGATGTGTGGCCTCTGTTTGTGCTGCTCTCTGGATACAGTCGATGGTTCTGTGCCTGAGGAAACCATGGAGGTTTGGGTTTGCACTTCAGCTTCTCTCAGGTTTGCAAATTTACGGCTTTTGGCTGCTGAACGGAGTTGGAAGAGAAAGGAGAGCTGGAGTTTGTTAAAAGCAATATGAGTGAGAGAAGATTGACATGACACTTCCCTTCTAGCTTTTCCTAGTTTTTCAGGCTTAGGAGCAGACCTTGTCCTATGTCAGTTGTTTTCAGCATTAAGCACTAACGTGATTTCATAGCATTGACAACAAACCTCAACCATTTGGTTCTTCTAAAGGAATTAAATTCTTCACATTCTTACACTGATATGTTTCAAACTTAAAAACTGAATGCTTTTGTCCGACCATTGTAATCTTCATAGGTAATAAAATAATTATAGCAACCTATAATCATATTGCAGTTAAATTTATTAACTGATGGTAGAACAGAACCTGGACTAGATCAGAGCAAGAATTTCCTTAAAAGTGAAGTTGAATATGTGCTTGTGCCTTAGTAAATACATGTTCAAGGAGAGACAGATTTAAATAAGTATCCAAAACCATGGTGAAAATTGATAACATGCCATTATGGACATAGCATCATGCTAGAAATAAGAACAGATTAAGAAAAGTGCTGATTAGTTCCTAATTTAAGGAATGTTTTGATGGTTTTGGTGAAATTTTCATGTTTGACATTTCAAATCTCCTTTTCAGTTGTTTGAAAAACAGTTCAACCATGAGAAGAGGCACAAAAGGGCATGACATATTGACATAGAAAGATGTGGATCACTGAGTCTCATGAATTTCCACATCTAATGTCGGCAACTTCTCTTAAAAATTGTTTTTTTCCTAAGTATCAGCACTTCAAACTCAGCTTAGATCCTTTCAGTCATGCTGGCTTCTTTCCATCATATGCAGCTCACCCCAAAGCAGTACTCTGTGGGCTAAATGATGGTCTCAGCTACACTTGCACAACTTCACTTATTGCAGATGATGTCTGTAGTGACACCTGTGCAATTCCATTAGCCTTTCAGTGCCACAGGTCACTGTCACCACGAGCAGCAGCTGAAGCTAATGGGATTTCTCTGCTGCACTGTAGAATGAAAGTTGCATGACAACGTTTTTGAAGCTTGTAATTATGAATTAGATCATAAGAACTCATCTCAGTTGTCAGAGTCTGGTTACTTCCGTGGTTCTCATAGCTGAATGAAAATATTGTTTATAAAAGCCAGATTCTGATCACTCATCCAAGCTGGGCAATATCTTGCTTACCTGAATAAGGTGAGCTGCTGCTTAATGCTAATAAGGTGCTAGAAGGTGACCCAAAGTGGATGGGAGTGATAGAAACCAGAGATTTGCAGTAGATGTGTCATCTACATGCATTCATTTCCAACAGACCGCAGTTAAACGAATGTAAGCACAAACCTAAAGGACATAAAGTCAAGGTCCTGTTACAGTAATTTATCTGTGTTGCTGTAGCCTCTTTTGGGCACTTCCAACACTGGAAAGTAAAAGGTTGTCAGTGGAATGGTTTATTTTGTGTTATGAACATGGCTAGAGAACAAGCAGTGAATTGCTTGTTTTCATAACAAAAGAATCAAAGTATCGAAAGGAATGACAGCCCTTCACACTTAATACCTGCGAACTTTCTGTTTCACCAGCCCGAGTGAAAACAATTACACAAATTCTTTTCTATGCTGGTAAGGGACCCACAACTGGTCCTTAATTGCTGCTCTCAGAATACCACTAAAACAATGAGTCTGTTTTGGAGCTGGTTTCCTCATATTCCCTCACCCTAGGAACACTCTGCTTCCCAGCTTTGCTGCTGACTGTCATGCTTTCAGTAACAGACCTTCCTTGCTGTGGGGGGAGAAGCAGGAATTACGGAAGCTGTATTCTCAAATAGCAATTTCTCTGAAATTCAGGGCGAGGAGAGGATGCTTACTGCTGAGAAAAGCAGGCCTTAACTGTAAAATTTGGAAAGCTATGATAGATGAAAAGAAGGTTTGAGGCTTATTTTAGCACTGCTTCCATCAGGTTCTGGCTGTATTTTGTGGATGAGCCTGTGGTAGTGCTGAGCCATGAGTTGGCAATTTAGCATTCACTGACAGAGCCCTGAAGGCTGTCATTGCTTTGACCTTCTCAATGCCCTCAATCTGACATAGCAATCATTTAAAAGCCAGGAGAAAGGTAAATCAAGTGTGGTTTTGAGTAGTTGCAAAAAGGATCATGATTATTACTAAAAGTAAACATTAAATAGAAAAGAATAATGCAATGTCTAAAGTAAAGCAAATCTCTGAACGGACTGAAACTGGGGTCATCACAGTTAGGTATCCATGGAATTGAAATCATGCTCTGTGAAACAGACAAATCATTTTTGTGGAGTGAGTGACAGTGATGGGAATCCCTGGTTCCTGGGATGAGCAAACTTCACTCCCTAGTCAATTCAATTGCTTTATGATTAAAGAGTTGTGTGGAGAGACCCCATTTTAATTATATTATAGATCTTGAGGAATGTACACCCCATGAGATGTTTCTGTGGACATATAGTCTATCCAAACCCCTCAGTTAGACATTAGCTGTCAGTGATGTGCCCAGAGAAATATGCATATGTATCCTACATGCAGGAGGAAAATGAACAACTATCCCTTTTTAACTCTTTACTGATCAAAAGCACGCATAGGGAAGTAAAAACAAGACAGCAAGAGGAAAAAAGTGTTACTAGAAACACTTGTACCCTGCCAGTTTGGGACTGAATACTCTCAGCCTGGGCTCCAGAGTAACTTTGTCTTCATAGCTTCCTCATGATGTAGCATTTGATATTCTTTGTGGAAAATCAATCTTCTGGCAGACTTTTTCAGGAAAGCTTGTACCAGGGAAAAAGTCACGAATACTCCAATAATTTATACTGCAATAGTATATGGATTACTGCATAAACAGGAATGAAATCTATGCTAGAAAACACAGTATGTAAAACATAAATCAGAATACTGGCTCACATGATTGACAGATTGTCCCCAGCTGTGGAAACAATCCTTCAAGCCCTGGATTTAGACTCTGGAATTCTTTACCTTGCTGTCAGCCTTTTGGATAAATCACATTTCTTTACTTTTTATTTGTTTTTTGCCCTGGAAAGTAATCATAATTACATTGATTTATCAATGAGAAATGCTATAAAATGATAGTTATTTCAGCCAACAGTGTTTTTATTCATTCATTGTAGCGGGATTTGGTTCACATTTTTTGCCAGAAGGAATGAAATATTAGCATCAGAGTTAAACCAGAGCCAAAAAGAAACCAGTTCAACAAACACAGGCAGAGTATTGCTGCAGGATAAGCTTCTGGTACTTCCTATGTTATGAGATATATCTTATTTTCCAGCTGAGAGGGTCTTATCCAAACCCATGGAAGTATAGATAATTCTTTTCTTTGTTTCCACTGAGCACTGGATCCAAAGTCACATTAAATAAGATGAATAGAAGGTTCCTGTTAGTGATGACTACTTGGGACTGATAATGGGAAAACCAGACAACTGTATGGTTCTCGTGTGACAAGGAAAAGACAGAGGCCAACAATTTATTTATGGCCACTGTTTCTCTCCATAGAATATCCTTTCTAACATGCAGTCCTGAGGCTGTCTATTGTACACGCATGATATCCTTTGCATTATGCTCTCATTTTGTAAACTTAAATGTACACACTGGCAGTGGAGGGAAACTCCCCTGGGGATTCTGAGCCACTCTGCAGTGCTGACAGAGCTCTTCCCAGGCTAGGGTCGCTACACTGCTCTGCTTCACAGCACAATTACAGCTACAGCAGAGAGCAAACTGCAAGGCAGAGGTAGAAACAGAGAAGAGTCCAACATTCGTAAGGAGCTGAGGAATGCAGATCAATGTTTAACTCTGGAACGATTGCAAGAGTCACTGAAGGACTGACTTTGCACCTATTTGCAACTTAAGTGGATAAATCTACTTGTGCAAACTAGGAAGAAAATTGTTATCAGGAGCTGTCTGACTTAAAAACTTTCATGTCAACCAATTAAAGAGCAGGAAGGGAAAATCAAAACCAACAGTATTAATAGAACATTCTGAAAAAAAAAGCAAACAGTTTCACCAAATGAATTAATTAAACCTCCTAAACTGGACAGTCAAGGCAATTTCATCATATTCGTTGTAAACTTGTGTGCTGATTTAAAAAGAAAACTGACCCCTTTCAGCTTGCAATATTATAAAAATCGTGGAAATACAGAAAACTTCCCTGCTGTCCCCTGTTATTGAGCTGTGGCAATGTCGGGAATAGAGTTGAAACCTCAAACCTCCAAGGAGAAACACTGGGAATATAAATCAAGCCATCTTCTCTGGGACTGTGTGACCTTGGCAACATCTGTGAAAATAAGTAGCATTTTAATATTTTCTTTTCTTTTCTTTTCTTTTCTTTTCTTTTCTTTTCTTTTCTTTTCTTTTCTTTTCTTTTTTTTGTTAGATATGTTCAGTTATACTAGTCATATACATAATGGTTTTTTCTTTCATTTTTCATCACTTGTTCTCTAATCACACTGTAACCTACCAGTAACAGTTAAAGTCCCTTTTGGGTTTTTTTTTTAATGTAGAAAATAATGGCATTTCTGTATGCCTGGCAGGAATGATATTTTATAATCCTGCTTTTCTAAACAGGTGTCTTTCTGCCATTCTCTCTGAAATAATTTACAACAACTTATAAGCAGCTGATTCAAAAACCCAGGGAGAATTAAGTGCCTCAGCAAGATTTAACCTCTGGAAAATATCCTCTGAAGTGCATTTGTTTTCTAATTTGCTCATTTTTGCCAGCTTCACATATTGTTCTTGTTATCCGTGAGCTGTGCACAGTTCCAGTCAGGTACAAAAAAGGCATTTTCCAGTTGTGGACGTCCTGTGATTTATGGGAAAAAAATATGGTGATGATGTTTTTCTGCCTCCACCAGAAAAAAGGAAGAGGAATAAGTGCAGTGTTCTTGTGTGAGTGAGCACAGAGCAAGAATCAGAGATCATTAGTTATGCTGCCACAGCTGATTTACACAATGTGTGATCTAACTCTACCTGAGTAAGCACATGTGCACACACTCCACACATCTTTATGCATAAACTTTTTTCACTTGTTTGAAATATCAAGGATTCTGGCTGACATGACATCTTTAAGGGCATTATTAACTTTTTTTTGGTATCTTTTTGATTGCTGTATTGCTTTGATAGTACATCTAAGGAAAAAATAGTTTCACTGTCTTTAATTCAAGAGGTAGAAGGGAGGAACAGAAAACCTCTGGGTTTTCTCCTGGGTTTTTCAGTACTTTGAAGATCCCAGATTCTCCTTTATAATACTATCAAGGTTAAAAAAAGTTGGGAAAAAATGGAATCTCATGGGTATGTACCACATAGGTACTCCAAAGTACAGCTGCAAAAATTTCTGAAGAGGAATTAGAGGACAATCTTTAAGTTCTTCATTTAAACAGAAAGAGGTAAACTATTTAAAAAGAACTGAACTAGTTTTGAACTGAGTGATCAAAAGAGGGAAATGCACATGGCACTAATGCTGGGTCTGACAGCATCAGATTGCTCATGCAGTGCTCATATTCATTCATCGCTTTTTGCAATTGCTCTCAAAACCCCAAGGAAAGAAAAAGAATCTCTCTGAATAATTTAAAACAGCTCTCTTTTCAGTCATCACTCCTTTTGTTCTTGTGTGTATCTATAACCTCACACCAGTCATTTTAATTTATCTGTGGTTGTGGTATAATCATCTCAAAGTCTAAAGCAGTGGGAGAGCAAAATGGAGAGGAAGTATTTATAAAATTTTATGGAATAGGAAAAAAGAAGGCAAAAATCCTCTAATCTGCCTAGAGATTTACAAAGAACTGAGTGATGCAAAGACTTCCTTTACAAGAGATCCACTGATTTGTGGGTCATTACCAACTAAAGGGGCAGCTAAAGAAGAATAAAAAGTGGGTATCTTTTAATTTAAGATGAACATGTTTATAAGGCTGGAGCTTTTTTCCCTCATTTGATTTATATCAGACTTCTAAAATGCCCCATTTCCAGAGATTCACCCAATATGATTAGCATCACTATTTGGATTACAAAGTACCTTAGAAGCCAGCAGCCTTTTGTACTAGACATTGTATGAACTGTCCTTGCCTTGAAGAGCTTACCTAATAAAAAGGAAACTAAAAAGCAACACGGGAAAAGAAGTAATTCTGTAATAGGAACAGCGACAGAAAGACTATTTTAAAACGCCCGGGAAAACCCGTAAATGCACAGAGAAAATGAGCCACTTTCAGAGACCAAACTCTTTGCTTTGACTGGAAGATTCTTATTTCTCTGAGGTAATTTATCACTCAATTTACAACTTGCAGTAATTTTAAAAAAAACATTCTTTATTTTAGAACTGTTCTGGCACCCATCCCATAGTAATACCTTTTGTAAATTCAGAACAAAAAATGTGGTGTCAGAAAAGTGAGAGACTGGAGGCAGTACTAGAAAAAATCCTATTTTGGGAGAGGTAATGTAATAACCCAAGAAAGGCCAGGTCTCCTGGGCTCTAATCCTGAACATAAATATATGAAACACAAGAAAATATTTTGCAGAAAATATTCCATGGTTTGTTTCCTTAGTTCCATGTGAGTTATAACAGCAGCACTTCTCAGCCTCACAAAGAGCAGCTGAGGTAGAAAGCCTCCTGCCTCTCATTTCAGCCTGTTCTCCAGAAGCCAGGGGCTGTGGGGAAATGGGCAGAAATCTTCATGCATTGAAGCTGGGCATATGTTGAATTATACCAGAAAATAGGAGAAGTGACAAAAGGGTAAAAGATAATGGTTGTGAATTTAGTCAAGTTAAGCTGAGACTTCAGAAGAGACAGAAAGAATGAAGATCAAGGGAAGTGGTAATAAGAAAGAGATGATGTTGCAATGAAAGCAGAAGGTTATGTCTAGCAGGCTTCTTGAGCTGATCTACACGAAGCTGCAGGATCTATAACCCCATAGTTTGGAAAGGATCTGGAATTTTATATTTTGGTATCATGAAGATATTTTTAATGCTGTTTACACATCTTTGATTTTACATACTGCAGCTTAAGACATGGACAGGGCCAGGCATAATCTGCTTTTTGCAGGGTGATTATCCATGAAGAATATTACCCTTGGACAAATAGAGGATCAAAGAAAGAAATGACAGAAAAGACAGAGCCATATGTATATATGTACATATACGTATGTATATGTATCTCAATAGAGGAACTCATTCTTTTAAGAAAGTGAGGGAGGATCTGTTGTAATTTTTTTTTGGAAGCTTACTAATGAACTGCACAACAGATGTATCTTGGAGACTGTCATCAACCCCCTGAGCAGCAATGATTTGAAACAGTTAGTCATATGTACTTGATCCTGATTAAAATAAGAGAAAATAAGTTGATGGAGAACAGATTACTGTCATTCAGTGGTTCTTCCATCGTGGACTAATTCTTCCCTTTATTTTATTCCCAAGTAGGTTTTTTTAAGTTGACTGATATTCATCAGTAGGATAAAGGCAAACCCCTTCTGTGACAGTCTGATTCTCCTCCTGGGCTGCAGGCAGGGCTCTGCCCCAGGGCACTGATGGCTCCCTGGCTCCACAGCTGCTGCCCCTGGGTGCAGCCCAGTTCAGCTCAGGTGGGAGAGCTTCCCTCCTCGCCCCAGCTGCTGCCTGTCCCAGCCCTGCTCCCGGTGGGTGGCTCAGCCTCAGTCCTGAGCTGTTCCTGTGCCTCGTGGGTGCTGCCAGAGCTGCTGCTCCTGGGGATTTCCTGCTCTGCTGGAGCTCCATGGGCTGCACCCTCTGGTGAGTTCCCTCTGCCCCAAGCAACCTCGGGACAGCTACCTTGATGGACCTGTGCCCCAGGGTTTCACTGAGTAATGCACAGCTATTATTTATCTCCTAAGAAAGCATCCCTCCTTCTCTTCAGATGAAATTAAATGAAAGGCTTCAGGGCTATATATTTTTGAAGTGTCTGTATGGGAAGAAAGGCAGAGTCTTACATGATTTGTTGTCCAGGTAACAACACGAAACATGTTTCGGTCGATAGCTGGAGCCCCCACGGGGTTGTTATTTTTTAAGGGTGGATTGTTTGGTTAAGAACGGAACAAGGATGTGTTGTGGTGAGAGGGACAAGGGATGAGCCCTGAACAGCGGTGGAGGTGTGTCCCCAGGGGATGGGGCCAACCTAAACCTCCACCTGCAATGGCAGCTCATAAACCAGACTCTGCTTGCCCATCACACCCAGACATCTGTGGCACTACTTGTTTGGTTCCAGCATTCAATTACTGTTTGCTATGAAATGGGAAACTCTCTTTTTAAACATTTATGCCATTAATTAATTGCAACAGGGAGGCATAAATGTTTCTTTCTCACTCAGCCACCCACAAGGTGGATGATGGCCTGTGTGGAGCCTGAAAGAGACTGAATAGAAATAGACTCATTTAAAAATACTTTTCTAATGAGGAATATAAAATTACATGTTTGCTGGAAATAAAAGATTTTTCTCCATCCGTCTTCCTTTTGGTGGTAGCTTCTCATCAGAAAAAATATTTCTCTTGCTAATGTATAGTAATAAAACACCTAGTTCTTGAATTATACCGAGCTAATTTAGGCTTCAGATCATTAAAGAAACGATTTTCTATTAGAGAATATTGGTAGCCAATTAGATCAGTTGGATTAAAATAAGGGGATATTACAACTGTGGTAATGTGAACTGAGTAAATGAATATTATGAAATTGAGGTTGCTGTTACTTTGTTCCCCAACTAGTCTTGTCTTAGGTATCTTATTTTTAGATATTGTCACACATCTCTCTTACTGGATGAGAAAAGGAAATTTCTGGAGATCAGAAGATGAGAAAGCAGTCTGTAAAGTGCTCGAGTGTTAAATATAGTCAGTCTCATGGTTGCCGAACTCTGTAAGAGGTTACTTACTTCCTGTGCTAATTTTGATGACGGTTTTAAAAGACTCAAAGTTCTCAAAGAAAACCATGGGCAGACTTATTGTGCAAACATAGACATGAGAAGAAAAATATCACAGGACTTTTCAAAGCGTTTCTTTACAAGCACATACTAGTGCAAACAGAAAAATTCAGGACCCAATAGCTTATGTTATAATTAGGTTTTTATGATCCATCGACATTTCTAGCTTTCTCTCCATCACCTTAACATGGCGTCAGTAAGAGTAAAATCCCTGTTTTCGGTATCCTAGGGACCTTATTTCTAATATAACTTGGTTTTCTCTCAGGTCGGTAAAAATGCTTCCTGATCTTAACAGTACCATTCATGTACAGGTGAGGTCATTCCTATAGGGAACCCTCTGACATTCTCTCAACTGCTCAAGCAAATCAGGGTTAGGATGCTTTCCTAAAAGTACTGTAGAGTTGAGGGTTTTTTTAATGGAAACAAGATTGCTCACACAAGTATTCATCTTCGATATTTATCTCTCACTGTTGTGTATGTGCTAAAAAATATTTGGCGAAATTGCTAAAGATGTCGTTGATAAACTTAATCTAAAACAAGCATTGTGAAGTAACAATGGAATGTAGTGGCCGAAGGGGGGAAATATTTCTTTGTTGAAGTATGGTAATTTTGAAGCTGAAAATGCTTAATGCCTTTAAGGAGAGGGAGTAAAAAAGCTACTTATTTATTTAAATACTAAGCAGTTGCATTTTTCTAACAGCTAAGTTTAAATTGACACTGCTACAGTTAATCTCTTACTCCATCTGTGTGTAATGACTTCACACTTGGGACAATATTTACCAACTTTTCAGAATGAATCACATGTAAGCCATAACAAATCTATTGCAAAGATAAGTTGCTGTCTGCTTCTTACCACAGCCTCAGGAATCACCAGCGTTTTCTGGACCACAGAAACATCGTATGTTTCTATATGCAGAAAAAAATTAGGGGCACTGAGTGGTATAATTACAACTACCATCTTATTTCTGAGTAACTGCATGATAACATTTTGTTTGCCTTGTAGCCTTCTCCAATCCCAGGATGACTTTTTTTTAAACTTAGATAGAAATCAAATTTTAAGATATAGTTCCTCTTGGGTGGCATTTGTAATGCAGTCTGATCTCCCTTCCCTGCACACGTCAATGCATATTTTATGGAGTCTTATCTTAAAACTAGAGCCACTGTTACTCTGAAGTGAATATCACACTCTTTCAGTCTTTTTAGCTATAGATAATTAAATATATTCAAAAACCTCTTTTTGTTTCCTGCACTAGTAATTGAGGGGTTTTAATTATTTGTGTGATTGTTATAATATCAAGCCCTGGTATTAAACCTTCACATTAAGATGTTAAACAAAAACCAGCAACTTCCATAAGAAACCTGATCTTCAACAAGGAATCTCATTAGTAGTACAAAGCAGAATTGCTGTTTACTCACTGACAGACACCTCCCTTTAACACACTTATTGGGAAAATTTAACTGTTCTGTAGCGTCCAGGATTTGAATTGATTTTGAAGGCATTTTTTTCCTATGCCTTTTCTATTGCTTTGCAAGGTTTTATAGTACTGGGAAGAAATATGAGAGATGTAAAAGCCATATATCACACTTTTAGATTGAATTATGTCTGAGATTCTTAGAGTGGAAAAAGCAAATGAAAAAGGAATATATTTTTTTCTTCCATATTTCTTTCTCTCCGCAATCTACCAGCTCACATTAGCCAGGTCTCTTTAGTACAAATGCACGTTTAAGAAACTGATCTGTGACAGGATGTTTGTCAGGCGATGGCAGAGCAAGGCATGCAGCTGAATTATAATGCTGCCTTTCAGGAGAGAAAATTTTATTCTTATTTGGGGATCCTAGCAGGGTCTCAGTGTAAGCAGGGCTGCAGGACTTGAGGGGCTCCAGGAGAGCTGGGCAATCAGAGACAGCTTCCTTGGAGCACAAGAATGGCGTGTTGCAGTGTGTTGGATGTTGATGAACAAACAGGGCATTCCTCAATCAGCTCAAATGTGAATAGGAAGGGCACAGGAGGAGCAAGCAGTGACAAGCTTCTTGGAAGAGCTTGAAGACATTTCCTGAGTGCACAGAGGTGGAGTTGCCAAAGTCAAAGCCTACCTTGAGCTGAAACTATCAAGGGTTAGGAAGACCCATAATAAACTTTTATTTCGCATATGTTGACAGACAAGCAAAATTTGGATCCCTCAGCTTATATGTGCAGGAGACCTAGAGCCGAAATATATGCTTAGAGTGGCAGATTCAACAATTTGGTAAAAATTTTTTAAAAGGTTGTTTTGTTGTTTTCTAAATTCATTTTGTTCATTGTCAAGCTGATAAAGGAGTATTTAATGTCAGATTGTCTCCGCCCAGGATTTTTAAACTGATTCAAAACATTGATTCAGATCCATTCAAGATGGCATTATTGTTCCCTGGGTTGGCTTGCTCTCCTTGCTGCCCCTTATTCAAACCCTTCCCTGCCTCCTCTGAATTGGTGACAGTGTTTTAGCAGAGCCACTTCCACTTGTGTGCACCAGCAGGTCACAAGTGCTGTCCAGTGAGTCCTGCTAAAATTCTAGGATACTTTATTCTTTTTTCCCAGGACACATTTAAGCTTGCATGCATTGCAACTGTGAATATACCTGCACACATCCAACTCTCATTACCAGTCATGGTATTCCAGTGTCAGCTCCTACAAAATATTAATTCCTGACCCCCACAGTATTTATTTATTTTTTTAATTATTTAATCCCCCTGTGTGTTAAAAAACCCACAACCTTCTGTAAAAGCACTATTCTTCAAGAAGTTGCTGCACTGGGAAATTTATGATGATACCACTCAGTAGCGTCATATTTTCAATCCCATTGTTGATCTGAAAACCAACAGTTTATCTGTGTCTTTTTGGAAAGTGTCAATTTGAAGCTGTGATGCCCTCTAGATTAACAAATAATGCACTAAGCAGGTTTCCTCACTTTTCTCTTCAGGGAATCTCACAGAAAAATAAGGGGTTTTGCCTTCCATTGTCAGTGAAATCAGGTCTCATTGCATTCCTTTGGGTCATGCAAGGAACTGCTGTGTCAAATGTTTTAAGACAACACTGGAAATTAATACAGTAGAATGACCTGTTTAAAAATGATAGTTTTCAGTAAGTGCTTTCAACACTGACTAAAGAAGTAAATTAATCCTTTCTGCTCTCGTTTCGTATCATGGGTGAGCTGCTCTATTTAATTCATGCCCTACAAAAAGGCAGCTTTTTTGCTTTGATGATCCGGGCTCTGGGGGTCTACAGACAGCAGTGGGGTTTCACCTCAGCCATGCAGATGAGTTCCAGAGGAGTTGGTGCCCTGTTCCTGGAAATTAGAGGAAGGTTTTTTTCCAGTTGATCTCTCTACCTGATGTAAGTGATGCAAAAGGACTGCATCAGGTGTGCTATGCAGTGTAATTTCGGTCAAATACCTCCTAGTTGCAAGCCAGGGTTGAAGGTTTAGGGTGATGCTAGCTGTCCCAAAAGCATGGCTATTGCAGAGCTGGACCACAGCTTGGTGTGAGAGGCCAGACCCTCCTTGTCCAATTTAACACCTCTGTCTGTCTGTGTGACACTGCGGAGTGGGATAAAGCATATAAGGGTTGAGCTTTACCTCATACAGCAGCTCCTCTGCCTTCCCTCTGTAATTTAGAGCAGGCTTCAGGGAGTTTTTTAATTATGCAAACTATCTTTATGATGTTTGACTGTCTAGGCTGCAGGGGATTGAATTATGGCACAGGCTCACTTTCTCAACAGGTGTAGCATGGGTACTCATGGCTGAGATTCTGATCCTGAAATAAGGTTTTTAATCAAGTTGCTGTGAAATTCAAAGCTAGTCTCCAATGTGTATTTGTATGGCATAAGGTTAAGGAATAGAGTAATAATTTTGCATGGTGACAACTTCAAAATCATCTTTGAAGTAGAATGGGAGACCTGCTTAGTCTTGTACCTTTGCATATGGAAGGGGTAAGAACAGTTTTTATCACTTTTTGCCTAAAATTTTAAAGTTAGATTAGAATTTTAAAATGTGTTAGCACAAAACCTGTAGGTTGTTCTGCTGTAAAAAGGTTAAACTCTATGGTTTTAAAAAAGATTCAACTTCTTTAACAAGCAGTCTTCAAATGCAAGCACTGTGGAGTAGTAGGTAGGACCTTAGTATACAGAAAATAGTAAGGAAAAAAAGTCCTCTTGAATTCCATCCACTTATCACTCCTCACAGCTGTTGCTGTAATTTCCTATAGTCAAGTGACACTTTAAAAATATGCTTTGTCTTCATGATTGCTAACAAATTAGAAAATTCATGAAGTATTGTAGGAAAATAGAGGTATTTTCTGAGCCCTGAATCTGCCACTCTGTGTCCCAGTGAGATAGTGCCGGTCTGGAGTGTTTAAAAGCTGCCTAGAGAGGGACATTTGAGTGGTGAGGCATTGGGACAAATTGTCCAGAGAAGCTGCGGCTGCCCCATCCCTGGAAGTGCTTGAGGCCAGGCTGGGGGAGGTTATGAGCAACCTGGGATAGGAGAAGATGTTGCTGCCCATGGCAGAGGGGTGGAAAGAGATGAGCTTTAAGGTCCCCTGCACCCCAAACCATTCTGTCATTCCATGATATTCCTATTTCACTGTACAGTCCTCTCATGGATGGTATTGAGAGAGCAGAGTGGGAAGGATGAGCTGGACCCCTCCTGGGACAGGAGATGGGTAATCTGTCCAGCTGTGGTTGTACAACTCTTTCTCATGTTTGGATGGTACAGGTCAGTCACATGGCATGGGACAGCCAACAGATGATGAGGTTGATTGCCAGAACTGAAGAAAACGTGAATATTTAATTACCTTTTTGAGCTCTAGATACAATTCCTGCAGTGATATTGGAGGAACTCAAATAGACAATTTTACCTGTTTTCACTGCTACCAATGTTTGCAAATATGGGAAGATATATTTGTTTTTATTGAATGCTGCTTTGTAACTCAGACAGAAACTTCTTTTGAAGTCTGAAAAGACTTTTAATTTTATTATTATATATTTAAGTTTTTAAAAGAATACTTTTTTTCCCTAGGGGAGTTGGATATCTGATAACTACGGAAACAGAAGCTAGAAATTGCAGAGGTGTCTGCTCTGTCTGGAAGGCTTCAAAAAGTAAGTAATTTTCTGTGAATGCTTTAATTTTCCTAGGCCTCTAGACAATATTGCTCTGAAGGATGTCACTGTGAAAACTGCTGGAGTTGTGACGTAAGAACATTTTAATGTGTGCTGCTTTTCATGAAATACATTTGGAAGATGCAGTTACTGAAGTTGTGCTATCCAGCTGATGAGAGAGACATGCTGGAAAGCTGTCACACAAAAATTGGGAAAGAGGACAAGGAAAAAGAGGATGGTTTTTAAGGGGTGGTGGTCCCAATTCTTATTTGAATCAAGAAATATTTGATGAAGAGTGAAATTTTAGTTCTACTTAATATGGGAAAATAACTGAGTTGTTATTGTGAATCTGGTCAAGTTCCAAAGTCCTAATGGTGAAAGAAATGGGTAGGGGAATGAACTTTGTAATGTACATGTGCATATTCTCGCTATTTATGATCTCCTCACAACCACTGTTATTTAAAGACATTTTGGGAAATATTGCCATCCTTTGAGAACATGTTCCCCTCTCCCATCTCAACCTGAGCGTGAACTTGTACATCTTCAGGCTTTCACCCCAACTGAATCTGTAGTCCTTTGCCCATATAATGAACAAACCACAGCTCTCCTTTCAAGTCCATGGGGATTTCTTCTACGTCCTGAACTCCACAAGCAAATTCCTTGGCTTCCTCAGCCCTCTCACTTGAGATGATCTCCTTGGATTCCTTTTTTAACTTCCTCTGACTGTGTCTGTTCTCCCTTGCTTCCAAGTTGTCTCAGCTGCATTCTACATGGAAGTAAGCCCTTTCTGTCATGCCCGATAAATTACTTTAAAACACTCAAAAAGGGTTTTCCATGGCTGATTTTTACTGGTTCAGCTATGTTGATTTGAATTGTACCATTAAGACAGACATGTAAATTTTGTACCCCCTCACGTAACCCAGGAATTACAAACAAGAACACGTTTTGTACCGCAGTTGGTAAGTGTGTTGGCCATGCCTTTGGCTGCTTTGCAGTTTAACAGCCAGCTCACAGAACCATGTGCCCTGAGTGGAGAGTGTTCAGTTCTCTCAGGTTATTTCTTTTGTCATCTGTTGTGTTCTACACCTACTCTCAGTCTTCTCAGCCAACACTTTACTGATTGGTTTTTACTTCCTTTAGTTTCATAGTTTATATATAGGTAGAAGCATCTTAAATCTTCATTATGTGTATTCTTACATACTGCAAAAAGTTACAGTTCTGTAAAACGTTGCATTCTTTGTTGCTAGGGAGACACCAGCATGAAATTGTACTCTTTGTGCTTCTAATTTCTTTGCTAATTATTGTTAAAAGAAGCTGAGAAGATACAAAGCTTTGGGAATTTGCTGCTATTACTTTCCTTTTATTTTAATGCAGTTTGATCTGTGTTGTTTGGTTCAGAATGCATTTATGTCATTAAGTTTCTCAGATATTCACTGGTTACTGTGGAGCTCTGAGGTTAATTGAATAATCATTAGTAGCATGTATTGTCTGGTAAAAATGAATTAAAATTGATTGTGATCCAAAAGAAACACACATTCCCTTTTTATCATATGAAAGGGGACAGTGTGGTTGCTCTAATAAAGACATCTATCAAGTGACCATCTGGTTAGCCTGTAACATGGAGCATGCAGCAATATTTCTTTTCATTTTGAAAAACAAGCCACGTGTTGCAACAAACCAGAGTTTATTTGAACCTCTGATTTATGGGGCTAATTTAGATTTATGTCTGTTTGATTTCCATTTGAAGCGAGTTGGTCCTGATTTTCCTGACAGTCTTTTTATATGTTCTGTGAAGATTTTATATTTCACTAGAAATGATAGAAGATCTTAATCACTGTAGAGCAGGTGGTAACATTTTTGTCTTTTTGTCCAACTTTGCTTTGGTAATACCATCCTTTTTTCCTTTTGTGGCTGCTTTTTGAATGTTAATTGTACTGAAAACCACAGTAAGAAAATGATGAAACTTATTTACAACAAGAAAATATGTTTTAATATAGGTCACTTACAGTATCACAGAATGGATAAGGTTGGAAAGGACCACTAGAGGCAGTCCAATCCAACCTCTTGCTCCAAGCAAGATTCCCCTGGAGTGGATTATTCAAGATTGTCTTTAGACAGCTTTTGAATATCTCCACAACCTCTCTATATAGTTGTACTCCATGAAAATACAATTACTATTTTAAAAATTATAGAGATTAACCCTTCTGGACACAAATAGGAATAAT
This sequence comes from Grantiella picta, assembly GCA_013397955.1. Taxonomy (NCBI): domain Eukaryota; kingdom Metazoa; phylum Chordata; class Aves; order Passeriformes; family Meliphagidae; genus Grantiella; species Grantiella picta. The sequence continues at coordinate 602,633 of VZRM01008535.1, read as the reverse complement.
TTTTTAATTAGAATGGGCCAATCTAGGTTTGAAGAGACTTAACAAAAGTCAGCCTGGATATTGAATAGTATCAGTTCTTAGAGTAGATTTAAAAAATGTGAAAACCCTTGTAATAGAGATGTAGGAAAGAGGTGGAGTGTATTGTCGGTCAATCATGAATGTGGAACTGGGTGGAGGAAAGTTACTGCTTGGACACTATTCTCTGCACAGAAGCCTGTTTGCTCCTGCTGCTCTGTTTTTCCTGCCAGATTTCATAGCTGAAATTTTAAGACAATCATATTTAATATTCTCACAGAAACTAATGTGTTTTTTGTAGCAGACTAACTAGCCAGCAGCCTTCTAGCCATCACAGTGGCTAGCTAGAGAAAAGTGATTTTCTGACACTTTGTGTGTGGCAAGAATGGAGAGAAATTGCTTTCTTCCACAGAAAGAGAATATTCTACATGGAAAGAGAGTTGTTAAACTAGGAGATATTTTTATCTTCTACCAAGCTGCATTTATTGTGATATGTATTTGTTATTTTGTCACCATTTTCTGGTCTTTGGTATAAACCTACCTAAGTATGGTATGTTTCTACACATATATGCAACTACAGTGCAAATATATATTATTCCATATGTATGTTATTCCATATATATGTCTATATAAACCTAGTCGGCTATTACTGTTTTTTTCTTTCACCTTTATTAACGAAGAAGAGTTGTTTTGCTTTAAAGCCACCGGATTAGATAGACGTCTGATGGGCTAATCTAAATTCTATGATATCCCATGAAATGTTGGAGGTTTTATTCTGTTGAAACTATTATTTATGGGGAAAATGTAAGCTATAAATAGCTCTTGCTTAACCAGGTATGGTTTGCATCAGAAATCATAAAAGAGCACAGAATGGCTGCTTTAACTTGGAATGGTGGAAATGATGCAAATGCTACCGTGGTGTGCAAGCTGCTGATTTAAAGCTGGGAGACAGCTTGATTTACTCTTGCCTGCGGGCTAGGAATAGCAGTAAGCTTATTTTTGCTATAAATGGAAAAAGTATGACATAAAAGTCACACAGTAAAACATTTTGCTTATATCCATTGGAACTTGTTTAGCTGCATAACTCTGGCAGTTTCTTTGAATATATCTTTTCGTGTGTATGCCATCTCTGCCTGTGTTCTGTGCCACTACATTTCATCTGCACAGCCCTCTCATTTATCTTTTTCTTGTTCCCTTGACTAAACCAGAGCTCTCAATCTATCCTGACAGTGTGTGGATGTAAAAATTACAAGAAATGACCCACACTAGACAAGTTTATCACAGCTCTTTCTGACTGAGTCATGAGGTAGGCTCTTATTTTGATTCACCTGCTAGACCTTCTGTCTATTCATTGATTTATGTGTAGCAGGGAATGTTAAGTTCCCCAAAATGAAGTGTCTGATCCTCAGGTTTAAGTAAGGGAAAAGAGGAATGCATTTTCCCATCTCTAGCTAGAGGTTGCATGCTACTTCATTCTAGACTTGTCAAATGCATATTATAATTTTGTGCTTTAACAAACCTCGAGTAATTGCATTATGCAAACCAACTTGTAAGATCCTGAGTGAGGGGAAGATCTTGAGCCTGAGCAGGCAGAAACAAAGCTGTTAAAGCTTGGGATAAGATTAAATGACCTGCTTGTAATTGCACTTAGCTAATGATAAAAGATGGGAAATTAAGGCACACTTCCTAAAATGGGGCCAACTTAGCTAATCACAGAACAGTTTCTCCTCTCTCCTTTTATTAGAATTACAAAGGAGTAATTGTTAGTACATTGGCAGGGACATTGATGAAAACAGTCTTTGACCTGAAGTTTGTTTTCTTTGCTATAGCCACAGTCAGTTGTTTGTTCACCGCCTTGTGCAGCATTGCCTACACCAGATCAATAGCTCTGGTTGGTGTGGTTTAGCTAGAAAGTATTTTAAAGCTGAATGTTTCAGCTCCTCCAGACACAATGTTTTTAGAAACATGTTGCTGGTTTTATCTGCCATTTTATGTGAAGAATCCATTAGGATTCAGTTTTCTTCTGGTTTATTCAGATTTCTACAGTTAACACAAGAGCTTCAGAGTACAATGTCTCCATAACACACAGTGCAGGGACCTCCAAACCAGCCAGATCTGCTACCTGATCCCAAAACCTGGCCTAGTATCTACAATTAGAGGTCACAGAATACTACACAGTGCCACACTGGTGTGTCAGGTAATGTGAAACTCTGCCGAGCATCTTAAATACAGCACCAAATTAAGCCATGTAGGCATGTTCCTGTTCCCCACGGCATTAATTTGTTCATAGACTTTGCCATGGCTCCCTCCTGGGAGGTGGTGGATTTCACTAACGACAATGAAAGCCACAATGGAGAATGTTTTCTTCAGGATTTTTAGACTTGGAAGCACCTTGAGCCCACAGGACAACAGACTTAATGGAACGTGTGTTTTACATGAGTGCTTCTGTGCAGTGGTGGCTTTCTTGGTTGGTTTTCTCAGGGTCTATGGGCTGCACTTTTGCAGTCTGAATTATTGCAAAAAATTGTTATCCAGCATGTCATATTAAATTGTCTTGTGCATTCCAGGGCTGGGAAGAGGGAGAATCATTTCCCTTGACCTGCTGGTCACGGGAACCTTCTGAGCTTCCTTCCATCCTGAGCTTTCCCATGACCTTTTGATGACAGGATGAGTTTATTCAAAATTAAAGCATATCAATGTGTGATGTAAGCTCAAGCTGGCATGTCCATGGTGACTTTATGGTAGATATTGCAGGTACAAATAGCAGTACCTTTAGCTTTAGCTGCACCTGGCAACAAGGCAGTCTTGAAAGTATCTGTCCTTCACCAAGCCTTCAGTTAGGGCTGAAAATTTATTCCTTCTGTTTGCTACAGTTTCATTTCCATGTCCATAAGGCAGATGCTTTTCAGGTTTTTAAAATCCTGTCTTAACTTCTTGTCAGTACTTGCATGAAAAATGATGTGATGTAACTTGTTCCAGGCTATGATTAGCACAGACAAATGAATTTTAAAGCACCACTCATTTTCCTAATGTAGCCTGGTATGCTGGAATAATAGTGGTCATGGTTGCTCAGTCGAAATAATTTCTGTGATTATGAATTGGTTTGAAGTTGACATCACATAATTAGTCTTTCAGGGGAATGACAATCCCTTCAGGTGGATGGTAGATCATGAGAGTTTTAAACTTTGCTGCTGCTGCTTCTGTTTACCTGGATGAATCTTTCAGGGCTGTAGATGATGTACATGAGGAAATGGCACAAAAATACTACAGACCACCCTGTGCTGGTTTCAGCTGGGATAGGGTTAGCAGACTCTTAGGGACTGAGCCTGTAGGTGCTTACAGTGAAGAGCAGCACTCGCTGCTGGGAGTAGCCCAATTGATTTCTGTGAAATAACAAATCAATGTGGCTACTGCCAGCAGGAAGCACTGCAGGCCTGATTCTGGGCTACCTGCAACTGAAGACACCAGTTTATAATTTTAGCCAGACCTTAGCAATGGGTGTTAGTGTGCATTGTTCAGACTTTAGTATCCAATTTTGAAATGCTGATTTAATTTTTTAAATTTATTTTGATAAGTCATGTATGGTTTAGGCTGGTTTTTTTTTCACCTCCAGCATTTTGTCCCATGGGTTTTCCAAGGCAAGCTGGAACACACCATTGAAATCTCCTAAGCAAAGGATGAGATTCATTAAAAACTCCTAAAATTTTAGCAGATACTTCATCAGCATGCAGGGATGATATTCAAATTGCAAGTAAACTTTTATTTTTATTCTTTCTTTCCTGAAGCCCATCAAAAGCCTTGTTTCTGAGAAATAACTAAGCAATATTTCACAGCAGCTTTACAAACAAATTAACCTTTGAGTGGAGAGCAGGCATGGAAATAGCCGCCCACAGAGGAGAGCTTTTTGCAAGTAATGAGCTCATGTAAAATTGGGTAAGCTTCAGTACTGATCAGTAATCCTAACCAAGGCACCAACCCAGATGTAACAGCACTCTAAATATTTCCATCCATGCCTGTTCACAAAGAGCAGAGTGATTGTTTTACATGAGAAAACTGACAGGTGCACACGTTCAGGGCCCTGTTATCACTGCCTCCTTTTCAGACACTTTGGCAGAAGCACAATTACAGCTATGCTTATCTCTTAAAAAACCCCCAAAGTTTTACCAATTGCAATATGTTTCTCTAAAATCCAGATACCGAGATTCTCTAAAATTGGAGAGCACTTCATAAATTCGACTTCAATGAATGAGATAGTGATATATGTAGGAATATATCAGATATGAGAGAGGCTTGCAGTTTGCTAACAGACTGTCTGATTCCCTGTACGTACCCTCCTGGCACGGAGTGCACACAGGTTCATAACATCCACGCTGGAAATGTAATAACTGCAGCTGTAATGTGCTTTTACAGATCTGATTTTTCATTTTTGTGCGAGAAAGGGTGAAAACGGCGGGCTGGAGATTTGCTGGAGACTTTGCACTTAGAATAAAAATATCAGTTTGGACTGAAGCATGAAGTTATTGATTGCAGAGCTAAAGGTTAAACCTGTAGCAATGGCATGCTTGAATTAATGACGTGTTCAAGAAAATCACTTCTAAATTAAGGACATTCCATAAATTTCCCACAAGAAATTGTTACACAGATCAGTGGGGTAATTTGTATTATCTTCTGATATTTCATGTTGAACTAATAGACACTTATTTTGTTAACTGCAAACCACACAGCATGTTGGTGTCATATTCCAACTGGCAGATGTAATTTTACATAGTCACAAGTGACAACTTATTAGCAATAATTGTGAATATTTTCAGATGTGAGAACCAATAGCAGCATTTAATTTGGACAGCAATTGAAAATAGTTTAAAAAATAAATAATTAAAAAATTAAAGACCAGTATAAAAGCTGCATTTTAAAAATTTTTGTAAAACTTCCATTCAACTTGTAACATAGGAAATTACTGTGTGTATGTGAGAGTTGTTAGATGCAAACATGTTCTCAGTTTTGAGAGTCTGAAGGTAATTGTCTCCTACTGAAGTCAGCTTTTTGTAGCTGTGAGTTTTAAATTTGTGAATTGAGGTGAAAAGGGATACTTTTAAACCTGGAAGTGTAGGATTTGTCATGGACATTGACTGTGGACAGGTGTGATGTTACTCATGATTATCTCATTTCAAAATGCCTTATTAAAAGATGATAAAAAATAAAAATTAAGCATGAGAGCTTCTACCCTTGAATAGCCTGATCAGTTACTGTGGATTTGAAGCACGAATTTTACTTTTTACCTCAGATAACTCATTTTTCTGCTTTTGCTGTGAGTTGACAGGGACTGTCAACTGTCAACTGTCTGACTGTCAACTGTCCAGCTCCAAGATGTTGGGACCAAAGCAAAACACCCTAAGCCCCAAAGAGCTAAATGTTCTCCCAAAGGTCATATTTTTAACCTGTGGACCTCTTGAAGCACAAATTTGGGGACCCTGGCTGGCTGGAGTGAGACCTATTCCCCACAGCACAGTGTCTGAAAATTACCTGCTGTGATGTGGGGGGAGAGGGAAGGGAACACATAACCCCCAAACCAAACAGACCCATCTCTACACCAGAACTAATAGCAAAAGGGTTTCTATTTAGTACGTTTTGCAAGAAATGTTTTCTATTAAAAGTTAAGAAAATGGTGAACTGCTGAAAAAGCAAATGTAGAAATATTGTATATGGTGAACATGTCAGTAGGAAGACATTTATGCTTCACGTGCATGCATTTGTTGAAGGGAAAATAATACGCTTGCCATACTTGTCATACAGAAAATAACGAGCTATATTGTTCATTAAAATCCAGTGTAGCTTTCTAGAAGCAGAGCTTTTATTTAAAAAAAAAGTTAAAAAGACCCAAGTCCTTGTAAAATTTGCTTGAATTTATGCAAGACAGAGTCAGAATTGCTGTAAGAATTTGTTACTTGCTCTACTAAAGCAGAGAGTTGCAAAGAACTTTGGAAAGTTGTGAAAATACATTTCTCAGGAAAGTTTCGTGATAGATCCAGCTACAACCTGTCATGTAATCATTGAAAGAAACTAATCCAAAATGGCATGAATCTGAAATTTCCCAAAGGGACTGAAATGTTGAATGAAGGACTTCAAACAAAGGGTTTGTTTAAAATGGAACATTTCAGTGCTGGCGGCTGTTTTAAGTGAGTTTGGCTGGTTACTCAGATGAAGCAGAAATACAGGAGAAAAGCTGTCATATAGAAATGGTGACAAGAATAAGAAATATCTCTCTTGCATTGAATGATCAACTTTTACCAAGAAAAGTAGAAAGATGTCAGGAAAGCAGAGAGTTCTAAGCACACGGTAGATTCATGCTGCTAGTTTATGTGTTACAGCAGCAGCAACAAAAGTACAGACTATTGAGATGAACAAAAATATTTGTATTTTTCTTTGTTTAGTGTTTTCTCAAGTACTTTCCATATTTCACAGCATTACTGAATAAACAGAACAACAGACAACAGTTGTGGGAGGAATAGAATTGATGTGTTATTTTGTAGGGAAATGTAAAACAAAGGCAGGAAATATTGTTGAATATAGCTTAGATAAGGTTCAAAGTAGGAAGTGAAGATTTACTTAGATTTAGGGAATAAATGCTGTTGAAGTAGTTGATGCAGTGGCAGAATTTCAGAGCATTTAAACCTGTTAAATTCAGAGAGCTAACTGCTACAGGAAAAAAAACAAACACAGACATCAGTGAAAATGTGTTCAGGTTTCATTCATCATGGGGGCAATCTTGCACTGGGCTTCCTCCAAATGTGGTGTGGTCAGTTGATGATCAGTGAAACAGCACTGATGCATCAAGTCGGTGTGTCCTTCCCTGACAAAAAATGCACCCAAATTAGGGTCTCGTCACTAAATGACACTGAAAGCATTGTCTTTTGATTACCAGCAGAGAATGTACATATTAGTTTTATATGCTGAACAAGTTTGGCTTTTGAAGGATTTCTAAAAGATAAAATAAAAATCACCTTGAAATTACAGTGCAGAAATTACCGTTCTAAATCAAAGGTGATGAAGTGAAGTAGGGAATTGGTTTAAATCCTTTTGCTGGAGAATATTGCCTTGAGAAAACCCTCTCAACAGACATTTAGAAGCACATTTGTGGATGTTTGCTGGACACTTGATTTAATACTTGTGCAGTCTATAGATTTTGGAGTTCATTTATGCAGCAGTTACTGCTTTCAAAGGGCTGTGCTGTTGGAACAAATTGTTTTCATTTCTCAGCTAAATTTAAATCTTTTGCAAAGCAAATCAGCTCCGTTTTGATATTTTTGAGGGGTGTAACAGTACAAAGAATTTGTACGTTTTCCTAACAGTCACACCAACATGATCTTCTCTCCTGGAAAATCAGCATGGTGAGTGCCCAACAACAATATTCTGGTAATATTTCTCAAGAAAGACAGAATTAGCTGATGGTCTAAATAAGTGATTCAGTGCTACAACTTACAAAATGAAGATTAAAATAAAAGAAAAATCTGTTGCAACTTTACTCTGTATTTTCTAATTTGAAAGAGTGCATGTTTTTAACACATTGTGCACATAAACTGTGTGATAGCACAAGCAGAGCATATGAGAGAATATGTATCTATTTAATTATTAGTCCTCCTAATGTACACTTTCTGGTATTTTAATTAATTAACCTTTTGGTGTCTATTTTTGTTGGGCTCAGTATCCACAGTATTTTGGAATCAGAAGAAATCCATTAAATCCTCTAAGCTTCTAAAAATATTTTTTCTCTCCCACAGATCTCGTTCTTTTTCTAAATTCTAGCAGCTATTTCATAGGCCATTTTCGACAGCAGATGTCATTTGGTTACCTAATTCACTTCTGGAGGATTTATGTGTAAACCTATGGCAAAATCAGCATTTTTCCCTGGCCTGCCAACTTTGGTCAAGAGTGAGTGCATCTGTCATGTCTCCCAGGCAGCCAACACCAGCTTGTGATAATGTCATCCACACTGGTAATTTTCCATTATTGCTTCTACTGCATTGCTTTTCAGCTCTTGCTGTCTGCAGCTAGAAGTGTGTCAGAGATCCCACGTGCTTTCCTCTGCTCTGGGTGTTATACCCAGGGTTGGAGGATATCTGCACCCTTATCTAGCAGCTCTTCTCTAGTGCTTGCTGAGAATCTCCAGGAGCAATTCTCTCTCATGCCCTCCAGGAGCCCACATTGTTGTGGCACCAAACACAAACTAGGTCTCTTAAAGATGGTATGTGAATACCTGCTTGATGATAATTTATCTTACAGGTCACTTTATATTTCTCTCGGGGCTGCTGGCAAGTATCCTTGATATTGGTTCCTTGTCTTAAAATGAAATTGATCTGTGAAAATTCGTTTTAGAAAGTCTATTTTTCAGTTCCAACAAGTTCAGGTCACTGGCAGTGCCACTCTTGAAATTATTTAGCTACACTCTTCTGTCAAAAGCTGGTAGTGAATAACAACATCCCTTTAGGAACTGGTAATTGTTCTACAAATAAATTGTATCTTCAAATCATTGCAGATTAAAATATGGAGAGTTATGCTGCGTTTGACCTTTACGTGCTGATTGGTACTGAACACTTCTTCCATGTGGGTACAGCAATTTGTTAACAAATAAACACTGGCCAGCTGCTAGACTGGATTGACAGTCAGCAAAAATGATAATGTGGTTTGGATTGGAATGGGTGTTAAAAATCACCTTGCTCTAATCCTCCTGCCATGGGCAGGGACACATTCCACTAGACCAGGCTGCTCAGAGCTCCATCCAACCTGACCTTAAACACTGCCAGGAATGGGCCAGTCCCAGTTTTTTTGGGCAGCCTGTGCCAGGGCCTCACTACTCTCACAGGAAAGAATTTCTTTCTAGAATCCAATCTCAATTTACTCTCTTTCAGTAAGAAACATTATCCTGAGTCCTGTCCTAGAGCCCTGGTAAAAAGAAAATTTAATTACCTGGCTTAGGAGCACCGTTTATGTATTGAAAAGCTTCACCCCCAGCTCCCACTGCCTTTCTTCACGGGAGAGTTTTTCCACTCCATCCCCAGCTGTGTGGCTCTACTCTGCACCTGCTCTGACAGCTCTGTGTCTTCCTAGCACACAAAGGGTCTCAGAATTCCAGCTGGAGTCTCACGAGGCAAGATATTTTTTCACTGCCAGGTTAGGATATAACTCTGGCCAGTTGTGACTTCCAGTGTTTTTAGGACCAGGTGAGAGCTGACAGTACCTTTAGGAGAAATCAAACTGCTTTCCTACATGTGTTTAGGAAAAACAAGAAGCATTTACAGGGATGCTTAGAAGGTGACAGGGTGGCTCCTGAATGAGGAACATGAAAATATGCCTGTCACAGCAAAAGCCAGAGGAAGGGTCTGGACAAAGGGTTTGACTTCAGATAAAACAGCTATGTGAGCATCCTAAGGCATCTTAGATGGGATGAAACAGGCTTTCTGGAAATGGAGCACAGAGTGTCTATGAAATGCAGTATTTTATTTTTGTACATCTGCCTCTGAACCAATTAAGTGTTGGGTCCTTCTTGCCTGGAGTATTGTAAAATCATTGCTTCTTTAACGCTTATTGCGTCTTGTGATTTCCACCTCCTGGAACCTTGTTGCTTCATTCCAAAGGGATGAGCACCCTGTAATTTACATATGGGGTAGAAGTCAACTTTCACAACATTCTGTATCCTGATACAGATGCTAACATAGGGAGGAACTAATTTTACCGGTAATATCTCTGGTAAGGTTTAGGATATCATCTTAGGAGAGCCATGTCCCTGTAGCAGCTATTTAATAATTTTTTGGCATATAACACACCTGAAGTGAGAGCTTGAGGCCATCAAGGTAACGGAGCACTAACATTTGTATGCAATGTATTTCACTTTTAATTGTGAAAGCAACAGGAGGACTTTGGACCTTGTTTGGCTGTGAGTAGTAACTTTAGCTACATCCCTTGTTCATTCTTTTCTAATATATGCACTGAAATAATTCTTTAAAATATATAACAGACATATATTTTGGTTTTCCTTCCTTGGCTGATTTCTTTGTATTTGTTTAGCTCCTGGCAGGAAGAATTCTTCTTCTGATTTTTTTCTTAAAAACAATGTAAATGTATCTTTCCTGGAGACAACCTAAGGGTTTAACATTGTTGAGCTGCTAGGGAAAAAGCTATGATGATAATAATTAAACATACCTAAATATGCTTACAGCTTGGTTTAGAGAGCTGAAACTTGTATAATTATTCTGATTTAGTCTGCCACAGGCAAAATGCTTTTCTTTCATCCTGTACAGCAGCTTTTCTGATTATGACTTTGAAAAAGAACTGTTTTTTTTTTTTTGTGTAAAGCCAAACCTTCTGTTTCTGGTCTTAATTCTTTCTTAAATATCTGGCACATCATTTTCCTGGCACTTCTGCCTTTGAGCGTTGCAAATGTCTGTTTACCATTACAAAATTCAAGCTGTTGATAATATTCTACATATCAACCAAATATACGGTTATCATTTTATTATCAATACATGTAAGAGTAAATTTCTTCCAGAAATCATTCCGTTTCTTTCAAATTTGATATGCAACTTCAAAAATTCTAGAGAATTCTCATGCAACTTTCTCATTAAACCATTTTTTCATATTAGATTTATCCATGTTTTATGGTTTATTCGAAGTAATAATGAAGGGATTGGGAATTTTTTTTATATTATTTATAGATAATTCACTATGCATGTTCATACATTAGAATTCAGCTTTAAATGGAAAAAAAAAAAAGAAGTCACTGACTTGCAATTTAATAAAAGTGTGTGTGATTGTAATTTAGAAACTGCTTAAACCAGGAGAATAAGCTTTCTGGCAAGGTTTTAGTCCAAAAGAGATTTTTGAGGCGATTTTGAAGAAAACAGAGAAAAAGAAAATTATAGGGATTGAATAAAAGTATTTTCTGCACAGTGTGTGGGACAAATACATATCTCATGAATGCCAATAACATACTTGTAATTAATATTCCAATACAGCAATTGTCATTTAATTGGTGAATAGCAATTGCAAGCCTCAAGGTGAACTTGGAAGCTACAGCCTTCTGATTTATACAGAGACTGCAACCAGCTCTGGCTAGTTTTGGGTGCTTTGGTCTTATTGCTGGGAATATGTGATCATGAAACAATATATTTTAAAGCATTTTCAAAAAGATATTTTAATAATTTAATATTTCCGTGTCAGCACATAGTAGCAATGTGAAAGCAACATAGAAAGCAACGTTTGTGCTTGGTGTTCCACAGTGCCAGACCCTTAGAGAACGTTCAAGAGCTCAAAATCTGTTGTGTATGGTCCAGAATTCCTAAATCAGTGGGCAGCTGGGACATTACCCATGGAACCTAAATAGACATGGCCCACACTGTACTCAGGGAAAGGATAAATGCTGAGATTTAAACCACTGTGTGAAGTCATTTAGGATATAAGCAGAATTCACGTGTAAACAGGAACTTAGGGATTGAAAAATTGATTGGAGATATTTTCCTCCCATATTTCATTTTCTTTGCTAGAACTTTTCCTTGCCTGGGACACAAAAAAGATCCAAAACAGCATTTAAAGTTCCACTCCTTCCTTTCATCCATAACATTTAGTCACACAAAAAAATGGAGATTACTACAGTCATCCTGTGGAATTTGGTACTGTTTTCTACACACAAGTCTAGGAAGAACAGACCTTTCACCCTAACTAGGTTTTAATTCAGATTTAAAAGAGTCGAAGAATAACATGGAAAATTAAAAGCTGAGTCTTTCCATTAGAAATCCATTTGCTTTCTCACTCTTACAGTCGAAGCAAAATGTCTGCTATCCCCATGTTCATGGGGAAATTATCGAACACGTAACTTTGCACAATATAGGGAAAGCAACAATCTTACAGGGTGGTTTTAGTTTAATTGTGAATGATCACTTGAATTTCTTGAAAAGAAATCCTTGAAAAATCTTAAAATAATTAATAAAATTCTCATGTAATCTCAAATAAAACTAAAACATCTTAAATGTGTGGAAAGGTTTCGGTGGTGTGTATCAGCTGTGGGTATTGGTTTAGGTAAGTTGCACCAAATTTTCACTTGGACACTTTTGCCTTTATGGTACGTTTTAATTGGCTTGAGGTGCCAAGTAATTAAATTATCCTCCATAGCCTCTGGGTTGCCTGCTGCCTGCTGTACAAAAATGGCATCACCTGCAGCACCTGCTCTGGTTTCAAAATTAGAGAAAACACTGGTTTTGAAAGATTCTGTTAACTGAGCAGAACACAAGTGACTTGCAGATGATAAAAGATCACTTTTAGAATGGCAGCTTTCCCTCTCATATTTTACTCAAAACAAACGCTTGTAGTCACATGCAAAACAAATGTTCCCAAATTTTCTTGTTCATATTCAATAAACTAGAAATCTTGTTTGGTGCTGAACTGTAAATGCCTGACAGTCAGAGGCAGAGACTGCACATCTTCTTACTCTGACTTCTGATGGAAATGTCAGACAACACTTTTAAGGGTGAGTTTAAGATCCATATCTCACAAGTGGGTGTCTTTAGTGGTCCAGAGCTGTCCTTTGTTTTATATAGCTATTTCACCTAACATTTACCCACCTGATGAGCAGCTTTTCCTTCTCAGTGTTTACTTTGCTGCCCTAAATAAGCAAAGCCCTCCAGCTCTTCTTATGAGATATTGAGTTCCCTGACCTGTTCCAGGGGCCAGGCTGAATTCACAGTCTTTGAGATGTGTGATAGCTCAGATGAGGTCTCACCTGTATTTTGAAAAAAGTATTTTTATTTATTCGTCTCTGTGTTTGCTGGAAAGGCTGACAAAGGGTAAGGATTGCAATTATTTTTTCTATGCTCCATTATTTTGTGACTCTTTTGTGGGTTGTGGCTAGTAAGTTTTTGTCTTACTCTTCCCCAGCAATTCCTCTTAAGTTACTTACTGCAAACATTCTGGTTATTGGGCCTCAAGGCCACCACCTTGCACTTTGATTTAGTTCCATTTCTAATACTGCTTTCCTTGATGTCATGTGGATCATCTGCCATCATTGTGGTCCTTCTCTTCATTAATCTCTCCCAAATTTGAGTCATCAAGAAATCATCCATTTATTTTTTTGTTTCTTTAATGACAATAAAAATTTGAGAAATTGAGTAAAACTGGGAAAGTCCTGCTAGTTAATCCCATTGCCATGCCTCCTTTAGGCAGCTCCTTAATGAGGTCTTCTCCAGTATATCATTTATGCTGCTTTATAAAGTAACAATAAACTTGGTTTTCACTTGTCTTGACACCCGGGCTCGGCAAAATTCTGCCCAGCCAAACTAATTTGGTACCTGTCATTGGGAAATGATTTTCCATTGGTTTGATTATTCATCCAGCCCTGTGACTAATTATCCCTCACACATTTTGTTTTTACTTATTATTGAGAGTCTATTAGACCAAAAGATTAATCACTTTACCCATTCTTAAAGTGTTGTGGTTGTTTCTCACCAATGTGGTGTTGATGTTGACTTTAGAAACTTTTTAAAGCTTGAGACTATTCTAACTCAGTGTGTGACTAAGTACACAACATTATTTTATTGCAGTTTCCCCTTAGTCAACTTTGACTTTTTTTTTTTTTTATATCTTACACTTAACCAATCTCTTCTGCCAAAACTGGAGACCCATATGATTTGCTTCCAGGTCAAAACCAGATTATCTTTCATCACCAATGTGGTTTTTAATTTCTATATTAAATGGAAGACGCTTTTTCTATTTCAATTAGTTTTCTTTACAGGATGTGACTCATCTAGATTTTTGCAGCTTTCAATTTATCCCCGTTTCTGGACTTAAGATAGAGTATTATCTTTTCTTGCTGTTGGTAAATATTCTGTTGAAGCTTTTATTATTTTTTGTTTATACTGTTCATTCACTTAGGTCTCACTTTCCTCTTTTCTTAGTGTTTCCAGGTCTTAAAGTATCCATTCTTAAATCACATGGTTGAAAGAATATTTTTCTATATTTTTTTGTATCAGCAGACAGAAAGAGTGATGATTTTTTTGTTTACTCTCGGTAGCTGTTTTCCCATAGGGAATATCTGCTAGCTAGTTGTACAACTGACATTAAATCTTTTCTAAACCATTGATGAGGTTTCTTACCGTGCTTTAGTCTATCATACAATGCCAAAGGTAAAATTTCTCATTTAATCTTATTACTGGTGCCAGGGGATTAATGTCAGGTGGCACTTGTGGTGACAGCGAAAAGATTAAAAAATAATTCCATTAAACTTGTCTCCTGCATTTGATATTTGAACCATTAATAAGAGGGATTACCTTCTTTGTAGGCTGGGAAAAAATAAGCTCAGCATAATTGTCTTACTAACCAAAGGCCTCCTTACTTCTAATACAGGAAAGATTATATTTCATAAAGATCTCTGATTAAGACATTCACTGAGAGTTTAGTCATATTAGGCTAATGGGAAAGATCAACATAATAGTTCGTTCATTTTCTGATGACCAGCACTATAGGTTTTTTGAAAGTACGTGAACATACTTAAAAGTCCCTTTTCAAATTCCACATTTCCATACAGTTTGGATTATATTATTTCTTCAGCCCAATTTATCAGAAGGCAGAAGTAAAAAATATAAATAAAACAGACAAAATTATTTACAAAAAGATTCCTATTGAATTTTTTCTTATTTAGTAATTTAGCTACATTCTCATTTTTCCATTGCAAGAAAATGTAGAGGTTTAAAGATCCTCTAGCAGCTCACACACATTACATGCAGGCTGCCAGCTGGGAGCAATTTATTATCATTTTTGTATCTGGGAAGTGAAGAAGGGATGCATGGTTTGTGCAATGAAGTAGACCCTAGACTCAATGCTTTCCTCACATTCACGCTTCTGAAAGAGGAGTAGAAATATTCTTTTTTTGGAAGATACGACCAAGCACAATAATGTTCTGTATGTGCCCAGTTTTCAAATACTTTGACCCCAATATTTGCTGCATATCTCTCTCAGCCTTGTTTTGTTTGGTTTCCTTCTGTTGACCCCAGACTGTAATTCACTGAATGCTAAAACAGAACCCCAAGTGAGAGTAAAGGAGTACTGACTGTTTTATGTTCTCTTTGTACGATTATTCATAATATCTCTATTTAAAAATAGATACTCTGTGTAATATTGTAATGACCAGTGATAGTAAATACTATTTTTGAAAGTGTCTACACTTCTGAAAATCTCTCCTGTGATAGAATTTTAGATCAGAAATTATTAACAAATGCTTAACTGCAATTGTAAATATTTAGTAAC
Source organism: Grantiella picta (assembly GCA_013397955.1). Lineage (NCBI taxonomy): Eukaryota > Metazoa > Chordata > Aves > Passeriformes > Meliphagidae > Grantiella > Grantiella picta. The sequence continues at coordinate 587,330 of VZRM01008535.1, read as the reverse complement.
ACATTTTTTCCCTGAAAAACATTCAACCTGTAACAGTTTTTAACTCATCATTGGAATTTTCTTGGGAATCCTCCTTGCTTGAGGAAGAATTAAATTTCCAACAGTCAGCACAAGGTTACCTCCCAGTCTTCCTTTCCTGTTGCAATTAAATTGTTATTTCATCACTACTTAGGAGAGACTAATGAACTGGCACAGGTATTAATTTTACATCTTTCTTTATACTTTTAGGGAAGAATGAGTAAGGAAAAATAGAGGGTTTATTTTCATGCAGTATAACACAGGAAAACTGCTAGCAAAACACTTTTGATTTTTTTTTTTTTAATCCATCAGATTCTAGGCAGAGTTTCTAGATAAACATTTCAGCTACATTTTATCTCTCTTTTACCAGAACATCTGTTTCTCAGTTCTCAGTAGGTGTTTTGTTTACCATGCATTCTGGCCCGATTGCCAAGGCAAGAGTCTGCTTCCCAAGGATTTACGTGACTGAAACTTAGACTGATGTGGTACTGAGGAAAAATATCACAAATCAAACCTTTTATTACTGGAGATTCTTTGTCCTTGTTTTAGAAAAAAATGTCATTAATTTGCATTTGCAGCTTCCTGTGTGGCTGTTTTCCCGAAATATGCACTGTCTGACGTTATTGGAAGGAATGTTTGAGGAAATATCAGAGAAGGAGGGAAATGTATAATTTACATCGGTAAATGCAGCTAGATCAGCTAATAATACAGTTCTAAAGTGTTCTCCTCCTCTCTGAGGAGAAATATACCATGTAGCTCTTATGTTCAAACCAACTTTATAATTTGGGACTTCATGGGCTTTGTAACACTAACAGCTTGTGTCTTCAGAAATTCAGTAAGAGGGAATGCATAATGGATGAATTACTGGCTAATTCTGAGGAGTGGAAGTGTGAGGGAAATCTGCTCTGCTGTACCTTGCTTCATGTTTGTGCTTAAAGAGTGATGGGAAAGCAAGTGCAAACACGTATGGTATAGGTTTGGTTAAAAACAACCCAAGTAGAAAGAAAATAAAGTAAAAAAAAAGGTAATTCACAGTTTTCCTAGTAAGTTGAAAAGCTTGTCTTTGAGGAAGGACGCTGATGGTGTTTCTGGTAATTGTTCATACAAAACTTTTCAGGAATATAAACAACTCTTACTTTAACTACTGTTAAGACCAGGAAACTGTTCCAGTATTTTATACCTCCTTTAATTTTCAGTGTCAGTATTTCAATGGCTGGTTTCTTGTCCTTCGCTAGGAATGTGGACACTGGCATTTGCTTGTTCCAGCTGTTATTCCCTGCTTGTGTTTCCCCTTATCTCTCCCTTATTCTTATAGAAAATTTTATATTGTCACAATATCAGTCTTGGTTTTGCCAGGTCCTGCAAACCATACTGCTTTGATATAATTTGTGAAGTGGATAATGCACTCCTATGCTCATAGCAATTGTTTTCTCAGTATGTATTCCAACTTGAAGCCATATTTTTGAGCACAGGAGACCCAAGCAATATTTCTGATGTCCAGATGTGCTGTTTGGTATCTCACCTCTGACTTGTGCATGAGTATTGATCTTCCTTACTTCTTCTAGAAATATTTCGTCTGATAAACTCAATATCCTTTTTCAAAACAGACTTGAACTGATGATTCGTAGTCACACAGACAAAGATATATCAGTGATTTGCTGCAGATGAGCACTGGCTTTTTTTTACAGAAATTTTCTCCATCCTTAAATGTGTGATGCTGTACTCTATATTAATGCTACCTTGTTCCATTTTCTGTGTGCCCAATCAAGTTTTTAAATTCCTCTTCATTTTCTGATCCTCTGTATTGATAACAGTTTATCAAAACAATTTTATGAGCACTCTTCTCTTTAGGGTATTATTGGCACAAAGATTTAACAAAATTAGGTCCAGAATGACAGCTGAACAAGCTGTTCAATGACAATCCTTCAGGCTGAGCAGCTGACCTTTCAGTGCAATCTGTTTTCCCTTGACCAGACTCTGATGGGAGTGTTTACCCTGGAGGAGAGGGGTTTGTAGACAGGTGAGGGTCAATCTCTTCTCCCAGGTAATAAATTATAGAATGGGAAAAAATGGCCTAATGTTTGTATCAAGGAGGTTTTTATTGGCTATTAGGAAAAATTACCTAAAGGGTTGTCAGGCATTGGAATGGGGGCCCAGGAAGTGTTGGAGTCACCATCCTTGGAGGTATTTAAAAGATGTGGAGTTGTGGCACTTGGGGACAAGGTTTGAGGTAGTAGACCTGGCAGTGTTAGGTAAGCAGCTGGACTCGATTATCTTAGAGGTTTCTTCCAATCTAGATGATTCTATTCTGTTCTCTTTTGGTCGTATTTACAGAGAATAAACATTTCTGAGCTTTGTCAGCTGGTTTATTAAAAGTTCATATTTATACAACACCAATAAAAGTTTATTTTCTAGATGTTGTGCAGTGTATTGATTAGTCTGCAAGAGCAGTTTTTTCTTTCATTAGCTAAAGCAGAAGGACGTGATGTATAGAAATATTATTCACTAAGACTGGTCTTGTAAGTTTAATACTGTTTTTTTACAGCTGATGTTTCCTTTGTTTTTAAGTCCATTGGGTTTGATAGGGTTTTACTTACCCTCTCCGTTGTGTTCGACTGTGTTGTTTTGTATTTCATGTAAATAGAAATGGCTAATATAAGTCATTATAATTACACACACAGCATGGTAAAGAGGGAAAAAGAAGATAGCCAGCAGGTAATGAGCTTCTCAGAAGGTGTGGTAACCTGAGGTTTTCTAATTCAAGCCAGGAGTGTGTGTGTGCACCAGGCGAGGTGTGCACCTGGAGTCACACTGCCCCTGGATCTCTTTGCTTGTACAAGTTTAACTGCACTTCTGCTGCCCATTGCTCGCTGCAGGCTGCCAACCACTGGGAAATACCAAAAACAGAGACGTGCATTCATTGCAATAAGAATGTAAAAATCAAAAACCCCATCCACAGTGAGCCAGCTTCATCTAGCCAAATATCCCACATCTGGCTGTAGCCAAGAAGAAATTGTAAAGGGAAAAGTACAAAAAGTAAGGAGGTACCATGATGTTTTGTCCAAATACTCCATCATCAGACACTATTTTTCCCTAATCCAACAGCAATCATTTTGTAGCCTTTTGTTTGTCTGCTAAATGGAGGTTGCAGCCTCCCTTGAAACATTCTGGGAGTTTCTCTCACAAGTTCTCTTACAGAATTTCCTGTGACAACTTCTCTTGAAGTTCAGGATTTGACATTCCTAAAAACGCTCATCTGCAAGATATGCCAAATCTAAAAATAGCTGCAAGAGAAATTCAGCACTGGCTCTCGTAATCCTGTTTGTATGGAGCTTCTTCAAAGCCTGATGTGGATCACCACTGAGTGTTTTGCTGGGGAAGATCTATAGGGGATAAAAATCAAGGGAAGGCATGATGGAAATCTCATGCAGTGCAGGAAAATAGCTTTACAAACTATTCATAAGCTCCAGTAATTCATGTCGTGAAGTTGAAACTGAGTGAAGATGGGAGCTGTGGTTTTATGGATACCCTTGATTCAAGCTCTCAGATCTTCAAATCAGGAGACATAACACCTATTCCTTCCACTATCACTGCCAAGAGTCTGAACCTGATTAATTTTCTTTTAATGTAAATGGTTTTCTTTTTAGGAATAAGAATCTACAAGACTATGGCTGAAATTCTACAAAGACAAATAATTTTAACTTGAGGATTTAAATTCCTAGTGATGCAGATAGAGTTTTGACCTTTGAAAGAAAGAACTGGCTACTTTTTTGCAATGCCCCAGATTTTATGTATTTCCCTAAAGCCATCTGTATCTATATGTTTTAACAATAACCACAACAATAATAATGCTTATTATTAAAACTGTTTCTTTCACATACTAATTTAGAATTTTTGATCTAAAAGTAAAAAAGTACTTTGTGAAAAGTAAAAAAAGGAATTTTTTGGTGCCTATTTCTTCAAATTTCCAGAATTATTCTACAGTTTTCCTGTCATGAAGAAAAACAACAGTGACACTCAAAATGAACTTCAGGGAGTCTCTCCATTTCAAGGGAACTGTCAGTTCCTACACTTACCCAAACTTTCTTGAGGCCAGCTTGATTCTGCTCTGATGAAAGAGCAACTACAATTTTTAAAAAATATTTGAAGTTCACTTTTGAATCCACCTCAAAGTATGCTTCACTATTCTCAGGTTATGTGGGATAACAGTTCCCAGGTTTTTGGCAATTGAAGATATAGCAATTTTTTTAAGCACTCCAGGATTTTGGGGTGTTTTCTCTGCTGTTGGTACAAACAAAGCCTGTTGGTTTAATGCCAGTAGCCAAAATGGAAGCTGCTCCTGGTTCAAGCTGTGTCTGTATTCAGGTGTTGATGCATCTGTGGTGCTTGCATGTGTCAGTGAGTTCATCCTCTCAGGACTGCCAAGGAGAACCTAGGCATGCTTCTGATTCTTTGAGGTGGAAAAATGAAGTTTTGAGAAATTAGAGACAACTGTATGCATTTTCCATGCTCTTGTCTATTAGGGATGGTTTGAAGGCTGAGTTGTTCCTGTGTCTCTCTTGTGTTTTCTCATATGCAAGTTTTAACACTTCGATTGGCACAGAGGCTCGAAGGTAAGAAACTTAAAAGTTAAGTAGGAAAGATTATGCTGTTCCATGAATAACAAATGAAGTGTGACAGGGATGCACACTCTTTTTTAACTTGCATGTGGCTAATTGTTAATTATAGTCAGAAACAATGTTGCTTATTTAGTTTAAAATCCCCAAATAAATCTGGGATTTGTAGCCAGAGTTTAATATATGATATTTGTGTACATCCTGCCGAGTAGAAAATCTGCAAGATGTGGCCCAGAATTGAAGCAGGACTTGTTTCCCAGCCTGTTTGGAATAGTTGTTAGCAATTACACAGAAAATGACACCTAGAGTCCATCCAAGAGCAGTTTACCACTGTGCTAGGGCTGCTCAGAAGAGGGAATGAACTTTCCACCAGCAGCTTAGGGTCTGGTATAGATAAAACCTCACACAGGTGTAATGGGAAATAATTTAAAACAAAGGTAGAAACAGTAAAGAAAATAGATAAAATGCTTTGTAGCTCCACGTTAATCTCAGTTTAATCCTGCTTCAGAATTGGTCAGATAACAGAGGAGCACCTGATCTTTCTCAGCTTTCTCCTGGATCATGGAACTGCATGGAGGGTCAGGTTTGCAGGCAGCATGACATTGTTTTATTGAATTTAACCTGATGCATGCAAATAAACACACCTGAAGACAACCCAATGACTAAATTTGGATATATTTCTGGACTGACACAATACTGCATAGTCCACTGATAAGTTTTCAATCATTTCTGTACTCTGATTTTACTGTAACTTTGTTAGCTAACCTAAGCAAAGGTGATTCACACTTGTAGTGACCTCAGTTAAGTCATCCCTGACTTTTCTGGGTGATTTCCACAGGAAATACTGAGTTTTTCTTACTTTCTGATTGTTAATGTCTACTTCTTTCAGAAACTTGTCTGTGGTGGAAGTCAAACTGTGAATGATAATAAAAAGCCTGCAGCAGTATAGCAAAGTATTACATCTTGCCATGTGGTAATTTGGGAGGGGAATCATGACCACAGTTCTTTGAGATTCCTTTGATACTTTTCAATTTCACAATCTAATGAAACAATCTTTCTGTTATGTTTCATTTACATTAATCAGGTCCTCTGGTTCTCTCATGCTTTCTCTCCTGCAGTTCCCTTTGCCATGGAAAAAATTTTCAGAAATTGTCTGCATGATTGTCATATTTACCATTTAACAGTTCTGTGCCTTAGAGCACTGTGTAAGAGTTCTGTGCAATTTTGACTTCTGTTAGTAAACTGGTGCACAGTGACTACAGCTTAGTATTTTAATTGCTGCCTGCTTTCTAGAACTTACTTGTGTAATGTTGTGTTGTCAGGCTTCTTAATAATGAGTTAGTAATATTATTAACTTTAAATCCACTTTTGTTTTTCATATTTGAGTTTGGCCACACAGAGGTACAGCCTACAGCTCAATTTATGCAAATATTGTACTATAATTCTAAGTGTTTAAAGAAATATAAAAGGAAACTTTAAAAAGCATTTGGTACTTTTAAAATATAGAAATATGAAATCAATGAAGTTGTGCATGCATCACTATTAGACCCTAGTAATGAAATAATGAAAGCAGGATTCTACTTCATATGAGATCTAGCCAAACCCAGCTCCTTTTCCAAAGCCAGATCCTAGGCAAAGATGAGTATGTTTTCTGCAACAGATTTAATAGAAGATGTTTCTTTTGGTTAACACAAATTCAATGGTCTTCCTTCACTTAAATTTCTGAATGACCTGGTTTTGACTTGAAGGGAAGAAAAAAAAAATCTATGCTGATTTATTCTTTGAGAAGACTGGCATATTGTTAAAGCTCAAATGAGATGCTGTCACTGTCTTCTCAGTAAAAGTTTTGTTTACAACCCTTAATTTCAAATATTTCAATTGCCAATATTAAAAAATGCCTATTTCTAAGTGTTTTGGGGGATTTTTATATTTATTCTTTTATTACAAGCTGCTAAGGTGATCCAGTGAGCACAGTGAAGAAATTAAAGAACACACTAAAATTAAGCCTATGCAGAGAACAATTATTTCTTGGTTTTGGTAAGAGCAAAATGAATTTTCAAACTAATCAAGGCTATGTGATCTGGGACTAGAGAAATGAGGGAAGGGATTTTCTTAAGCAATATACTTAGCAAAAGGTTAGAGATGAAGCAATAGTAGAAAGAAATTCCAGAGCTGAACAGCAATGACTTTTATGGCAGCCCAACAAAAATTACTGTTAATTAGGAAGAAGAGAACTCCATGAAAACAACATTACTTTAATCTGTTTTCACATTCAGAGTTATGGTAGTGTATTATAAATTTTCATTACAGTTTTATTGCTTTGCCATTATACCTGTACTTCAATTATTCCTTGCTACTGTTTAGACATCCAACTCGAGCATTGCTGTGCTGCTCAGCTACTGCTCATGCGTCCATGTTTTCCCGTGTAAAAGAGCATTCTTTCTAATTGAAAATAAGGTTCTGAAATTGCTGTAAAGCTTAAAACATTTTTTTTAGCCACTGCCAACAGTGCCCATACCCTCAGTCTCATGTATTTAAAACTGGGAAACCACGAAAAGCAGAATGGGGATTTCAGGAAGAGAAGTCCTTCAGATTTTTTTCCTTTTAAAGATGTGTGTCCTGTAGAAGAGATGGCATTTGTGGTGTGCTCCTTGGCTGTCCTTTTCACTGGGAGGCTGAGAAATGACCCCTCAGAGTGTTTAAATAGGCTTTTGTGGACTCTGATGTGTGGTTTTATTGCACCATTTAGCAAAGCCGAGGTGGCTGCAGCTGCCTGTCTCTTTGGATGTCTCCCTTGGAGATTGGCCTTCATTACCTGAGGCATGGAGGGAGAGGGGGACGAAAGGGTGTGCTGAACTTCACCAGATTATTTCTATTGTTATTGAGCATGGTCAAACAGGGGGCAGCGCAGCTAAAAAAAGACATCAAGAAGGTTAAGAGCAGTATTACAGCTGGAAAGTAAGCAGGGGAAGCAGAGAGTAAGGCTGTGTGCCCAGGGTGCTGTGCAGGGAAAGGAGAAGATGGGGGACAGGATTGCCCCATGGCTCCTGCAGGTCTTCACCTTTCCTAAAATGTAGCCCCACACACGTGCTTTTTGATCTCCCCCACCCCTTTCTTTTCTAATGCAAGGTATATTTTGAGAACTTCCCATGAAAAACAACATAAAAGCGCAAGATACTTCCCCTTCCCATAACAAGTGTAACTTCTGTGTCTGAGCTGTTGTGAGGATAATTCAATATTTTCTGTTACTGCTGCTCCCATCTGTCCTTTTATCCTCTTGAGCAAACTTCCAGTGGAAGCAGGATGCTTGCATTCCTCAGAAAATTTGTGATTATCAAGAAAATCTCTGTGGCCTGCTAAGAAGCCTTAAAGTAGCTTTAGTTTAATATTTGAATTAGGTTTAATTTGTGGTAAATATTTGGACCTTATAAAACTCAAGCAGAGTTAAAATATTTACTTGGTTGTATTTAACAACTTAATTTATATTTTAATTCATTAAGCCTGAATCCTTGTGTTATTCATTATGACTATTTAAATAAAATCGATGTTCAGGAAAATCTCAGGACAGGTTTCTGCAGCTTGCTCTGTAATTCTGGGACTGCTTGGTTTGGAGTATCCACAATAGTCAAAAGCTACTTGAACTTATCTGCAGGGTTAATTCTCTGGGGGAGACACCTGAGGCAGCCCTGGCACTGCAGATGGTTCTCACCCTGCCCTGTGGAGCCCAGGGCTTTCTCCCTCTCCAGCAACCAGCTTTAGAGAAACAGCTTTACGAGTATAAAGTGACCAGCTTTGCTTACTGACAATTACATTTCAATTCACTATGTTCAGCATTGTTAATTTTCTGTCTTGAAAATGTTATGCTCTATTCTAATGCAGCTAAAATTAAATGAGAGAAGGGTTCATTGGGGTTCTTTGCCTGTTTTTATTGCAAAGAGCAAAGGGGACAATGCCATTTGCAGAGCTTTGATCTGGGTCCCTGTCTCTGGTTGTGCAGGGTTGGACCAGACTCTGATGTTGCTTTACCTCTCAGCTGAAATAATATCTGTAGCACTCCAACAGAGGAGGGGAAATGTGAAAGTCCGTGATCCATGAGGACCTTGGCAGGGTATATCTGATTTCTTTTTCATTTTAAAGGGTTCCTTTGCACATGTATCCCTCCAATCCCCCGACCCCTGTGGCTTTTTTTGTTTATCAAGCTTGGGTCTTTTTCCCATATCCTGAGTCCTTTTTCCTTTGTACTGAATATATTTGTTGTACTGATGATTCTCATGCTTAAGCTTGGCTAATTTACTTTTCCAGGAAGCAGAAACCTGTCCTGATCTCAAATTAATTATTTCTTATTCTAATGGCCATACAGAAATCTTGAGCTGATGTATTGTATTCTGCTGGAAGCTCAGCTGCAATATATTTTTCTGCTCCCCTACACCTTGAATTGTGCTATGGTCATGCTGGCCTCTATGTCTGATGGGCCAAGTAGCTGAAAGAATTTTCTGAAGACAGTCAGGTCATGAGCATCCCTTGGGGAATTGCTTTGTGGCAAATTAGACTGTCAGGGACAGAAGTGTGTCACTTCCTCTTTGCTAGCAAAATATTGGCAAACAAGATTTGCTGCTGGATTTGCTGTCCTTTTTTTTTTTTTTTAAGGGAGTGATTTTAGTCTTTAAATCTAATCCTGTGGGTTTTTTAATTTGCAGTCAATGTAATCTTGCTTGTCCTCCTTCTTGCAAGTCTATTTAAAGCCGAAGTCTATTTTAAGCCAAAGAAGGTCAATAATGTGGTTTGGGGTGTGAGAATAGGTGTTTTAGTCTAAAAAAAAAGCCAACACTCTAATTCAAATAGTGCCTGGGGACAGACTTCTCACAGCATGTTACTCCAAAGAGAATGTACACCATTAGTAGTTCTAGCAGTGGAATTAGTAGACTGACTGTATTTCCTATGCAGTGAACTCAATAATGTGTTGGAACGTGCATCAGACTTAGAAAGCTGATTTGGTTCTACTGTAAAAGAAGTAGAAACAGATATATTTCACCTGCATCAGGTTTGTATGTGCTGCCATATAAACATTTTAAAAATAATTTTTAGTTTTCTTAGCCAAACCAATGTAAATTAATTTAGTTCCATTAAAGTTACCACAGCTGGATAGAATCCCACTCTTTAGAGGTTCACTACTGTCAGGAAGGCTCTTCATGGAGACCTTGACAATTTAGAGGACTGAACTGTGTGTCTAGAAATTGTGTATTTTCTGCATCTAAAAGCATCATGTTTATAGGTGCTCTAGAAGTTTTGTCTTTGTAAAGCTTCTGATTTAGATATGGTGAGTCAAAAGTATTTCTTCCAAACTTTCAGAGACAACACAATAAGGAGAGTAGTTCATGAATACGCAGATATTAGTCCTATTATGTTGTGACTCAGACATTGTTTAGCAAATTTTTACACTTTTAAAACTGGAGTGTATCTATAAACATACAATTTTCCGACATCTGTTCAAAGGAGCAATTAATTTTTATAGCAAAAGCTGCACGTAACACAGGTATGTAAAAAAAGCTCATAGAAAGTGTTTCCTTGTCTGCTGAAAGTCATCAAGTCAGCTAGGAAAATGACCTGAAACTAATCAGCTGCACTGTTTTGGGGATCCCCAGGCATGTTGTCTTTCCAGACCACTCAGTTTCTTCTGTTGCATAGATCTAGTTGCTAAATCAGAGCTCTTTCATGCATGGATACCTTGTTTGGTAAAGCAAATGACATCTCAAACTGTAAGCTTTATGCTATCACTCAACTCTTCCATTTGTCTGGAGTAGATTTTCCTCTCCTAATGCACCAGTTACTCATCCATGTTCAGGTGATTTCCTGGCTGGTCCTTCAGCTCTTTGAAGTGTATTGCCCAGGCAAGGCTGCCCAGCACTGAGAAGCTGGGCATCACTTACAGACCACCTTAACACGGCTCAAGAGACAAGGTTACTGAGTGAATGTTGAATTTCAGTTGAATTTTTAGTTGAAATTTATTGAAAAGAGAGCAATATTGGTCTAAACTTAAGAGTCTGCTCGTGTCTATGTTGACACTGCTAGAATTTTTTTGATGACAAACCTTCAAATGTGTGTCTAAATGAGCAGTGAATTCTTCTGAAAATGTGACTGCAAATTCTGGTGTTCAGTGAAAGTGTGTAACACTTCCAGTTGCTGCTGATCATTTCCTCACTTGGCCAGTGGTGAATAATTGCCTTGGGACAAAAGACTTGGGACAAAAGACACAATGAATTCTTTGACTATTAATGAGGATTAAAAATTAGATTACTGAATGATAGAATTTCGTATAAAGTAAGAGAAAGCCTTTCACTAGTAAATGGCTGAATATAGGACAGTTTTCCTGGCAGTTTTTATATGACTGTAGGACATAGAGAAAAAATGTTAGCTGTGCATTGAAATGACTGGTTCACTTCCAGTGCACTGGAAATCACAATTTTTTAAAAGCTGAAGAAGCAGTCACTGAGAAGAAGATTTATATGGTTCATGGGGGCTGTGTGGTTCCTTTTTTTTCCCTTAAGGAATGGAGGTACCAATCTCTCACAAATAAGTTCCCTCTACATCAGTTTGGCAGGTTACTTTTTATCGCGATTGAAACTGTGACAAGGATCCGGAGATAAACATCAGGCTTAATTTTTATATTTTTAAAAGCTATTTTTGTTACCTAACCTGCATAACTTAATCTATATAGTTAGTCTTTTTGAAGATGTAGAGATCATCTATGTGTTTTGAAGGAGGACTGAGGCTTTAGCTTCAAAAGTACTCAGATATTCAACACCTATTTTCCTGTTTACTCAGTGAGGTTTAAGCTCCTGTTTGTTGCCCTTTCTGAGGTAACTTGCACTGAAATGTCTTTAGCAGAGCAATGACATCTGTATCCAGTCAGTCCTGTCACCTTTCCACTGCTTTTTCAGCAAAACTCCCAGGTAGAAACATGTTCCTACAAAACAATTGAGAAGTGGTTCCTGTATGAAGGACACAGCTCATCTATGTAGAGCTAGAAAACTGTTTGTACTTGCATTTTTATAGACCAATGGTACCACTTTAAAGATTTGTACTTTAGAAAGAAATTACACATAAATCTAAAAAACCTCTCTCCCTCTGAAAGCTCAAATGAATTAGGAAAGAGTTCAACTGTATATAACCGTTGGCCGTGCAGATAGATATTCAGTTCTAATTATGGAATATTAGCTTAATCCTGAGCAGATAAAATTTGGCAGTTAATTTCTTTAGTACAACCTTAGAAAAAAAAATACCCAGCAAATCTATACAAATCAGTTTTCTTTTATGTAAGCAGTTTTTCACTACTTGAGGTAAAATTCCATTAATTCCATTCTGGAATTTTATGTACCAGTGTGGCTAAGGGATGTTCACCTCTGAAGTCAGACGAGGTTTAGTATAATTGTCCTTCACCTGTACCATGTAGGTGTCCTGGCTGTGTTAACAGTTGGACTCCATGATCTTAGAGGTCTTTTCCAACCCGAACATTTCCATGATTCCATGATAAAAAGTATTTAAAAATACTGCATATTTCAATAGCATTTGTAGTGGTAGAAGGCAAAAGAGCCTAAATTTTTCATCCATGCCTGTTTTTCTTTTCTCCCAAATGAAAAAGCAAGACTGCGGAGCTTTTCTTCTGGAAAAACAGTGACAGATTCTATAATACAGATAAAATGTTTACACAATATGACTTGCTTATCAAAAGCGCAGGCATTTATGAAAAGTAAGAGTCTTAAGATCTGTGTTGCCCCCGGGTCTAAACCTTCTCAGTAATTTTCTTCAAGTTTTTCTCTTTTAGAAGCCTGCCCTATGGCTATAAAGAACTATTTTCTTTCCTTGATTCTTAAGGAATATTCATCATGCCTTGCATATTTCTGTTTACTGCCATGCCAGGCCTTTTTCTCTTTTAGAGGGAAGCCATGTGTTTCTCATTTATGTAGCTCCTATGTAAATATCAGAAAAATAGTTAAAATGTTGCCTTCCATATTCTTACACCCTTGAATTAAGGTTTACATTAGCTCCCTAAATAATAAGGGGCTTAAAAGGTAATTTTTTTCCATAGATTCTTCCCAGTATAATTTTCTTTTATAATCTTTACTGCTGGCTCAGTACAGTGGACATGGCTGATATCAGATTCCTGGTAAAACCTCTGCATCAGGACATTCTTTATTATTATGGCTAGCAGAATTCTTAGTGATAGTCCCACTGAGATGAGTATTATTGAGTCACAGAAAATGGTACTAATCTATATAGAGGTCAGAAACTAACCTTTGCTAAAAAGATTTGAAAAGAGATATCCTTTTCTCAGTTAATTCCTGAAGTAAAAGTGTCAGCCTTGTGAGGGACTTGGTGCCTGCATCATCTGTTGCCATAAAAATTAACAGGAGTTATGTCTCCACTGTAGAAGGTCTATTAGATTCTTCCTATGTCAGGTGGAAACACAGTTACTTTGGAAGGAATTTTATAATTTTTTAAAATTTATTTTGCACCATATTTTCTATAGCAATTAGTTTTCTAAAACAATTTCTATAAAATTCCACTGATTTGCTTCCTCTTCTTTCAGATACTTTCAAAATAATTCCTCCCCAGTACTATTGCTTTCCTGGCCAACAGGAATAAAAATAGACTTGTATCAAATGAAAAGACTATTGCTTGTTTTGTTGGAAATGTTTCAATCTGTAGCCTGCTTTTCTCAAGTAGCTGACAAAGGCCATTCTTTATAGGCCACAAGGCTTTTGTTACAAAGTTAAGTAGCTATTGTAGTTGTAGATATTTCCATATGAGGATCATTTCCTGAAGAAGCCAGAAGTGAACCAGTGTGTAGTGGAGATAGAATTCCCATTATACCTCACAGTTGATCTCAGAGTCAATAACATTGGTTCTACAATAAAGAGCAAATAGCTACTTCATGCATTATTACTGTCAAGGTTGCCATTCTGGGGAAAACCAGAGAATTTAGCATAAACTGCATCTATATTGGTACTCCCTATTCACTTTTCTTCTTCATTACAAGTATCCAAGTTGTCAATTTGGTGTTTTGTTCAGAAAAGAGGCATAGAGAAGTGCTTTATGTGTTTCCATACTTTCTTCTTTCCTTCCTCCCGGCCTCACCATTCCAAGAAAAGGGGAAGTGATCCAAAACGGAAGTTAGATCTTCCCCCAAAATGTTATACTGAGTTTCATGACCACCATATGAGGTTAACCTCAAAAGTTCTTTTGAAGATTGGTTGGTTGTTTTTTTTTTTACTGTTGAAAGGAATGACATGCTCAGGTCCTGACAATCTGATTTACTGTGCACCATAATACTTCTGCAACTAGAGAAACCCAAAGACTGGGTGTTGTGTGGTTATAATGATGTGCCAGATTATGATTGGTCTTGCTTTTATGAGAACCTCACTTGGTGGTTGTTTTTGTTTTCTTTTGTTTTGTTTCTAAAGGTGGTTAATTTTGTAGTCTATTATATAATTTATTATATGAATTAGGAATTATTCTATTGAAGATTATGGGATTTTTAAAGTTGTCAGAGGAATTGAGTCCTGAGAGGTTGTTGCCCACAAATACTGAATCCTGAAGCCATTACAGCACATCTGGCTGGGGATATGAAATGGCTTTGATTCAGCAATAAGTGATAGCACAAAAGGAGGCTAAAACTAAAAGATAGCAGACAAGAAATCACTAGAAAAAATAATGCCTGAAGTTCAGCTGTGGTGGTTTTCTTTTTAATGCATCAGTATGTGACTCTTTTTCATTTGGCAGACAAAGATGCTAGAGGAGAATACTTCAGAACGTAGCCCATGGTGGAGCTCATGACTTTTCTGCAAGTCATTAAAATTTCTTCTGATGTTGTTTTTTCAGAGATGTCTTTATCTCTGTTGCTGGCATGAGTCAACCATCACAAATTTTAGCCAGAAATATTTTCACTAGCACTATGCAAGCTAATACAACAACCCTCCTTCCTGTGTTTATAGAGCCAATATTGATGATTTTTCCCTTATAGCTCAGAGATCTAGGTAGGAAGGTAAATAAAAAGCCTGATTGTATTAAGTATCGTTAGCATTAGATTTTGTGCAAGGGTTTGCACTCTGTTAACAAAGAACATGAATAAAAAGTTTAGTTGTGCTGTAGAATAGCTATCTAGAAGCAGCAGTGAGCTGCTTGGGCAGCTCCTGAGAATGTCATGTAATTATGTTTTTTCAGCCTGGGTCTTATCTGCTTCATGGATTCAAAGTGGATTTGCAGTCTCTTATTGGTGTCCGTGCTTGTTACTGAGGTCAGGATTTCTAACATGTAGATGGGTAGTAGATTTTGCTTTTTATTGAATCATAAATATGATTCTTCCAGTTATTCTCTTTACATTGTTCCATTAATTTAGGTGCCCACTTACTTCAATGTGTGTAACTGTCCCAACCTCAGCTGCTATTTTCACATGAGATTGAGAAGGCAAGGGTGTTGCTGTTACCTCTTCTGATTGTCGCTGTGGATTTCAGTTATGTTACTTTGTCAAAAAGAGACTGAATAATTTCACAGGTACCTTCTAAAAAGTTTTAATTGGTGGCAATGTCTGTTAAAATAGTTGAAATCAGGGCACTGGAGTGTCCCCTGATATGTGACTTTATAAGACAGCAAGACTAACAAGAACGATTTTGGTGACAATGATGTACTTGCTGTCAACTCTTCACACATTTACCACTGAAATGCTTCCAGCAAGAGATGTAACTTATCTGTTGCAACTGAATTTGCCTTAAAAATCATTAGCAGATAAAATGTGCACTGGTTTTCAGTGGGAATATTTATGTCCAACTCCTGTGAGGTTTTGCATCTCCTGCTGACCTAAAGGGAGACTGTAGAAGTTACTCCCTGCAGAGATGTTCTTATATTTCACAACTGTGCTACTGATTTCTGATTTATGTGAAAAAATAACTCTTTTTGTCCTTGATCTGTATATCAACCTCCTGCTCTGATAAACAGGGATGTGCAGTCCAGCTTTTCTGATTTTCCAAAGTTTGCCTTCATTTCTGTGTTACTGTGAGTGAGGAACTGGTGTTCCTGAAATAAGAAATAGAATGGGAAATAAGATTACAGCCCCTTATGCTACTCAAAATGCTGAATTTGAAAAATTTTCACCCCTCTGGAAGAGAATATTAACCTGAGAATGTAAGGGAAGGGCAGGAGGAAAAAACCATATTTTCCCATAATTTGACAATGTTCTGTTTATTTTAAATGCATTTTTATGTCTTGTACTTTCCAGTTATTTCCTTGTCTGATTCTCTCTGCCTGTTATGGCAAAGAATATCAACATTTGCTGGCTACAGCTCTGGAGAACAGGAGGCAAACTCTTGAGTTTTGGTGTTTAGTTATTTTGGAACAACTCATACTAAGTATGGACAGAAGTAGCCATAGAATTTACCAGCACTATTTATAAGAGGAGGGGGACCTTGTACATAATCCAAAATAGAATTTTTTTTTTTTTTTTGGTAAATAAGTCAGATTACATGTTATATCTGTTAGGGAGTAATTTCTCCCTAGGTGAAGATGTTTAAGCAAAAATTAAAAATTGTCTGCTCAAAGAAAAAAATTCAGGTCTTTAAAAAGCCCTGTAGTATAAACAACTTGGTCAGGTAAAAAATTCAGGAGTTTTCTCTAGGAATAGTTTTGTCATAGTGTCTTTGAGAAACCTACCTGATCTGTGATTATTTTAAAGCTATTCACATACAAATTATGTTACTTAAATCTACCTTTAAAATTTGGTCTTGTGTTAAACCAACCTTTTACTTCATATGTACATCATCTATATCACTTCTAGAAATATTTCTGTTGCAACAAACTTCAGGATGTCAACTTCCTCTCTTCCTGAAATCAACTTTGAAATGCTAGAATTTCCTTAGGGACAGAAATACTGGGGTTTTAAACAAGACTTTCGTATCCCTATGTGCATTCTTTTCATATAATATGCAATGAAGTAAAATGGTAATTTGTGGGAAATTGCAACTTTTGAGAAGAATGCTTCTAAAAGTAAGGCTTAAACATGAACATTTTAACTACTGTGTTTATTTCTGCATCTCTGATTCAAATGGAGCTTATGAAGTTGTATAAACCCATTTACAGCTATTTATGACACACCTGACTGTTTAAACCTTCATTATAGTGTTGCTCAAACTGTTTCATTCTAACATTTCATTCTTAAAATTCACTAATCTTAGAATACCTAGATATGAAAATTCAAATATCCAAGATGACTTTAAAATGCATTAAGAAAACCCTTAGCAGAAAATGTGTTATGAATTGCCTAGAAAATGACAGTACAGTGATTGTAATAACTTAATGTGCCTTTGGAAGTATTCGGAGTTCTGTTGCTGGAGAGAGAAGAACAAAAAAATTCCAGCAAATATGAGCAGGTTTTGAAGATGATGGTCTTCTGATAGAAAGCTCTAGTGGCTATAGGATGAGAAATGATTTTAGTCTCTCTCCTGATATATGCTTATCTCCAGTTGTACAGAAAAATCTCAGCTCTAGGCGCAAGCAGGGAAATCTCAGTGTTTGAGGCCTTGGGAAGAGCCAGGAGCAGCTGAATGTTGATTTGCAATGCTTGTTAAGCACTCCTGATATGTCTGCCCTAGAGCTAAAGCAAACTTCCCCTGACACTAATGGTGTTTGGTCAGTAACAGTCTACAAGATAAAAGGTGCTGAGCACAAGACGTTGTTTGCTATTATTTAAATCGGTTCCTGGCGTTGGGCAGACCTGGGACTTTTAAAGGGCTCTTGTGCAAACAGCATAATTAAAGCCATTAACATCTCTCTGAGGTGCAAGCAGCTAATTTTTCAGAAAATGGCAAATTGTCATGAATGTATTTCATAACAAATGAGTTCTTTTTTAAAATTGGACCTACAGCTTACCAGAAAGTGAGATGAATTTTTCAGGAAAGCATTGCGAAATACCAAAAGGAATCATTTGGATTTTTAGAAGTTTGTATCTCTGCATGTTCAGTGTGTTTTGACTCCAAGCGTGTTATAGATAGAATTAGTGTCTTTTCTTGCAGAAAAATGTGGGAGATTTTTTTCTTAAACTTCTTACCATCCAGCTCAGGAATTTGTTTCAGTGGCAGCCAGTTGCTTTGCTCCTCTTGACTTGTTTTTCTTTTTTAATAAACGAATTTAATACTATCAGATGTCTTAAAATGTAATTGACAGTACTTCAAGAACACAGACTTGTTACTTTTTGTCATAAACTTGGCTAGATCAAAAACTGTCTTTTGGGATTACTGGAGTATGAAACAGCATTGAAATGTGAATAGCAGAATGATTAAGTTGTCTCCTGTGCCAAGCAACAATATTGTTGTTGTTGTTTTCTGATATGTATACAACTCCTGCAGCATTTTATTCTGTCAAGGTTTTTGAAAAGTACAACATTTTGAAAATACTTGTTCCCCAACAAATGAAAACATTTAAGAATATTTGTTTATATAGGCTCTGGAGGAAATGTTTGTTCCAAAGCAGCCCTGCTACTTCTTGTTTTCTTCTGTGAAAAGAGCTGTGATACTTTTAAGATTTCTCTCTGGTAAACTAAAATAATTTTTCAAAAGCCACAGATGTATAATTGATATGCTTGGAAAAGTAACTGCGAATGTCCTCTTCGATAATAGAGTGATTGACAAAGTGGTCATTGCTCTTTTAACTTGAAGTAAGCCAAGAAAGCAGCAGCCAAGGAAGGTGCCCAAGGGACATTCAGAATTGCTGGTGACATGGGAGAGAACCTCAGCGAACCTGTAAAAAGCCTTTTCTGGAAGCAAGAGTCTGCTACCTGCTCAGACTTTCAGAAACACTTTTGAAGCATGGCTAACATTTTCAGATTCCCTTACCACGCCTGCAGAGAATGACACTTGTGTTTTGCATCCTTTTGTTTCAGTATCATTCACAGCTGCACCCTGAACAATTACTTTTGGCAGGTGTTTAAACTGCAAAGAGCTGCAGCAGCCCCAGCCTTGCTGTCGGTGGAAGGAGGGAAGGAAGGCGGGTTGAGAAGGTGAACCCAGCACAGCAACGGCACCTTTTCAAAGAAGCTGATCTGAGTTGAAGCAGAAACCTCTGACATTTTGTCCTTGTTCATGGAGGTGCTACTTTGCTATGGAGTGCACCTAAATCTAACTTCCATTGCACAGCGTGTTACATCCTTTTAGTCTCTCAAACTCTTATCTGGAAAATCACAGGAAAATGCAACAGTTTGGTAAGAGTACAGCTGTCAGTCAAAACCCTTTTCTCAGATCCATTCCATGATTAGGGACTGAGCAGGAAGGAGAGAAATGCAGTCAATAGCAAAGGCCTTTGTGTGCCTCTTGCTCTGGATAGGCCTGGTGCCGAGCATCCTGCTGCTGGGGCAGCCCCTTGGCACAGGGCTGGGAAGCCCACACTGCACAGCAGCCTGGGAATTTTTCTTAGAGGAATCAAGTCGGATTTCCAAAGACCTCTTCTTGGGCTTTAGCTAGATCTACACTAAACATTTTGGCTTTGACAGAATAGCCTCTTCTGCAGGCAATATTATTGATTCTGCACTTTGGTCAGTACCAACCACCCCATGCAGTGTGCAGGCTGGGGGCGTCCTGGCTGGAATGGTGCCCAGCAGAAACCATTCTGGGTGTGTTGGTCAACAGCAGCTGAGCAAGAGCCAGCTGTGCCCAGGTGGGCAAGAAAGCCAAAGGCATCCTGGCTGTAGCAGCAATATTGTGGCAGCAGGAGCAGGGCAGGGATTGTCCCCCCATCCTGGGCACTGGGGAGGTTGATCCTTGAGTGCTGTGTGGTTCCTCACTCCAAGAGAGCCAGGGAGGTGCTGGAGCAGGCCCAGAGTAGGATAACGAAGCTGGGGAAGGATCTGGAGAACCAGCCTGATGAGGAGCCACTGAGGGAGTTGAGTGGGCTCAGCCCGCAGAAAAGGAGGCTCAGGGGAGACCTAATCACTGCCTACAACTCCCTGACAGGAGGGTGTAGCCAGGATGGGGAACTGCATCTTATCCCAAGTACAAAACATTAGGAAGAGAGGAAATCACAGCATCAGGTTGTTCCAGGGAGGTTTACCATGGATATTAGCAAAATTTCTTCACTGAAGGGGTTGCTGAGCGCTGGAACAGAATGCCCAGGGCAGTAGGTGGTTTTGCCATCCCAGGAGGTATTTCAAACATGTAGATATGGTGTTTAAGGACATGGTTTAGTGATTGATTTGGCAGTGTTAGGCTTATGCTTGGACTCGATGCTCAAAAAGGTCTTTTCAGACCTAAATTAATTCAGAGATTATTACTGAGTTCTGAATTCATGTTATTGGGTCAGATGAGATAATATTTTACTTCTTTCCAGTCCAGTAGCTACTTTCATGGAAGAATTATTTTTGATTGTGCTAAAGACACCTTCAGCAAATGTTTGGGAAAGAATTTTGCCAAACTTTAGCAGCATCTGGACACAGTAATTGCCATCTACAAAGTCTTTTGTTTTCTGTTCACCAATTGGATTCTGTTCTCTCTTGTCTTCCTGCACACAGATTCTTGCACTTCTTTTGCCCATTCTTTACTACCATTTCTCTTCCTCTCTGCCCAAACACTTCTTTTCTATAGCAGACCAATATTTTCTGCTGCTTCTACTTCTGCCTGGTGGAGGAATTCCCAGGGTGCTGCTCTGACATGAGATATTCCATCAATGAGCCTTTGAATCTAAAATATTTAAGTGTTTACAGCACTGTCTTTCCAGGCATGACACAAAGTATTTCCAGGCTGAAACTGAGTGTACACAACCATCCTTCATCTCACTCATCTCACCTGGTATAAGACAGGCACTGCAAATCAACTACCACTTCCCCAGTGGCCAAAAGAAAAAAAAAAAAAAAATTGGTTCAACAAAGCAACTCTGTGGATCCACAGGCTCCTCAGATCTCGGAATAGTGCACCCTCCAGCTCTCCTCTGTGATGGCGGACAGAGCACTGACACATCATTCTGCCTTTAGTTTTTCACTAGTCAGACCAGATCCTTTCTTCTTCAAAGCTTTTCAAGGGAAAACCCCCATGTTTTAAATAGAAATGTGTATTTCCTCTCCCTTCATACTTTCCAGTCATGTTGTGCAGCTCAGCCCCTGTGTCTCCTTAATGCCAACAAATCTGTCCATCTCAGACCACCTTTGGAGCTGCTCTGCTTTAAAGTTCTTTAATTAAAGATCATCCTCTTTCCTCCCTCTGCTGTGCTCTGCTCCTCACTAGTTCTCCTGAGCACTACTGGGGCCTCACTACTGCTTTAAGTGGTGTCTTTTCCATTTGATTGTTTTCCCTCTCGGTGCCTCAGTGTGCTTTGGTGCTGTTTTTCTCAGCTTTCCTGCTGAAGTGCTGTATGATGGCATTGCTCTGTGAGTCAAGGTACAGGAAAAACACATTCTTTGATGTGAGGAAAACATTCTGTCCCATGCACTTGACTGGAATTATGGGATGTGTCACTTGTCTGCCTGGAAGATGCTGGTGCCAGATCTGCCTGGACAGTTGTGTATTCTCAATATTGAAATGAAATATGGTTCTGTCTTAACAAGGGGGCTGCCATTTTCAGTACAATTTTTCAGAAAACTCCTGAAACTTTTAAAATAATTTAGCAATGGAAATTTAGGTCTAATTTTTCAATACTCTTTTCCAGGAATAATAGTTCTTAGTCATAAAGTACTAGTTGGGGTGTTTGGTTTATTTGTTTCTTTTGTTATAAATGCTAATAACAATGATTAAAAAGTCTTTAATGTTAGGGGTTTTCACTGAAAAGTCTGTATTTACACATATAAAGAAGTAAAACAGGAGCACTGCTTCTGGTAAGAACATGATTTTTGTACAATTTGTCCTGAGCTGCTTGGTGTTAACTGAAGTAACCCACTGAGGTTATACAAATTATCTATCACACCCTAATTTAAGTTAGTTCTGACCTGTGGTCTTCCAATATCTATCCACAGCCTCCTGCTGTTCATTCTGCTCCTTCAAAACCCAGAAGATGTTGCTTTGTCAGAAAACTCTGCCTCCAAAATGTGATTGCTTGAAAGCCAAAACAAATTCAGGCATTCAGTTTTGAAAATCTTTATTGAATGGAGCAAAACCACTGAAAATTAATTCAGATTTATACTGGAAGTTACACTATATATAGACTTGTGTATCTGAAGAATGTTACTATTCTATAAACCTCCAAATGCTTCTATAAATTGGGAAGATTTTCACCTTGAACTCCTCCTCTTCCCTCAAAACCCTAAGTTGTGTCCAGTTTTGAACATTCCTAATCCTGAGGATAGGAGTTGAGGAAAATTGCATCAAAACCAGGAGTAATCTCCTTATTTTTTCCCAAACAGACATTGACTGTGACTTCTGATGGCTTCAATGAATATTCTTTTACTGCCACTCTTACACAGCCCATTTTGCAGGGTAAGACCTCAGAGCTGGTTTCCAAATTCTCCACTGGGATATGAGCTAGACAGGCAGTGGATAGGCAGCTAAGGAGGAATCTGGTTTTGGTATTAAATAAGTTGTCAACAGATAAATATAGTATGTGGTCTGCTGGCTTGTGCTCAGTGACACAGCTGTCGGGTTTGTTTGGGAGCCTTCCTTCTCTGCAGGAGAAAAGGTGTCACCTTAATCAAATGGCTGCGGGATTCTGTCTGCCACAAAGGGGAAGCCTGCAGAGTTTCCTCCTTCATCAGATTTAAAGCCCAGAGATAAAGAAAACCCAAAAGAGACAAATCCAAGAAAGATCGTCAGCTCGATGTTTTCTAGCAGAAAAACCTGCTGCTCTGCCAGAAGAGAAATGATTTTCACTTCAGCAGACTACAATATTCAGGAGTGGAGAAAGGGAAGACATCAAAGTTGCATGTAGCTGGCTGTTTCACATGCTGCTTTCTCAGTATTTTTCAGTGAAATTATCCATGTGTGCTGCTGGTTTAAACAAAAGATCTGTAAAAGAAGCAAGTTTTAAGGGCTTCATATTGTCAAATGTGCTTTTCAGGTTACTAACTGGAGGGAAAAAAATCTAGGTAGCCACATATTAGTTTCTTATCCTGTAGGAATGCTGGTTTTTCTGCATTCTGTACTACCTTCCTCCGAGAATCTGATTTATCATTGCAAAACGCAAAATAAATGTTGGTTAATCTCTTTATCTCTTAGTTGTTTTATGCTAACATAGAACCAATTCTTTAACCTACTGGAAAGTGAGGGAAGGAGGTGCATTCTTTCTTAACTCTTCAAGGCACTTGGGCAAAGGCATGTGCTACCTTGGCAGGAGTTTCCATCAGCAGGATCAGGAGGCCAATCTGCAGCTGGAGGTTTGCCCAGGGCTGGGTCTGCCTTTGCTCCCAGTAAACTGAGGTTGAGCCTTGGCTGGATCTAAACCTCAGAGAGAGCCAGCATGGAGCAAGGGCTGTCTGCTAAGCAAGGGCTGCAGCTGGGAGCAGAAGGCAGCAGGGACAACATCTCCTACGCAGGGAAAAACGTTTCTGGGGCTCACATGAAGAAGAGAGTCAAGACTATCTAGGAGCTGCAGCCTCTGTGAGAGTGAGGGAAAGGTGCCTTGCAGGCGGTTGGTAGCATGTAGGTCACGAACCATCTGTGCTTTAAATAACTAATTCACCAAGCTGAGTCACCATCTCTCCTTCCACTCCTGACTCTTCTGCCCTGCTTAGATGTCTTTTGTCATCCTTTATTTTTCTTCCCTAACTATATGAACCATAAGGGGGGAAAATACCCTTCTGTCTTCAAAGCTTGGGGATTGCTCTCTATTGAATGAAAGGACAGCTGATTGTGTTGTGGGGAATTAGTTGCCCCAGGAGAAAAATGCTGCTAGATATTTTATTGGAGTAATACCAACAATGGGAGCAGTCACGAGTTCACAGTTCCTGTCTTGCACTGGTCATGCTTTTTAAAGCTTTTGCATTTTTGAGACTCCTTTGGTCCCTTTATTCTGTTGGCCATCAATGTGAGTAAAGGAAAAATTCTAGTTATGACCAATTGTGTTGATTTAAGCTGGCAACCTGGCCAGTAAGGCTCTGTTTGGTATCTCAGTAGTAAATGTGACATTCAGTCTTAAGTAGTGCTGAAGTTTTTCTGTTCACTGCGCCCTCTATGGAAAATGGGGACCTTCAGAGAACAGAAAAGCCCACTTTCTGGATTAGCTCCATTCTGAATTAAATGTAATTACAGGCTACTCTTAATCTCTAGATATTAATGGAACATATGTCCACTAAAAAATAAATCCTGTTTTCACTTTAATGAAAAAGTTGAGACCTAAAATAAACAAAGTGTTGTTTCAGTCAGAGAGCCTGGCTAACAGAAATACAGTTAAGTGCAGCTAAAACACAGAAAAAAAAAAATCAGATCTGTGAGAGAAAGTTTTATAGAAGAAAAAAAATTGATATCAAACTTGAGAGATTGATTGAAAATGGAGGCAAGGCTATTAGTTATTATACAGCTAATAACTAGTTATGTTATATTAACATACTTCATATAAGAAATTATTTTGAAATTGAAGCCTAATATGTAATACTGATATTACATAAGTAATATTAAAGTTAAAATACTTAATAGGAAATATATAATGAATTCTGAACTACTTGGAAGTAACTTGGACAGTTGCTGACCTGATATGGACAAAGTTAGTAGAATTCTCATGCAGTATTACTAAAGGCAAAATTTGTAATAGGACTCTGCTTTTTCATGTGCAATATATTTTCCCCTATAAAGTGACATGGCTGCTCAAAATTCTGAACTGTGGCTCTCAGGAGGAATGCTGCTGTCACTGGAGGAAAAATGTATACTGAAAAGTGACAGATGTCAGCTGGTAATAATTATGGCA
Organism: Grantiella picta; assembly: GCA_013397955.1. NCBI lineage: Eukaryota > Metazoa > Chordata > Aves > Passeriformes > Meliphagidae > Grantiella > Grantiella picta. The sequence continues at coordinate 562,836 of VZRM01008535.1, read as the reverse complement.
GCTTAAATATGTATAAAATTGTATATTATCGTAGAAATGTATTTTTTCATATGAAAGAGTGTGATGTTAGAAATTATATTCCCGACTATTTTTTTATTTCTTAAGGCTGTGGGTTATAATTTATGGCTTTGGATTTAGTAAAGTTGTGTTTTCGCTGTCTTGAGTAATTTCAAGGATTACAAAACTATAGGAAGTTAAAATCTCATTTGAGGTCCAGGAACATACATCACATATCTCATATTGAAAAGGTACATCTATATATGTTTTTTTGTCTTTAGTATTTTACAACTTTTTTTACAATAACTTTGCTTTTCAACTTTAATATTGTACTCTGTAGTTTTTCAGTGAGCAACAGCCGCTGTTGTTCTTCCATTATTTGGCTCTTTAACTTCTTTTTTGTCTTGTATTCAGTGCTTTGAGGCTATGGGGGAAGCAGCAGCCCTGTATAAAATATTCTGAAAGCCAACAAGAGAGGGCTGAGACTGAGGCCAAGGCAGTGTGGAACAGCACAGGGAATAGTCCGCCTTGTGCTCTTCCCTTCAGATCCAGCATTGCCTTTGGTAAAGCGGGAGAAAATCTGGTATGCAAAGGACAGCGTAGCCTTCAGTCAAAGGCCAGGAGGATGCTGACTGCTCCTGCTTGTACTTGCCGAGGTACAATGAGTGCTAAATAATTCAGTGTTGTTCCAGCAGTATCTCCAGGGGCAGCAGCCCCTGCAAAGTGCTGAGTGGGGCAGCTTTGGATGACAATTCCGTCAGTGGCGGGGAGGGGACACAGGATGGCAGGGGTGGATGTCCTCACACTGCTCAGGGTGAACACTCTGCCTGTTAGGGTTTCAGCAGCTCCACATGTTCTGTGTTCAAATAGAAGACGCAGATTTAAGGGGTTTTATTTTTGTTTGTTTGTTTTTTGTTTCAGATGGCTCATGTTAAATGTTCCTTATTAAGCTAACTCCCCCGTTAAGAAGAACTGGGGTGTATCTGCTTAAATCTGATAGAGACTGGCACTAATGAATCCTTTGCCACTGGAGATAGAAAACTGAATTCAAACCCAGTGGTTATATTTCTTCTCGCAAGTAAATCTCAAAATCTTGATTCAGAACATTAGGGATTTTTTACTGTCTCCTCAAAATCTGGTGTTGGCTCATTAATTTTAGGCAGCTGAAATAACTCTTTGATCCTGTGTACTCAGACACAGCAATAAATTAGAGACAAATCTTGCCAATATTCTCAAAATAGAAGACTAAACTGATTTTATTAGTTTCCTTTAAACATTTTTAATTAATTTTAAAATTTATTTAGGAGGGGAGGTAACAGAAAATGAAACTGTGTAAATAGTTTGTGAAGAGCATACAGTTATGGGCTCCCGGATTTCACACAGTAATTAACTGCTGCTTTTATTTTTGTCATATGGGCAGAGATGGATGAGGGAGCTTGCAACAGCTTTTTCACTGGAAACTTAGTTTTTCTCTGTATCATGTGGAATAACAAATGTTCTCATAGTTAATATGTGAACAAGGAAATTAACGCTGTGTGTGATCATTACAGAGATTTTATCAAAATAAGGGAGTGTATCAAAGTTATTTTCAAATATTGTAGTTGTGTTGTGGTTTTCTCCAGGCATCCATACTTCTCTTAAGCTAAACTACTCCAGTCTCAGAGAGAGAGTTTTTGCTTCCTTCCAGCTGTTCCCCTAGTGAAATGAGTGTGCAGTACTGCTGGCTGTATGTATTTACACTGCACAAATGAAGGTTGTACTGCTCTGTAGTGCTGCAGCACCCTGACAGCCCCACAAGAGATCAGAACTTGTTGAGCTTGGTCCTTTGTGAGCAAACAATGCGAGGCTGCCCCAGTACAGGTTTAAAATAAAACCCTGCAAGATAGACCTGGGAAAAGCAGCTGCATTGATTTGTTGCAGGTAAAGGTCATGGCCAGAATTAGAACACAGTGTGTTACAGGAACACCTGAAATGAGATTTTCCTGCCTGCAAGCTCACTGTGTTTTAGTGGACCATGCTGCTCTTGAGCAACAGTTTTATTTTTCCACTTATCCCCCAAGGGAAAAACAACATGGGAAACTAGATTTATGAATAAGGCAGTTATTCTAAAGTACTGCCATAAATTGTCATCTTAATCTTATTTTGTGTTTAACATTGTCACATTCTTTTCCAACTGGTTTTTTTTTGTTCACTTTCTGAAAAAAACAGAGTCTCACGGTTAAAGCACGTGCGAGTAAAACAATTAGTAATCCAAAGAACAAATCCAGTGAATGTAAGATGAAAATGCAAATCTAAATCAGAATTTTACAGGTAAATGGTTTTGAGATATATTTCATGTCACAGCCATAGGTTTCAGTTTTAATTTTTTTTCATTTTTTTTCCCCTCTGGCTCCCTAGCTAATTTTCCGCTGAATGGAAGTTGTTCACCCTTGCTCAGATGATAGAAACCAGCACTAGTATGGGGGAAAAATTCTAGATTGTAAACACTTTTAAAAACAATTAGCTTCCCAAAATGAAGTTGGTATTTTTTCAAGCCTGAAGTATCTTGTTCTTATCTCTGGGACATCACTTGTGAATACATTTTAGTTTTTAGTCAAAAGCCTATCTTTTGACATTTTCCTTCTATATTTTGGTGTCCTTTGTGGACATTTGCCTGTTAAGCAGCTACCTACTCTCCCAGGAGACTTTTTAAATATAAATGAATGGAATCCACATACACCCCTACTCCCTCTACTATGCTGAGCCTTGAGAAATTTTGCTTGCAACGAAGTGTTTAATGAAGTATTTCTACCCTATTGCTGTTAGTGAAGGGTAAAGGGCTGCATTGTGTCACTCTTCTTGCCTTCATCTTACAGGGTAAGGCAGAGCTGTGTACAGTTAATAACAGTTGGACCTATGATGAGAGTAATTCAGAAACTATTAAATAAGATCTTTACACTTGCCTTTTCATGCTTACAGTTCCAAACAAGGAAGTATTCTGGCCTATCTGAAAATTTTGAGTGGAGGTATTGTGCTAATTGTATGACATTTAATTCTTCTAGTGAAGAAAAAAGTCCTGTTTTGTGTGGAAAACTTTATTTCTTGTAAATGAATATTTTAGATATGTCTATTGAAGACACTCATACTAAATCCACCCTGAAGCAGTTTGCGTTTTTCTAAATTCTCACCCCCAGAATATGATGAATTCGGAAATGCTTCTTTTCCTCTATCGAAGCCTTTTTTGTAACACTCGAATGAATTCTGTAACAAAACCTAAATACCAGGAGAAAAGCCTACTGTAGAATGAATTTAAAGTCCATTTTAGGTCAAAATCAGAGGTTTTTTTTTTTAATGTATCCATTCTAGTTTTGATTTAAGACATAATCTTGTATATGTTTATGCAGTGCACTCAATTATTTTCCGTCCTTCACTGCCACTGATAATTTGTTAGCAGCAAAGCCTTCCCAGTGGCACACAAAAGGATATAAATGCCTGTTGTGTCAGCAGCACAGCAGTCCTTAGGCCACACACAGCTGTTCCCTCTGCCCTCAGCTGCTAAGACCTCATTTTCCGCCTGTTCATGGAGGTGTTAAATTTGTTCCTCCTTAAACATACAGAAAAATGAGACTGTGACACATTTATGTGGTGGGAAATGAACAGGTCAGGAAAGCTCAAGAGCCAATGGAGTACCAATAGAGGCAGTCAGGGAAGCAGATCTGAATTTGTTTTGGGGAGGTGAAGAAGGCTATGTCAATAAAAAACCTCCACTCTGTAGCTGGAAATGTTTTGTATGAAAAATAATCTGCCCTGAAAGCAGAGAACACAATGGATGAGAAAGGGAACCTCTCGAGCCTTTTTCTGAGATACTGAAAATATTTTGAGGTGATACAAAGGAATGTAACAGCAATTTCAGTTTGCTTCTTAATTAAGGAAGTACATTTTACTTAGAGCAGCTTCAATGAACTGTTAACCGTGTACCTTTTCAGTAGAATGCAGTAAATTGCTTGCAGTGATCAGCAGTCTTTTTTACCACTACATGTTTTAAAAGTTGATGCCAAAACCTCTTTTTTTTGTTGGTGTGGTTACACATTACAGTGGGGCTCCAATTTTGTTGGGATTTTTTCATTTGAATTGAAATCCCTCCAGTCCTATAAAGACGTCTAAAATCTATGTCCTTAAACATATGGAAAAACCAATCCCACAGTATGTTTTCTGTTTTGATGAAAATTCATGGCTGTATTAAAGCTACCTCTCTTAGTCCCGTCCCCTCCACCCCTGGGACAAGAGTAAGAAAACAGAGAAAAGAAAAACCGCCAAACCAGGCAATCATGACACTGAGATTTAGTATCAGCCCTTCTTGCTTCTAGGGGAATAACCAAATGTCTTCAGCCTTATTTCAGTGCAATACCAGCCTGAAGTTAATTTCCAAGTGTTCTGTTTTATGGTGAGGCAAATTAGACCTAATCCCAGAGAATTTTAATCCACCAGCCTAATAAAGGGAAAATAGACACTTAGACAAATGTCCCAACCCCACAAAATTCATGACGCTTGTATCTATCACTTTAAACCAATTTTAGCTGAAGAGAGAATGTAAATGATGCTCAATGAAAAATATTACTGTACTATAGGAAGCCACAGAACGATCAACTGTAGAATTTATATCTATTAATAGAACATGTAGCTCTAAATATTTTAACATATGCTGTTTGATTAGGGTGACAACATGAGTGTATGTATACAGTTATCAGGAATTTGTTTAGGAAAAAATATAACTGTTCAAAGCTTGGTAATGCCCCGTGACTGTCTTCTTCTTTAGTAGGTTTTCTCTGATTTTTAATGTGTGCCACAGCCTTTTCTGATTTCTGGATCTTAGAGTGAAAATTCTTTTGGCACTTCTCAAGATCTTATTCAGTAAAATTATTTTACAGTGTATGACAACAGCTTCCATAAATAAGTTAATAGAAAGGCAAATGAAGCACAAACCATCTGATCCAACACAGTAATTACAAGGATAATGGTTGTCTTGATGTGAAGTAGCAGAATACTAAATCATTTAATAAAATGAAATTTGTAATTTATTACTTAGTTATATTCAAGTTGCTATAAATATGTTAAACTTATGTCATATCAGATTTTTTAGTGATATCTCAGTGAGAATGATTGCTGCTGCCTGTATATGTGTGTAAGCACAGTTCCTCTCCTTTTGATCTGATTCTGATTTCCTTTTGATACATTTTACTGTTAAATACTGGCCATAATTTTTATGTTAGAAAAGCTGGTGTTTCTTGAGGTGCAATGGGCACAACCTGTGGCATTGTTCCCCAGCACAGTCTCCTCCTAAGGACCTGCAGTAAGAGGAGCCTCTCTGGATGTCTTCTATAGAAAGAAAAGAAATTGTTTTTTTAGAAACAGTAATAGAAATTCTTTTCCACTGTTGTTCAAATATCGTCGAAAGTGTTTTTCAAAAAACTGAAGATTGTTTCCTTGTTTGAAGTTTGCTTTGCTTAGGTCAAGCTACCTACAAGGGTTGTTTTAGCAGAAGTACTGAATCAATGTGTGTCTCCACTCTCACTCACAGCAATGCAAATAGCAGCGTGTTTGTTTTCCTTCATCATGAACTGCTTTGGGAGCTCACTTAACGACACATGTTGAGCAGAACTTAAAATCGCATTGCTGTGTTAGGCATCTCTGTCAGGGAAGGTTGTGCACAACTTTTTGTCTGGCCAGGTTTGTTCAGCTGGTCGCTGCACTGTCCAACCTCACTGTTGTACCTGCAGGCAGAATTCACCTCGCAGCTGTACACTGCCTATGGTTTAAATCAAACTCTTTTAAAAACTAAAATGGGAAACTTGACTCAGCCCACTGAAGGGCTTTAGCATAATTGATTTGACTGGGAGTTAAGAAAAATCCAAATTTGCAGCAGTTATTAGAAGTTATTTTTGTGTTGCCACTGTCATCGACAATATTATATGAAGGAAGAAGACAAAAATCTAGATGTATGAATTTGGTTTCTGTGCTCAAATCTTACATTTGAAGAGGCAGGTATCCAATGTAACTAGTTCCTTATTTTGGATACACTTCTCTGAAGCATCAATACAATGGACCTCCTTCTGGGATGCATTTTTCTGATGGTTCTGAACAGCGCTCAATGAAAGGGCAGAATGAGGGAGACTTCCTTATGTGCATGCACATATATTTGGCAATATTTTTCATTAAGGATAATATCTGTAGAAATTTCCCCAGCTTTGAGGAAAAGGCACTGGAAAAGAAATGACCAGATTGGTATTCCTGAACATCCACTGTTAATAATACCATCCTCACCTATATATGACCTCTCAGAATCTATGTTCTTTGAAGCAGAAATGTGGATCCCAGTTTTTAGTGACACCAAATGATTTCAGCAAGCAGCTGGATGTAGGAAAGCCACTGTTTGGAGCATTGCCAGCTCTGACAAAGCAATGCTGTGTTGCTACTCTGCCCATGAAATTGGCAAAATTATAAGGTCCAGGAGTGATAAGCAGAGCTTTGCTACAGTCAGCTTCTTTCCTTTTGTGGCTGTGATTGCTGGCAGGATGCAGCCTCAGATATTCCTGGGTGGGTTATGATATGGCCAAAGAGGCTGAGAGAGGTTCTGGCTCATCAGCGGAGAATCCAAGTGTTCAAACATTACGTGTAGCTTTACACTCATTATTTGTGAGCTATTATCTTTGTGTGCAGCCAAAGCGTGAGGATGTAAAACCTCATCTGTTTTTTTAATATATTGAAAAGGCACCATATAATTGTGGATAGATAATATATTACATGGACAGGATTCTGAGGAACCTGATGTTGTGGTTGTCATTTTTAATTGCTTGGATCAATCACTTCCGTCTGTCCAAATAAAGGCTTTTCTTCAACTGAGTGTGTTGAGTGGAATTCCCATTTTCATTGTGAGTTCTCAGTTATGAGAGTTTTCTCATACATTTACCCCTATGGGTTTCTTCAATATGTATGAGGAGATAGCATTTTCTCTCACAGAATGTTTTATGCCAAGCCTTTATAAAGACTCACATTTTTAATGTGAAAAATAGCTCTGGATAAAAATCTGTTGTTGATTTATTCCCTTGTCTTGTTTTTGGCTCCCATCTCTGACTAGAGCGATAGCCTAGTTTAGTGCAATTTTATTCTATTTTTTAAAACATACAGACAAGTGGTGCTGCTATTCTCTAATTTTAATTTTGCTTTGTAGTTTTGGGTTGATTATGACCAACATATAAAAAGTGTTTGGACTCAATTAAGCTTTCAGTTCAAATTTTTGTTTTTATTAACCCATTAAAAGAAATCATAACAGAATTTCTGACTTGGTAGGGAGTTTAATTATTTTTGTCTTTTTCAGTAATTTATTCACCAGTTGGAGTCTTTTCTGTAAAGAATCTTAATTGAAATACTGCCTAATTTCCTAGATGGAATAGAGAAAATGAAATATGTACCAAGGAAGAGCAGTAACAACAAAAAAGATTGATTTTAGGAAAACACATGCCAAGCAAAGTTATCAAAGAACGCATATTGGAATTTGGATTCTTCCATCAGCCTTAGTTTTATTTGTGGCTGGATATAGAGGAATTAAAGGGCTTCCCAGATTTGCTGGAAATATTTAAGCAGATTCTCTCATTCATTTTGTTCCAGAGGTGTCATCTGCAAGCTTCAGGGGGTGCCATCTGTTGGTCTTGTGTTTCTCCAGTTCACAATGTAAGAGATAAAGATATTAAATGGAAACAACCTGAGCCCTGTGCTCCTGCACTCGTTACCACCATCCAGGTGGAGCAGGAGCCACTAAATTTCCCTCCACTCTGAACCCAGTCTTCCTGCCAGACTTGTAGCTCTTTGGCTGCCCACCCAGGGGGCCATGACATCCTAACTTAAACACAGCACTGCTGGGGCAATAGCACTGAAAGCCTCGCTAAATTTGGGATAAATGACTTTCCATGCTCTCTACGGCTACAAAAATTCAGTCATTTCATCATAAAATGAAAGCAGATTGGCCAGCCATGACTTATCCTTTATAGGTCCTTTCCAGTTCCCAGTCATCACTCTGGCTGTGGGCCCAGGGATGTCTTTTCAGGGACTGAAATCAGGCTGGCTTGTTAACAATTCTCTGGGTTGGTCTTTCACAAATTGTTCCCAAGTCTCAGGTAACTCAGTCCTCAGTAACTGAAACATCAACAAGTAGACTTAGTGATGTTTTGGTTTTAAGAAGGGAATATTAAAAAAGATTTCTTGATGCAATTTTTTTACCATCTCCTTCAGAAAATATTGTTGTTTTAAATACACTGTACAGGACAATAATCTCGGAGATGATTGGGAATTCTTCATCCATTACTTTTACCTGTAGGATATGCAACCTGGTGCTTCTATTTGGCGAGGCCTTCGTTATAAACAGACACAATACTTTCACATTTATTCATTCTGCAGTGCTTTGCCTTCGTTCATTAGTGTGGCAAAGCACTTTCAAGTAATGTCCTGATCTCAGAGGAAGGTGTCAGTCTCTGCAATAGCTGTTCCTCAAGCACTTGGATTTCTTAGAATTTTCAGAAACAAATACTTTTAATGAGAAAAGTGAATTGATTCTGTGTCCTGTTTCTGATAGACATATTTTCTTAACTTGTATTGCTATAGCTATATTCTCACTGAAATATTATCAGTCCATGCTTGAACCAAGGTCTTTGAAAGGTAATCTCGAGAAGGTTCAATTTATTTCTCAGTAGTTTTAATGAATTTATGTAAATCCGAGTGAAAATAAAAGGCTTTTACATATCAGCATGGTTGTGAGAGGGCACAAAAAGCTTCCTTCTGGTATTTAAAATGCAATCAATTTCTTGTTGCTGACTGAAGTTCAAGCTCTGTATCAAGGGGATGACAAATGGACTGAGACGTGTTCTTAGCTGCATTCATTTGTGGCATGTTGGTCAAGCTGTGAATCACTTTCTGAGGAGCTGAAGGATGTCTCAGCATCTTGTATTTCAAGTATTTCATTTTCTACATTCACACATTGTGTTCGTGGTTTGGCATGATGATGGGGAGAGTGACAGACTCTAAAAATAAAAATCTTTAACATCTCATCCTGGAAGTTGCTCTGGTTCTGCTGATGAAGTGTATTCTAAATAAGAGCACAGGTTCTTTTGTCTTAGCTTCATTATCTTGATGATCTTAAGAGGAGTGAGCCTTAGGCTATGAAATGCACACCAAGAGGAGATCCAATTTGGTATAGCAATCCTACAGTTATTTCTTGGTCCCATAAGCAGCACTTTGTGATAGTCTGAATCCGTATATATCTCTTGCAGAAAAGATATAGGCTTGTATTCCACATTTCAAATGGCAAATAACTTTATTTCAACTTCTCTTAGGCCAGTGAGGCTCAAGAGCTGCTTTGTTTAAAATTTTTCCTGGGTTTTCTGTGCCATATGATGTAGTAGTGTCTTTTGACTTGATCTTACCAAAAATCAAACCAAATATATCAGTGGTGATGAAGAGAAAATTTAGGTAGAGAACTCCAGGGCTTAAATGCTTCTGATTTTTATTGTCTTGAACTTCTGCTTAAGGATTTAAATCTCATGTGCAAAATTAATTAAAACTGTTATTTCTGATGCATCTTAAAGAACAAATCTCTGAGACAGCAGAGTAAGGAATATTTGGGTGACAGGTGTGGGGCACAAGATATGGAACATCTGGAAGGTTTGATCTATGATCTGGAACATTTCAAGGCAAAACCAAAATATATCATAATGCTTTTGTGGGGATTGTGTGTTGGAACTCTGTTTCCAAAGCTGCCCCAGGCATGGATGATCAAATTACAGTAAAGTTATAGTGCCATAAATTAGTGTAAATTAATTAATAAATTAATTCTTTATTACAACCCAGGATACAAATATTATTCAGCTATTGTGCTAGTTGGGCAGTGAATTCAATGCTTTGTCCTTCACATTCTTCTCATGTTTAGATAAGGGAGAAATCTATAAACATATTTGCTATAGGTCACAATCTGATCTCAGTTATTTTGCTGTAAAACTGGAATAAATCTTGTTTGTACAAATGGAATTACTGGAATTTTATATAGCTGTGAGTTGAATTTTACCCTGTCTCTAAACAATTCTCGCTAAAGGTGGAAAAGCATTAAATAAAATAAGTAGGTCACACAAGTGAGATGATACTGCCCCTTATCTTTAAACAATATTCTAATTTGACTCTACTGCAATGAAAAGAAATGAATACTGTATGTGCTCCCATGTGAGCTGTCAGAAAGATAAAACTGAATATTCTCTAAATCAGCTTTTCCACGGACAACTGCTTCATCATCATTAGTATGTATATTCTTATTAATATCTAGGCCACCCAGTTATGAGATCCTAGACTGCAGCTTTCCATAATTTACAACTGCTATCATTTTCAGCAGGATTGTATGCATGACCTATCACAGAATGAACACTTGATATATCTCTCCGTGTCTTCTCCAAGTGTTATTTTGAAATAAGGGCTAAGAATAAATGTATACATCTGCTGAGGAAGTTGCATTTCTGCACAGTGTGGTGATCCTTGCCAACTGCTCTGCTGGGTGTGAGAGGACTGGTCACTGGAGGTGTCTGACAACTTGGAATTAAGACAGTTTGGCAGATGAGGGCAGACACATGAACCTTCTAAAGCAGTAGCTCAGAGTTGGGATCAGAGTATAAATAAATTCAAAATTCTGTCACTCGCCAGGGGTGTAAATGAGAGTGGAGTAGAGATGACTGTAGCTTGCAGGCTGAGGCTGGGGAACCAGTATAGGGGTGACTGTTGTAAACTCCAGGGGTTTACGCAAAGAATAATACATAAATATATAAAATTCAGTGTAGACTGTGCTGGTCTGAGTGATTGACTGCAGTGACAGCCAATGTGAGTGGGGGATTCAGTTTATTGTTAAGTGCCAGGTGGAATTTCAGATAGAAATTTCTGGGATGGGATTAGCTGTTGGAGTTCTCCTTATGTTCAAAATGCTAAGGGATTTCGTTTATTCCACAAATTTCTGTCCTCCTTTTTCTAGAGTAATAAGAATTGCTATTTGTTTGCCTTAATAATTATATTATTATTTATAAATATCAAAGAAAGCAGGAGGTAGGGTGGGGGTAAATGAAAACCAGCCGAGCAGTAACAGTAACTGCTGCTTATTAAGAACACTTTCTCTAGTGGCATCTCTGGAGACAACTTGATGAAGTTTTTGTGGTGAAAGAACTCTTCTGTAAGGGAAATAAAATGGCATTATTCTGTTGCTCAAACCGGCAACACATCCCACTTCTGTGTAACCAGGCTTGTTTATTGGTAAATATGTGTAACGTGTCTAAGAAATGGTGAAACCTGTTGGCATTACATTAGCTGACATAAAATCTGTGATAATAGAAAAAGTAGATGATCTCAACCAGGTTTTTTTTTGGGGGGGAGGGGGGAAATCTCTGGGGTTTCAAGTGAGTCAAGCCACTAGTCTTGAGAAAAGCATGTCAAATTTGAAACTAAAATCTTCCAGCTCCGTTTATCATTACCATTAGCCAATATGCACTTTCTAGGCTAAGCCGTCAAAATTGTGATGGAAATATTTTATGAGGTTTTAAAATTGTTTAAGGATTTTTAAAAAATCAGGTTTCATGTAGACAATTATTTCAAACTCTTCTGTTCCTCAAATTTCTTGAAATAACCTGCTTGAAGGTCTCTTGGTGTCTTTTCTGGTTAGGTGCCATCATCCTGTGCGAAACAGCTTGTTCTAAAACACAACTATTCTTAAATAAACATATTGAGCTTCATGTGATGAGTCAGATACACCCATGAGACAGAATGTTGTGAGTCACAGCTGAAGAAGATAAGTGGATGGTTAATAGGAAAATCTTAATTGTTAGAATTCTGCAGAACATGAAATAAAGAAGTTGTGATATTGGCTTGAGAAATAATTATGTTTTCAGCACAGCCTCAACTGGAAATGCTGTTCAGGTTATGGAGGGTATGTTCCTTTGGAGCAAGCACTTTCATTTAGGTCACAGAACTCACTCTTTTATTCTGAAAGTAACCAGGATCTGTCTGGTCTTTTTAATGTTCTTTTAAAGATATTTTTCTTTTTAATGAATTTTTTCTTCATTGTATGGATATGTATGTGCAATGATTACCCTATAAATCTTCAGCCTCAGTGTCCCACTTAAAAGCACTCTTCCATCGATTTGGTCTATCCTGGCTGGGGCTGGTTTTAGTATTTACTTTGCACAAAAGTGCCTTCATGATTTTTTTCTCCTTTTTTCGCTGATGGCTACAATTCTCTCATATGCTGGTGGTGTTCTCACCATTCCCACAAGCTGGGAATCAGTCTCTTGGCTGTAGTGAGGTGTGTGCATGCAGCTTGTGAACCAAACACCAAATAAAATTGTCTCAGTTTAAGACAAAGCTATAGCACTGATGAACTTTATTCCAAGTGACTTGCACAATCTGGCAGTTTTGTTTTGTCAGGAGGAAAGCTGCAGAGGGCCAGAGTTGTCCTAGGACTCCTGGTACATTGGCAGCTTATCTCAGAAAGGTTATAGACAGGGCTATGGAGAAAGAGAATTACATCAAGGAAAGCATCTATACTGTTCCTAGGAAGCTCTTCCACCTTCCATATCATCCTGAGCAATTTCAAAAACGTTGCTTTTCTCTTAAAAAGCCATCATTTTCTTCCTGTGTAAACATCTATTAGTAGGACTGACAGATTATTTTTAAAGATGCCATCATAATTTTAATTATGTATATTATACCTTAGGATAGTCAGACACTACAGACTCTGAGTTTTCAATCTATTTACAAACTCTGATTTTCTGTGGCATATTTTCTCCTGCAAGACTCGTCTGCTGAACTAATTTCTTTTCCTAATCATTAAATGCATTGTATTTTCACAGAAAGCAATTGTAAAAATGTGTCAGAAAGAAAATAAAGAGGAAAATAGTTACAGAAATATCTACCAAGTAAAACAACCTCAAAGGATGTCGAATCAGCATGATACCAAACACAACAACAAAATAGTTATCAGACATGGAACCAATACAGTTTTTGGGTTTGCACCTTAATTATGAGCAATCTACCTAACTACCTATGTTTCCCATGAAATGTATATTTCCTTAGGCGTGTACAAGGTAACTAATGTTGATTACTGCTTAGTGTTAAGCCATATCAGCGCTGGTAGGTGCTTTTCTAGCACTGTAGAGTCAGTTCCTGCACCAGGAGCCCATTCCATATTGACATGAGCACTATCTGCTTGCCACCTTGAGAGATGTATTTAAAGATGGTTTCCAAAGGCACTGGGGGATGAAAGTGCTCATGAACTGTGTGTGATTCCTCAGCCAGTGTGCACAGAGGCATCAGGAGCTGAAAGAGGAAAATAGCCTCTGCATGGGGATAACTGAAGGGTGGAAAATGTGGGTGAGCAGAGATTGGATTTCTGCTCCATTCCAGGGAAATGCAGGTAGTGTGGAAGAGTGTGTGACATGAATGTGCTGGGCAAAGGGTGCATTTCTACTGTTGGTGTCAACTGATTGCCATGACAGCTTTTTTGAAAGGCTGATGCCTTCAGATTAGGCTGAAACTGCAACAGGCTCTTTCCAGTTATCCCCTTGAGGTAGCTGAGCGCTCAATCCCAATCCAATTACCTGCTGCTTCAGCCAGGAGCCCTTTCTTATTCTGAGCAGTCCCTCTGGCTTCAGAGAAGTTATTTTGATACAGTGGGAAGGTTGGTTTGATTTTTCATGAACTTTACATCACAATGAAAGATTTGGCAGGAGCAAAACTATAGAACTTAATCTAAAAGACAGGTGTCTGTTTTGTGACTGCTTTGCCCAGTGACACCTGAGAGCTTTGGAATTGTTACTTTCACTCAAATTTTCCTCTAAATACTTAGTTTATATAACAGTAGATGCAGTGAGGAAAAAGCCTTCATATGTGATTACTGTATTTTGAGTAATGAAATTTAGTCCCACTACATTTTCAAGGCATTTTACAATGCAATATTCGCTTTTACAGAGGCTAACAGAGGAAAAGTGAGTTCTCAAAAAACCAATAGTCACCACTTTCTCTGGTCTGGTTTTTTTTTGAGAATACAAGTTTTGTGGCTTTTTTTTTTAAAGGAAAAGGACATGTATTTTCTAAATGTTTGTTTTTTTACCTTAGAAGTTTTTCCACCGGATCTGTACAGCAAAGGTAAGCTACAAATCAGCAACATAAACATCTTGCAGTGCAAGAGCAGTGAGATTGTGCTGTTGAGAAGTTGGAGCAGCAATTTGCAATTGCAGGACCATTTAAACTAGGAAATGGTGTCACGGCTGTCTTTGCATTGCCCAAATGAGGCTGCAGAGTATCACACACCTGTCTTGGTGTGGTTTTGAAGCTCCCAGTGATGGCAGCCCAGAATTCCTATGGGGCAATCCAAACCTTTTAACCTGCCTTTCACTTCAGTTGACGTTGATTAAAACTTAACTGTCACTCAACAGCTTTAAAGCTGCTATTAGGTAGAGTTTAAATGCCTGTCAGTCAGCGTTTAAAACCCATGATCATCTAAGAATTGGGTGGTAATGAAGAAATACGACAAGGAAATATGAGAGAGTTTGGCAGAAAACACAACACCAGTGCAGATCCATGAAGCTTTACTGAGGCTGTTTCCAGATCAGCAAGCTGTGTCCCTCTTATTCTGATGATCTCCCTGTATGCTGATTCTGCAAAACTCCAGAATTTAAACATTAAGGATAATTGTTTGGAAACAGCAATTAAGTAGGACTGTTAATACTTATATTTTTGTTCAAGGAACAGAAAATTGGTGTCATCTTTTGTGTACTTACCAATCTAGTTAGGGCACATGCATGTGAGAAAGGAAAAATGCTGGCATTTATTTGACATTTCTCCATCCCACCAAATTTCCTAGCAGAGGCACAACTTAGTGTTTTCAGGGTCTGTAGATGTATGTGAGAACACCTGAATAACTTACAGCCATTGAAAATTTGATTTGGACTGAAGACCAAGAGCTAAGCTGATACTGACTGTAGTTCTCAAAGCAGATATAAAAGCATTAGGAAATCATGCATGGAGATCTTTTCCTTGGATGTAGCCACAAGGAATATATTCTTTTAAAAGAAAAAATACAGAAAAGCTTGAAAAGTTAAAATCAAATAACGTACAGAGATGACTGCTTTCAATAAAAGCTTAATGCAGCCTGGAATATTAACTTATGGCAGAAAAGCTACTGAAAGAGCTTGAAAAAAACCCCAAACACCCATAAGGCTTCAGGTATAGGTCTGAAATGACCACTGGGCTCTGAAATGTTATGAGGCACAGTTTCCTATGGTACTGATGGAGACGGTAATTTTGGAATCTTATTACAAGAATTGAGGCTGTTTGCTTCAAAGACATGACAAATATAGTTGTATTCAAAGTGGAAAACAACTTTAAGGAAGGCAGTACAATAATACTACCATTTTAATATCAACTATTCAAATTCATTGGAAATATGTATTGCAGCTCAATGTCCTCCTGTAAGCAGATCTGTGTTGTGAAGCTGCACAGACCTTTGCTAAGTCACTGCAGTTGGTTTGTAGATCGCATTGTCCAGGCAGGGAAGCTTGCATAACATTGAGATATCACACCCAAAATATTTAGTATTAAATAAGCACCCCTGGCAACATCAGGGCATGGTTTTGGCCACCTGTAGGCAGACAACTATCTGATTACATGGCTTAGACAAAAATATAATGGATTCTGCTTGAAAACATGATAAACCACAATTCTCTTAAACCTGCCACAAGGTAAAACTTACTGCGGCCTTGGTTAATATAATACTATTGTTTAAATTATTGTCTCTCTAAATTACCACCGCCTTTTGAAAAAGTAGTTAGGATTTCCTTTTGAATAGTTTGAAAATGGGTTGTACTCCTTTGATCCAAAATAAGGATAGCAGAAACCATCAAATTCATTAAGCAAACCCATAACTATTGAATTTACATGAAAACGTAAATAATTTCTCATTTTCCTGCATAATGGTCTGATTCTTAAATGAATAATTATTTGTCCTTTGCCCTTATCATTTAGCACAGCTAGGAAACTGGATTATTGATGAGGAAAGATAAGATAATGTAATTGCCCTTAAAACACAATGAAATCCTTTAGGACATATTCAGTAAGTGAGATTACATAATGAGTGATGGAAATGGAATTTGAGGCTTCTTGCATTAAATTTACTATGTAACAGCACTTCTTGTGTGGTAGAGCATATTATCAACAAAAACTCTTAGATGGATTGAATTTAACAATTTTTTAGTGGTATGATATTTTCTGAACAGCCTAGGGTCAGCTCTTTATAATGAGCAGTGGTGATTAGAATGTATTTTGCATAATTTTCCATTAGTCCTTAATGGTTTCACTTTATATCCTTTCACAATCAAAAAATCAAGCTCATTTGGCTGAACAAACGTCCTGTTAGTTTTTATAGACTTACAAAGGCTGGTGGAGAGACTTACACAATAGGTGTCGAAGTGTTAATTGCTAACAAACCTCCAACAATGGGAGATCCTGAGCTCTGCGTGTAAGTTCTTTAATATTGAAATGTTGCTGAGGGAAGCAAATAGTTGAGGTTCAGGGTGTTTCTGTAAGGATGACAGAGCTAACTCTGATTTTGAGAGTATTTCCTGACTATTGTGACAGCAGAGTGCTCTCTGTAGAAGAAAGCTCACCAGGTAGCCTCAGTGTGTTTTATCAGTCCTATAAAAACTACCTCATACTATTAAATTATACTTTCCCACTATTAATCCTTTCACAAGCTCCTTAGAAATCAAATGTAACCAGCAATTATACAAACACAGATCGATGACAGCCTCAGCAAGGCTGAAGCAGCCCTGTCTGAGCAGCACCAGTGGAGAGCAGAGCAGGGCAAGTCCTTTTGCAAAGCAGAATATCTCCTCTCCGTGTCCCAGGGTGCAGATGTGCCACATGCTGTGAGCAGTTTGCGTGAGGGAATCACAATAAATGGACTGCTAAGAACCATGTCTCCCTCATTGATCCCTATGAACTCAGCTAAGTCCCTTAAGCCACATAAATCACTGGGATGAGTTGGAAAGAGAAATGGGAGATTTCAGCCTCGGGAGAAATGTAAGGGCTTGGTTTTCATTGTTTTTCTTCTTGCTGAGCTCTTATTTCGTATTTTCGGTTTATAATGATTCTTTTAAAGTTTTGTACATTCATTATTGATGCAATTTTTATCTCACTATCAGTCACCTGTAATTCCCACTGAATTATCTTCTGTTCTCCACTAACAGCCACATTCTACTGCTGATTTGTGGACACAGGGTGCACCTTGAGAATAGCCTTATCTTCTTCGTAACCTGCAATTTGTTAAAATGATGGAATTGGTTTTTTTCTACTGTTTTAAGCATGCATTTCAATTTCCCCATATGCTTAAATGTAAAAAAAAAATGGGTTTTATAGAATGTTCTGAAGAAAATTAAGATTCCCTCATGCACAGAACTCAAGTCAATTTTGTTTTTTTCAAGGCACAAAAATTAAATGAGCATTTTTTATGGAAGTAAATTGACATATCAGACTGGTTAATTTACAGCAGATTTGATACAAATAAAACACAGGTCTGGATTTTACTTTAAAGAGGGGATTGGAAAATCTCTAAACAACTATTCTGGCTTGACAGAGAATCTCAGAAGAGTAGGTTTGCTGCAAATTAAAGAAAACCTCCATTTACCTTGCAAAATGTTCTATCTCATTATGTTTTGATATTCAGCCTAATGTTTTTACAAATTAAAATGATGAATTCGTATCAAAGGGAAATAAAAAGGTTAATTGTAATGTGCATTCCTGTTTCTTCTGTTATAACCAATCTATTACAGGGCTATGTCTATGTCAGAAGTGAATCTTGAATGTCTTGATATTAGTCTTTGAAAAACTGCAATCATTGATAAGTCCTACTGTTCATTATAAAAATGAAGACTTTTTAATTTGAAGAATTGCAAAGAGACTTCCTAGTAGTTATGAAATGAATCTTAATGCTCTTATTGTGGGAATCAGCAGCATTGCTTTTGATGCATCTCATTAATAACAAAAAGCCTTCTTCCAGTTATTAAAATACTCTTGCATGGTCTGTACTGATCATTTTTTACTTTTTACAGTTTGTTGCTTGCATTACTCCCCAGTGACATTATATGTGTGGATTGTTCTCCAGCTAGGTACAGCTGAATAATTATATTAAAAACTAATAACTTCCTTGGAGTGCACTGCAGAATTAAGAAAGGAAAACAGTTTAAAACCTTTAATATAATGAGAAATTATATTGGGGCTTTCGTGTTGTTTTGCTTATGCTTCAGTTATTGCTTTCATTAAAGTTTTAATTTCCAGAGATATTGCTTTGATAAAATTACGTCTTTGGTTAGTATCTGTGTTCACACTGAAAATTATGGGCCTTTTCTGTCATTTATTGCCACCTATTTTCTGTTTTAATTACTTTACCCAATACATACAAATAATAGAGCAAAATTGAATTAAAGTACTTAATCTATATAATCAATGAAAAATGTGTGAGAAGAGAGATTATAATCTTGAAACTGAAACACTACAGTAAGAAGAGCAGGTGAGATCTTTATTTTTTTCATAATAATGCTCTCTTTTTCCATTGATATAATGAATGAAAGTATTAAAATACATTTGGATGGGGAGAATACTCTACTGCTAGAGTTTTTACTGTACCTTTAAAGAAGAATCTAATTTACCAATTACAATTGTTCTGTAAGATAGTTGTGAATTATTATCCTAAGTGATGCAGATGGGATCCCTGAAACCAGGAAAGGTTGGATGAAAACCTCATTCAATGAATTACTGGAGACACAGAGTAATTGAAACAAAAGGTGGTTGTGACCATACTATGTGGGATGAGTGAGGTGGAAAGAGTTCAGATCATCCCAAACGGATCTCAGTAAAGGATTCTTTGCATTGTGTGATGTTACTTGTAAAGATTAAAGCAATGGACATATTATTTATGTAGACATAATGGTGCAGCATACGAGAAAAAATGTAATTGCCTGTTTTGGTCAGTTATGAACATGATTGATTTGCTTGATCATTTTTGCCATAAACCCCCTGTTATGTCTCCTGAGAAAAGGCACGTTAACATATCTGCAAGCAGCTGCATGAGGTGATCTGCAGGGCACATTGAATTGCAGGGAGCCCCCGTGTTGGGCTCTTTTTGTGCTTATCTTTATGTGAAAAGAATTATAGCATTGGCTCAATCCCACACTTGAATGGCTCAAGCTGGTTGATGATTAGAGCAAAGTGTACCATATAGATGTGTTAAGATCCCTCAGTTTCTTCATGATGAAGATTAGGACTGTATCAGATACATGGAAGTGCAGCTGAAGGAGTGAAATAGAGAAGGAATCTGGTGTTTGTAAAACAATGAGTTGATAAAATTTGATCTGGTAAACTCTGTGCAAATTGGATATGATGTAATTTTTTACTACTTGTGTTCCCAGTGAAGAACAGTGATCACTATGGTGAGTTAAAGCTTAGCACTTACCCTAGTTTCATTTTTTAAAACCTCACTTTAAGTTTCATGATCACACCTGTTCTTTTTTTCACAGAAGGGAAGGCTGGCTTTACTGGTATAGGCTTTAATGAGCTAAAAAACAAAAAGACAAATTCTGAGAAGTAAAGAAAGTGAAGCAGTGAATTGATCCTCACTGGTTTTGTGGCTCAAAGACAAAGTTTTCATTGCAGTCACTAAAGTGAAGGGGAGATTACCTTGTGTGAATATCCATGCTACATGACTTTGGAGAGCAGCAGCTAAATTAAACAGCCAGTTTTAATCTGGTTATCATGTACTAAGTGCACAGTCAGGATGTTTGTGAGAGGAGTACATTGAGAAATCTCTTGCAAACGGAATGAATATGCCAATGCTACTGGAAAGACAATTACCTGTTAAGCTGGTGTTGACCCTTGCTGCTCTTTTTAACTTAGGTGACACCAGACGTGCCTTGATGAAGTTCCCTGCAGCATTCAGGGTCTGTCTGCTCACAGCAGCTGCAGTGGTGGCATGAGCAGTAGAAGCTGATCTTCTTCTGAGCATGTTTAATCTAAAATCTCTCTCTGTCTTCATTAGCAACGTGATCCTGTAGCCATGGTTACGGTGTTGTATTAGATGTAGGAATTAATTTGGTTCAGAAAAACATTCACACCAGTTTATATCATGTTGAAAGACCCAGTGTGTGATAAATCACCCTATATTAAACAGTTCTCCCCTTGTCAAAGAGAGAAAAACTCAGTACAAGCTCTATGGAAGAGTGCTGTCAAATATATGATTTTAAGGGGGATGTTATTCAAGAGAAATTAAATGTTTGAGTGGTGTGCCTTTGAGATGAATAAAAATTGCTTCATGTGTCTGCTGCTTTATAGAGAAAAGACTCAGATTTCCAGAGGATTCCAAGAGATCAGAACTCTATCTTCCATTTCTAGCTCTTTGTTACTTCTTTTGAAAACTAGGTCAAAGTGCTTACTGCTATTACTGTCATTTAAAAGGGATTTGCTTCAATATTCATCCTAGTGAGCTTTGGAGGAATTTCATCCTCATTGCAGCAGGGATTCAGATTTAGGACTTGGCTGTTGTCTTTATAACCCTGATTGTAAAAATTGAGGATGGCAGTAAGCAAAGATTCCATCCAGCATGTAGAGCACTACAAAAGGGAGACTCAGTCCATTGTGGGGTTTGTTGAGACATTGATGCTGGGGAGAGTTTGCAGGTGAAGAACAGATGGAATATTTAGCAATCTCCTCTTAATGCAATGCAATTTCTCCAGTGACTTGTCCACGATACTTGGTTGAGATGATGAACAAAGGTGTTTTTGTATTGTTCTCACCTAGGTTTGCTGTCCTTCCTTTAGAAGTCCAGGAGAGAGTCAATGGAGGAAAAAGTTCAGATTCCCCTCAGTGTATCTGAGGTCATGGGGTGGGTGGGTGTTACCTAAGCCAGAACCAGAAGGCGGCGTCAAATGGTGCAGAAAAAGCTCTAATTGTTGTCCCAAACAGAGCTAAAGAAGAAGAAATATTTATTTAAATCTGTACATTTTTTCCTGTTCAGGTTAAGCTTTCGAAAATGTGGATGTTGAAATTATGACTGCATGTATTTCTGAGAATGAGCCATTTGCTAAACAGGCCTCAGGTATCTTTAGAAATCTCTATCATTTAAGATTGAAGCTCTGCAAACAGATTTTTTGTCATCTGGGATGATTTTATAATGTTAGTTCTTGCAGATACAATGTTAAATCTGTTTCAAATCTGAGTACAGACATTATTCATAACCAGGTCAAGTATTTTGAAAGTTTTATGCTGTAATGCAGGGTAAAGTCTTATTTCTCTGTATTCGGTGACTTTTTATTACATTTTCTGGCTGATAAATATGATTTTTCATTTTGTACAACAGTTAATCATTATGGTTTTAATTTTGCATCAACCAGTTGAGCTTTACTTTATGTTTTTTTGTAAACAACTAGCTGTAGCATTAAACAGTTTGTTTAGCAGCATCCTGACTATTTGCCACCCATATGGGTCTTGTCAAATACTTTTGCTATATATAAAATAGACTTGACTTCATTTAATAGCTGTTCGGTCAAAAAAAAAAAGGAACAAAATTCTTAATTTCTTGATGTTTAAAAGTTTGGCAAAAAAGGGAAGGCTTCAGTGTAAAAGTGTGAAAGTTTACCTGGTTGCTCAGAATTTTGTGCATCTATTGCATTTGTTTAACCTAATGGAAACCATATTGCATGGTGCTGGTGATCCAATCTGATTGATTAGAATCTAATTGATTCTGCAGTCAGAAAAAGCAGTCAGCTGAGGGAAGTGATCTTCTTATCAATGTGAATGAATGCCTGAAGGGAGAGTGTAAAGAAGGTGGACACAGGCTGTTGTTTTGCTGTCCAGTGCCAGTTTTTCTTTCCCTAGACCAGCAAAGACGTGGAGAAATGGAGCTGAGGAGTTCAGCAGAGACACTACAATGGTCAGGGCAGGAGCTGTGGAGGGAAGGTGAGGGAACAGCCTGTCCTACCTGAGGAGGAGACATCTTCTCCTAAGGGCAGCTTCCCAGTTCCTGCAGCTTTACCAGCAATGCAGCTAACAGGGTTTAGTTTGCCCTATCAAACACATTTTCAGACATCTCAGTATGGCTCAAGAGTTAAATGTAGTGCTCTCTAACAGTCTTTTATTTTGAAGCAGCAGCTGAGAAGCGAAGTTGTTGGCAGAGCCAACCATTACCTTCTGTTTGAGCCTTGTTTTTAAAAGGTGCTTGAATGTTCTGTTGAAGAGAAGAATGAAAGTAATCAACATTGAGTTCCAAACAGAACCTTTTGTGTAGCCTGTTTAAGCACCACTTATTCCCTGATGTCTTGCTTGTTTACAAAATAGCTTGGATGGAAATGGCATTCCAAAAGCAAGGGTTTATTATGATTGCAAGGGTAAAATTGTACTTCTCTCCTGGGACTAAGGGCAGTTCTGGCACACAGGTTGACACATGCTCCTGCAGACCATTTTTTAATGGTGAATAATCTCCAAGTGTGTCCCAGATTTTGGCTTTGTGGACTAGCTGCACACAGAGACCTTGTCAGACAGAGGAACCCACGGCCAACAGATGGACTGGAAAAGGATAAGTTGTGTCTTCTAACTATGGCATTAATCAGTCATCTTCAGAGATGGCTTTTTTTCTATTTGAAAGGCACTTCAGGAAGCCATTAATACCTTTAGAGTATTCTTAAAAGATAGTATGATTTTGATAAAATTTCCCCAGTACCCTATTTTTTAAAAGTACATAATCTCCTCTTTCTGCTCTCTATGTAGTGACGGAATTCTCTACTTAGTAAACATTAATAATTAGCTGAGCCCTTCAAACTTTTGAGAGATGAAATCTTGATTTCATTACCTTCTGTTTTGTACAGGTCAAATGGACTTTTGCATAGAACAAGGGAATAAGTTTAAAGGCATAGGAAATTAAAATTTTATGAGTGTATGCCCACCAGGGTTGATGAATCAGACTGACTTCAAAGAAAAATGAGGTTTTCATGTCATCTGCTGTTTTGAGTTTCTCTAATGTTTCAAGGGGAGGGAGCTTTCATGTATCTCTCTCTCTCATATGCCACATCTGATCCAGAGCCGATCAAAGTCCTTTAGTTAATTTCAGTAGGTCTTCAGTAGATGTTAAAATCACTTTTACTAATTGCCAGAAAGGAAAGATGGAACTTCGAGCCACCTGGAAAATGTGTGACTTCCATCAAGGTCTTATGGAGATCAGCTCTGAGCTGTGTAATTGCTCCTCAGTGCCACTAAGAGCCAGCAGAGTGAATGACCTCTGAAGGGGTTCAGCTACAGAATGACTAAATGAGTTACATGCTGTGTTACCTGTGCCGCCTGGGGCCACATTCTATCAGAATCCTTAGCTGTACAACTGAAAAGTGTCTTCAGCGTGTCTTTTTGGCAGAGAAAAATCAAAATTTACATCTTTTAACAATGAATTAAACCCTTTGTCCTGCACTAACTATGCCATTTGGTTTCTTTGCAGTCTGAGTCTACCCACCACATGATTTTTCGGCTCACTCATGACAAATGACTGTGTGAACTACAGAAAGTAGAGAGGGCAAGATAGAAAGCTCAGGTTTATGAAAGCTTGTCATCATGGTAGGCATGAAGTCTTGCAGTTGAAAAGGCAATTACGACTCCCTTCAGCACAAGCGACCCCTCCAGCCTGTCTCTACTCAGTGTAAGATTAGTCTTTATTTTGCCCAGGGGACAGACGTGATGTGTGTGTTCCAACAGCTGCTCCTATGAGCATCACAAGGCATTACAAAGAGAGGAAAACATTGTCTTAGAAGTGATGGATTAAAAACTTGAGCTAGAAAAAAATAATTTGTTAAAACATATTTTGATAGTCATTGTATTAAAGGAAGAAGAGTACATCTATATACCGTGTTTTCATCCACTTGGAAATGCACTTGCCTGTTACTTTCTGCTGAATTTACAGCATATCTCATTAGTATCCTTTAACTGTGACTAATAGGAAACCATGTTTATTCAGGACCTCTGTGGCCTCTATCCAAAGGGATAATAAATGTGCCATCTGTGAGAGCCATTTGTGCAATGTACACATATATGTCCAGAGAACTGGAAGCATAATAATAAGGATTGCTTTTGCATAGCTTCAGGAACATGCTTTCGATGGCAGGGTGACTTTCTGCTGCTGTCAAGTTGAAATGAAGTCAAGCCTGATGTCTGGATGACTGTCTGGGCTGTTAACACTTCCCTGAGGTACTGCAACCTGTTCTGATCTGAAATTTGGAACAGTTCACAGATGGCTCTACTAGTTTCATGTTAATAATTTCTGGACCTGGGTCTGAATGGGGAGATTCAGATGAAATAGAGATTGTGATTGGAAACAGGTAGATGGAGGAGCTCCTGAATGACACTTAGAGTATTTTCATGGTTTTGAATTACTTGTTTCATTGGACACTAAATTTGTTCTCTCATAGAAGAGGAGTGTAGTTCCTCCCACTTGAAAATATCACACTGTCACACCATTAAAAAAATTGCATGTAAAAATGGAGTATATCAGAAGTTTCAGAGCACAGGTGAAAAAACAAAGTAGGATACAAAAGAAAGTATGCCGTAGGGATACAGGAATGGAAAATAATATAGCATATTTAGGGAAATTATTTTTGGGTTTGGGTTTTGGCTTTTTATTTGGTTGTTCTTTAAAAAAAAGACTGTTACTATTAGTCACACACTTAATGTGAAAGTCTGTGGAGTAATAAGGCAAAGTAACCTGAAGGGTTTTTTTGCTTTTAGAACAAAAAAATTCATTGTGTATATCAGAAAATGAGTCAGAAATTTTCAAAGCAATGCTGATGTCAACATAGTGTTCATAAAATCTGATGTGAACATTACTGAACATTCACATCAGAAAAAGACTGCAGATGGAGAATTTTGGGCATTTTTAAGTTTAAAATATGTGGTTTGGATTCTCTTGTTTGATTTCAAGTCCAGTCTGCAATTCTAACACACCATCCCTAGCCGGGTGATTCCTTCAAGTAGTTGCAGAACAGCATTGCATTTTTTTTATGAAACAACCTTAACCGAGTATATGAATTACTGTCTCACTTCCTGCCTACATCCAGCAGACTTACACTACATCCAGGTGTAGGGAAAACAGGCATCATCGCAAATAGACCTTCATGCTACACTGCTTAACTTTAACTGTAACAATGTGTCCAAAACCTGGCCAAGAGTAAACAACGGCGGGATGGATGCGGCTCCCTGTGAGATCCTGTGCTTCTCTGCAGGATTGTGAAAAAGAAAATTTTTCTCCTCTCTGAATTCTTAGCTTATCCAAAATAAAACGCACCCACAAAATTTAACATGAGCAGACAAAGGACGTGCACTGAACTTTGCAAAGGCTGCTAAAATGATCGTGATCTCTTTCTGTGAATAGTTCTAAAAATAGGCATTATTTTCCCTTAGGTTAATAGAATTTTGTTTCTCCTCTCTCTGTGGCTAAGATGGAATATGAATCATGCACATGAGCCCAGAGTCATGTCTGTCCTCTCTCTGCACAGTGCAGAGGGGTGGTACCTCTGCTCCAAGGCACAGCTCTTCATCTCCCTCTGGAGCAGAGATGCTCCCACGCTGTGTGCAGCTTCCCCAGCCTCTCACCTTCCCAGCCAGCCAGAGCTTTGTGTTTGATCAACCTGACAATTCCCACCTTGAGAACTTCCCCGTCTGAGTACCCAGAGAGCATTTCCACAGAACAGCTCCCCACTTCTCATCCTCTGAGGATACAACTACTGCTGAGTTAAATTCCAATCAGATTTGAGTTAATCTGGTTAGACTCTGTGTTTTCCACTTATGGAAGTATTTTCCTTTCCTGATCTAATATCAGTGCAGTAGGCTGTTAGTGAAGGTTGCAACAACTCTTTTTCCCTTATATCCTGAAGATAACCATACCAGAAATTACTCTTTTAGGCAAATCTTTCCTATTTCAGCCCCATTGCAGTGCCTATTCCTTCCTTCTTGGAGAACTGCAATTCAAGTGGTAACATTTCAGTTGGCTCTCTCCTGAGGGGCTGACACATCATCTGTAGAATCACTGAGCAGGTCTAAGAATATCTGTATCTTCTCTCCAGACAGATTTCTGTGTTCTGCCACTACCTCACTCTGAATGTCTTAGTCAGAAGGACTTGAAACTGAGCAGAATTCCTGTGTTTGTGCTGCCAAGTGACCAATTCCAAGGGCAGTCTGAAGCAGTGGAAGCCACTGCTTCCATCAGCACATACAGCCAACTTCTACAGGCTCCCCAACCCTCCAAGAACCAAGTTCTTCAGATTTTTTGGTTCTTTTTCTGCCATATTTATGGATGATCAATGTGATTCCTGTGGCTTTTCCTGATGCTAGCAGTAGTGAACAGAAGTTTTGGTGTCATCGTGGTTTATAAACCCAAACAACCCAAACCCCCTTATTTTCCCAGCTCGTAGAACTGCTGTACTTGTGGCTCAGTGCTGAGCACAAGCAATTGCTGGCCTTGCTTCACCCCTATGGAAGTTGGTAGGAAAGTCCAGAGATGCCTGAGAAATTCAGGTCTGGCCTTCCCTGTAAAACTTCCCTTTTTCCACAGGAAATTATTGCTTAACATTAACTACACCATCTCAGTGGTTGATTTTCTAGCAGCAAAATTTGAAATAGGTATTTTTATCATGAGTTGTCAAAATTTGGGTTAGGCTGGAAACGTTTACAGCCAATGTTATTGATGCTAATAAAAATGCAGCTGCTCAGTACCTGAAAAACCTGGATTATGGTATGTCGTACCTAGCTTTTATTGCCTGACTCTGGAAACAGGACATTATGGGATCACATTCCATGAGACTTTATCAAGTTATAGAAAGAATCAGGGTCAGTCCCAGAGTCCTCAATGTCATTTGTCTGGTTTATGCACTCCTGCTTTTCACATGACTGATTGTCCACTTGTGGCTGCAAGTCTGAGTGTTATAGAGTAGCTGAGGACTCTCTGGAAATGGCTACTGGGGGTGCCACCTGTGAGACCCCAGAAAATGCTCCTCAGCCCACCATGACCCTGCCCCAAAGCTGAACCCAGGAGACCTTTCAAAAATCACTGCAGTTATAGTAATGGTTCTTGCACTTTATAGTGAGACTGACATCTTGCAATAGTGACAGGCTTATCCATTCACAAAGACTGATGATAAAAAACGACATTGAAAAAAAATTTCTGGCGGAAAAACTTTGCTTCTTCTTCAGGTCAAATAGGAATGTCTTCATGTGATGTTTTGTTGCATGTTGAACAAACAGCATTCAATTATATTATATTTTCTAACCAGACAACAAAGCATTCCTAGACAATTGCTAGCCTTAAGAAGAAAAATAATCTGTCTAAAATCCTCCTTTAGGCTAATGCTGCTACTCTCACATGCAGAATTCCTAATCTACATAGTTATAATTAGAGGGAATATTGTTTTGGTGAGAATGAGACAGGCACAGAAGACCCAGTTTGCACATAGAATGCCTGCTACATGATCCACTCAGGGTTACACAAGTGCTTGGTGGAACCGTGAGGTTAAAGGAAAGTGGGTCCTCAGTGACATTTTAGAAGCACCATATGGTTTCTCACATATGCACCCCAAGCTCAATTCTACTAAACCCGTTTTCTGTCCCTCAGTATCTGATAACAGAGGTCTTCAGTTTCGAAAATTAATCAAGAGGTGAACAAGTGCAAGGAAAGCTTTTGTGTCTTGTGCTTAGAGGAGAGTAAATCAATGAACAGAAATTCGAGTCTTGCTACAGCCATGCTGTGGGACTGCAATGTGCATCACAGCCAGAGTGGCAACGTCCTGCTGTTTTCACTGCTCCCAGCAGTGTTCCCATGATTGCCCCTAGCCTGATCACCTCGCTGTGCTAATTAGCTGCAGTGGGAACTTAGCAGGATTAGCTTAATGGTTGGACAGGGTGATCTTAAAGGCCCTTTCCAACCTAAAGGATTCTATGATTCCGAGACCTCAGCTCATGTAATCTGCCCCACTCCCTTTCCTGAACCTTACCTTAACGTGGATCTAAGCCTTTTTTGGTCTCTTGGTGTCACTCAAGTAATTTCATCTCATACTGCAGCATGAATGAGTGTATTCCCTCAGGAAAGGTGACAATTTGTGTTTGTGGCAATCTCTGATAAAATTGGAGCACACAATCTGTATACTTTTTCAGTGGTCTGGTGTTTGTTCACAAGTAATATACTTTTTAATGATGCAAAGGAGATTTCAGGATAACTTAAAACTTTTGGAGCAGTGAGAAGGCTGAGCCCCACCCAGCGCTGAACTGAGATTGCCAAAGCATCACTTGTTTCAAATTCAGTAAATGCTGATGGCTTTGAAATCCACAATCAAAGTCAGTCTCGCCCAGCTCTTTCTATCTTGTTAGACTGAAATGATACAAGAACACTTTGGATAAAAAACCATTCAGAAAGAGCATTTTATGTGTTCCTCGTTGAATAGGTGTCTTTAGTTATCTACATCAAAACAGTTGATAGACAGCAACTTTAGAAGAAACTCAAATTAAAGTATTTTTTATTCACTTTTCTGTAATTATATATGAACTGAATTATGATGTATCAACCACATGACATTCTAACTTGATCATCAAAAAGTTTCATCTTTGTCATAATTACTTTTAAAATCTGTGCTTCTTGTTCTAAAGGGATATTTTAAGTGCCAAAGCTATTTCTCTGAAACTATCAGGATCACTTCTTCACATCTGTGACCTTGTCCTCTTGAGATTTTTCTTAATCACTTTCCTCTTCCATCAGGCAGTCAAATGCATAAGTATCTGATTTTGTGTATTTCATCAATACATCATTCTCCCAAGTGATTGCTGGCTTTCAGAATAGATGGAAAAGTACTAAAAGTTAAATACTCTGAGAGAGACAGGCACTGTTCATTCTTTGCTTCCCTCAAACACTTTAGTGGGTTTTTGGAGAACACTTCTCTTTTGCTTTTCGTGTGAACTGAATCTTTGGAATTTTACCACATTTAATGTTAATTGGTATTAGAGCATCTTGTTAGCACTGTTGTAGTTACAGACAAGTTTTATTACAATTTCTGAGTTTGGTGCTGGCTGCTTTCTGGAAAATTTATCTTGCAGATGGTATTTCTTTCTGTAAATCTTCAGGACAGATGTGAAATGGGTATTATATGTTTTTTTTATTTGTTGTGGTGTCCTTGAGAAGAAAATCTTTGCATACAACAGGCCTGACTTTGTACCCTGATAACCAGGAAACCTTATTGAAAACTGGCTGTGATCTTTGTTCTCTGGCTATTAGAATCTTCCAGATGCATAAAGTTTGTTTTGGAGTAATTAAATTAATAAGGATTTTTCTGAACATATGATGGAATTGAAGCTTTTTAATTTGAGTTGTGCTTTGAAAATGAACCCCTCTCAGCTCCAGGTTTAGAGCAGGGAGAGAGGAATGGTGTAATTGTCTATGGTATTGCAGTGGAGTCAGCAGACAGGTAGGAAAGGGGTCCCAGCATGGGGCAGGGGAGGAATTTAACAGGAGAGGAGAGGGAGAGGAAACAGGAGAGTGACAAGATTTGGTGGAGATCTACACTGCAGGTTGATAACAAAAATGGCTATTTGTTTTATGCCTCATGACTGTAAGTCACTCTTTACTCACAAAATCGCAGAATCACAGCATTAACGAGGTTGGAGAAGACCTCAGAGATCATGAAGTCCAACCTATGACCTAACACCCCCTTCTCAACTAAACCGTGGCACTGAGTGCCGCTTTTGGTCTTTTGTAAACCCCTTTGGGGACAGTGACTCCACCACCTCCCTGGGCAGCCCAATCCAATGCCCAGCCACTCTTTCAGTAAAGATTTTTTTTTTCTAATGTCCAGCCTCACCTTCCCCTGGTGCACCTCAGAACTGTGTTCTCTCCTCCTGGTTTGCCGGGAGAAGAAACCAACCTGCAGCTGTGCCCGACAGCCTGGGCAGCTGCAGAGCCTGGTGCCCACCGCTGGCCCTGCCCCGTGTGCCTGGCTGGGGTGCTGCAGCATCACCCCTTTGCTGCTGAGGGCACAGCCCTCCTGCTTTGCCCTGCCTCTGGGCTCCTGCCTCACCTTCCCTTGCAAAACACCCTCCCTTTGCTGCTGCTTGGGATTGTTTTCCTTTCTGTGGATAGCTGTATCTAAGGTGCAACACCAGCAAACCAAAAATGTCCTGCTGGAGGCAACTTCAATTGCATGTACTGCAAAGTGTATTCTTCTTCCTCTGTTTAGTTATTAGCTTTTGTTGTGATGTAGATAATTTTAAATCTCAGCTATCTTTGTTTATTGCTTTCTTGCATTATTTTGCTTGTCCTGATTTTTCTTTAAAGTAGATGTTGTCTCTGTGTCTGTCTCTTCACTGCCAGCCTGGAAAGCTTTTGAGCAGAATGGAAAAAAACACCTGAGATTTTTAAAGGTCTGTTAATGGTTTATCCCTCGATTATTTTTTGGTACTGCAAATTTAACAGCATTGAGGAATGTAATTGATGATGAAGAGATTGTTAAACCAGATCAGATGTGTGTTAGATTGCATTTGTATGCCTGTGCTTTATGCTCCCTATGTTATGGAAGCAGTCACAGAATTTGAAGTGAAAAAGGAGTGCATAATATTGTACTATCAGAGGAGCATAGTAATCTTGTATTCGGCTGCTAAACAAAATCCTTATAAAATCTTGTTTGAATTTCGGATTCTGTGCTAGTGGGAAAAGCATCATCTAACTTGGAAAAAAGAAAAGGTGGTTGAAGACAGCTTCCTCTGCAAAGAAACTGGGGCACTCTAATCTGCATGCACTAGTTTTCCTACATGAGACATGTATAAAGGATTTTCCACTTTCTGAACTGTCAGTTAGATGCACACTGAAACATTTTGGCAGTTGCTTCCTGTATGGCTCGTCATATGTCTCCTTGATGATTTCTCACTCTATGGAGGAAGGGGGTGAGTGAGGAGGAACTAACAAATGATAATCTAAAAAAACTTCTCAGTGTATGTAATTTAGAAATGTCACATACACCTTGCAAAGGGTATGAGATCTTTTAAGTAAGAATCCTGCAAGGCAGTGTGGGTGGCAGTGGAGTTTCTGCCATTGCTATATAAGTGTACTTGCAAGGCAGAATCTGTATTGATTGTAATCATTACCATAAAAGAAAAAAAAAGGAAATAAGCTTTTGAGACTGAATATGAATAACAGGAATGCCAGTCTCTTGATGCTTCTGAGTGATACCCCTGAAGGATAAAATACATGGTGGAAAGCTGCCAGCAAAGGACATAACTGAGTGGCTGAAGTTGGCAAAGCTGTTCTGGTGCCACCTCCTTCCCTGTGAAACCATGTCAGGGACACCAGAGGGTATTTGCAGAGTGGTTCCTCTCAGTGTTACAGGATGCTCCTAAAAATGTTAGTTACTGATGCAGTGTCTGAAAGACCAGCTAGGACTGACTGATTTGTAGAGGAAACTAAAGTTCCCTAGAGGATCTCATCTTTATTCCCATATTTTAACAGACTAATGAAGTTATGAAGTGATGGTCACAGAATGGGTCAGAGCCATTAAAACTTGTGGCTTCTGCTTCGTGTTAATAGACACAAACCTAATACATTTGTAAGGCAATTTTTGTTTGTATTTCTGCAAAGTATGAAGTTGATACACCAAATAACTCCTTCAAGATGCTGCAATATTTTTCATTTTTCGTAAGTGTGTACGGAGAAAACAAATGCAGCAGCGCAACTGAAAGACATTTCTGTCTGCAAAAAGTCTTCAAGCATAATATGAATATCTTTCCAAAATGAAGGGTATCTAGATTTCATAGTAATGCTTTCAGTCTGCTAATTTTAAACTTTTTTCCATGAATACCTAAAATGAGGGTTTTTTTCCCTGTCAGTGATATCAGAACACCAGAGCTCAAATTAACTGGACAGCTAGAGCTAATAGAAGCAGAAACTTCTCCAGTCTTACACTTTCTCCAAACATGCCGTCCTATTAGCTAAAAAGAGGGTTGAATTTTGTGCACTGCCTGAGCTTGTGCTGTTTTACAGTCTAAAATCTGTTTAAGTCCTTCTAAGGGGCTTTGTCCAAGCTCCCTGGGTCTGTAACTGCTCTCATATTGCAGCAATATTCAGCCTCACTGAGCTCCAAGGAGGCTGTGTAACACAGAAAAACACCACATTTTTAATGACATCAAATTATTTCTGTAAAACGGCACTGTTACCAGCCCACCAGGAAACATGTTTTGAAGTAACTTCAATTTTACTGAAACAATATCTCATTTTCCTACCAATGTCTGTATTCAACAGTGGCCTTGGAGCCATTTTTTTGGAAGCGTTGTTATTACACTATTGAATAAAATTATATTGTACTTAGACTGAAATACTGGAAGACTGAGACCTATAATAAGTTGGAAAACCTAGTATGAAAGTCTTGGAACAAAGTGAAAGAAGAGCAACTTCAGTCTTGCTTTTGTCTAACTGGTGGTTAGTCAAAAGCATAAATCTGAGCTGCAGTTTTAGAATGTCGCTGGTTTAACGAATACCTGCCTTTGTCACGCATCCTGTCAAGATAATAAAGATTTAAGCTCCAAGAATGCTCTCTCTGTGTCTGAGAAACAAATCTAACAGAGCTACAATTTCCATTCTTTCAAGACATTCTGCCTGCAGTTCAGTATGGATCTTCGGGGATTATATTATTTCAAGTGTAGTTTTACTCAGCACCTCTGAGACCAACTGCTGTGAAATCAAGTACCTGTAAGAAGAAATCTGTCTCCTAATCACATTTTTCTTGCCTCTGTTAACTTTGCAGTTCCTTCATTGAAGAAGGATCTTCATCTGCTCTGGAGCCACATTATGCAGCTCAAGACCTCCCCTGCCTGTTGAGTGGTGTTATTTTAGCAATGCCATGGTCCCTCCAAAGGCCCATTAAAATATATTGCCTGTTAGGCTGCATTCTCCAGGAAAGCTCACAATAGGAAGGGGAGAGGCCTTGGAAATCTATCCCAGATTCGGAGGGAATTGCAATACTGTCAGATGAATGTTTGTGCAGCTGAAAGTGAAAGACGGCAGAAAGCTTACATTGAACTTCTCCCGTGGGCTTTAATGCATATATAGCTGAAATGTAAACACTAGGTGATTCAGATATTTGTTCTCCAGCAACAGATTATTTGTGTGAACACAAGGAAACCTACTTGAGATGACAGGCAGTTGTAGAAAAAGAACAGATATTCTCCAAGAAATGTCTAGTGTGATCTGAAGGTGGAATTTGAACTTGTCATTTGGCATTTTTGCTCATCTTACTGGAATTCTGATTGCATTATTAGCAAATTGAAGTGATCTGGTGTTATCATTTTGGGAGGTTTTCATTAGAATAGCAGATACCAATGGTCACAAGAATTGAAAGGGGAATTATTCTTTAAATAGGTACCTTGATTTGATCTAAAAGTACTTAAAATTTTTCTGAAACTAGTGCTCAATAGAATTTTCTAATACTCAGGATTCTGAATAAAGTTTTGAGTTTAAGAATATACATTGCATTTTAATACAATAATAAGTCCTGAAAAGGCAAGCAGCTCATTAAAGTCCTGTAAAGCTTGATAGGCCCTATACCTCATGGAGGAGTGACGCTGAAATTTGTCCCAATACTGCTGTCACCATGGCAGGAGGGAACATCAGTGACCAGGGACTTAGAGTTGCTTTGTTGTGCTTGATTTCTATGCTTGTGTGAATTTATAGTTCTGGGGATTCCAAATGACAGCTTTTCGTGTGATCATTTCAAGAGTCAACATTTTCACAGAATCACAGAATACTCTGAGCTGGAAGGGACCCTCAAGGACCCTCAAGCCCAGCTGTTAGGTGAATGCCCGCAGAGGGGTCAAAGCTGTGACCTTGATGTTATCAGCACCATGCTCCAAAAAACCAACACTGAAAAGTGTCCTGCCAAGTATTTCAACATGGTTCTCATCCTCAGGAACACCTAAAGCACACAAAATCTGTGGGAGAAAGCTATTCCAACTGATAAAATTAATGCTCAGAGTTTCCTTTGGTTTTTAATAGAAATAACACCATTTCAAACCGAAGAGATTTTAACAGTATACCTTGGCTAATTGTGTGAATGTTCATAAACAGCAGATTAATAGGGATTGCTATAGTAATATAAACTTTCACAAAAGTAACTTTTTAAACTCAAGAAGTGGGAGGAATCTCATTATCAGTGTTCAGGCCCTGACCTTGCTCTTTTAAAACTACTCATTGCCTTTTTTTTTCTTTCTTTTTTTGCCTTTTTTTTCTGTTTTCTATGTGTGCTTCATTGTTGCAGCAGTGTTAATTAGAAATGAATCAACCATGGCGGGCAGGCAGTCGATACCTGATTTAATTATATTATCTTTAAAGAACAGAAATAGGTAGGTGTCGTGCAGGATTCTGTGAGAGCTCTGCGAGGGACAAACACCCAGAGCACTCAGTGTTATTTTAAAGTGATCTTCAATAAATTAGTGTTTAGTAAAACCTTTCGTGGGTGAGGCATTTTTTCCCTCACCTTCCCTTCTCTCAGAGCTAATTACAAAGGGAATTTTAATGCTGTTCGTTTTCATTCATAATTCCTTTTCCATTGTGAATTTGGTCCAATGCCTAGAGGGTAACCAGTGTGACAGTCAGTTTAATTTCCTGTCCTGCCATGTGTTACTCATGAGGAGTTTGCATTGCTGCAGATTGCTAAAGATGAGATGCCCTCAGATTCAGCAGGGATGACCCTGGTAACTTTTCCCCATAATTGTATGCACATTCTGGATGCAGGCTCAGCCATTAATGGCAATGCCACTGGATATTTAACATTCCAGGATGTTTGCTGCAGTTTTCAGGCACCTAATGAAGGTGACTTGGACTGCTTGAACTTAGGACTGAAGCATTTCTTTGTGGGCAGTGCAGACAAGTGTGTTCATAGAGCAACTCAAGGCAGAGAGGTGGCAGGCAACTAGCATGAACGCCAGCTCTCTCATTCTGCTTTTACTGCTTTATCCCAACCAAAACAGTTGGAATAACTTTCGTGTTCGTACTCAATAAAGGAATTGTTCAGTTTTTGTGTTGAAAGGAGTTCTGTTTAGTAATGCCTTTTCTTTTTTGTGTTTAATTCTTTCAAACCCAGAATATTTTGATGTACACTAATGAGGCCTTGGAGGGTTGTGAAGGTTTTCCTTTTGTTGGCAGCTGATATTTCAAGGGGAATTTAATTTCTGATGAACCAGTAGCCGATTGTGTTGTATTAACTTGAACACATGTGGCAATTAATTGGTACCAGTCGAGGCTCCTGTGCCTTATGGCTGCCCAGCTGCTCTGTGCAGGGTGAGGTTAGGAAACAGAACTTTGTCTTCTAGGGTTTGAGCAAACACATCTGCCCGAGCAAGCTGCTGAGCGGAACAAAAAAGGATCTGTTTTAATGGAAACGTTTAAAGACAGATTAAGCCCTGCTGTTGTGACCAAAGCGATCAGGTGTTCCCTTTGTGGTGCTGTTTTACCTTCATATTTATTTCTGTGGGGCAGTGGACTTTTTCTTTAGTACCCTGCACTTTCATGGCTCTGTGGTAACAGTTATGGAGTAAGGGGAAAAAAAAGGAAAAAGCACCACAAACACAAAATCCCACCAAAACCCCCATAAAAAAATAACCCCTAAAAAACCCACCTGGGATAACACTCAAATTCCATAAGCAAAGTGGTATTGCAGGTATGCTTGGTGTTTGACACCTGGACAAATGTTTTTACAGTCAGAACATGGTTTGTATCCAAATTGACTATTTGAATGGGGTTTATTTGGGATTATTTTCAGTAATTTAACTGTGCCATTCTTTTGGTGGCAAAAAGGAAGGCAGAGAGAGACCTCCCTGCACTCCTCAAACTGTATTTAAATTTTGGAGACACAGAAGGGATAAAAAAGTAAAAAGCTTTTTATTGAAGAAGCACTTAATTTCTGTTGATAACTGCCAGAATATTACTCATCAGGATAATGAGCACCTTCTCTGATATTCTTGAGAAAGGTCAAGATTTGGGTGTTAATGATGAACACAGTTATACAGCTCCTTTTTGGTAACAGTTTTGTAGCTCAATGTCCTTGACAGCCTTTAAAACTGGAGTTTGAGTGCGAGAGCCCTTTGTGTTAATGCAGTATCAAGGAGACATTTGTTCTTTTGATTACATAATTTCTTACTGCACTAGTCCATGATATTAATCCAATTTAGCTGTGTATTTTGTCAGGATTTTCATTATCTCTCCTGCTTTTTAGATAAAGCTGATATACCCATGAAAAAAACCCTCTAGTTAAAAAAAAACATGGATTTATGATCACCTCATGGGGGGTGCTGCTTTTGGTTCTAATTGATGAAAACTATACTTCTCCTTAGATAGAGCTTGGTTTTGTGGGGTTTTTTCCAGTTCAGCTTCTTTCTGTGATGTTTTGCATTTGCTCAGATTATGGTGTTTCTAATTGTTATTTCAGGTTCTTATTTTGTCCTTCAGAAAAATTATTTGTTTGTTTGGGCTTCTAATGTATATCAAAGTGCTGTAGTGTTTTACAGGCTCTTGCCTTCACTTCTGTTTCAATGTTCTACAAGTGACAAAATAGTGGAAAAATAAATATTTAAATTAATAAATTTGATAATAATTTGCTTCTGCACTTTAAAATAGCAACATATATGTAACAAAAATTTGTAGGTAGTCTAAGAATATTAACCAAAATTCTCATTTTCTTCGAGAATACTCCCCTTCACCCTGAAGTGTTTTATTACTAATAAAACTCTAACCAGGACCTTATCCCTGAACTGATTTGGAAGCCCTCCATGAGCATAAAGCAGATAAACCCAAAGTGCTTTGTGGCTTTGGGGAGATTCTCCTGCCATCCCCGAGGCTGAAGACTACTGAAGATGTATGAGGAGCTGTGTATAGTAGTCATCTAAGCAGTGCTTTAAAAGTAGCTCCTGGCAGCAGCTCACCAACCCAGACAAAAGCTGGTCACTTGGTAATGGTAGATTATTAATAAGTTGCTCAAGCTTTTAAGGTTAACTATTGCATCAGCAATTAAAGGAAAAGAAGTTGTTTTTCAACGTATATAAGCTTGTGTTGATTAGTTTGAGTGTTTTCTCACTCAAGAGGGGGAACAGACATTTACTTTTAAGATACTCAGCTCCCTGGCAGTTTCTGATGTACTAATTACTGTGTTTAATACTTCCTATTTATGAAATCTTTATCATTTTCTTTTAGTCATCATTTGAATGTTACATTCGGGTTTTAATTATGTTGTGTGGTTTCATTTATCCAAGCTGCACACTTCCTGCCATATCATAAAAGAAATACAATATATTAGCATATTTTTAATTTGCTTCTCTTTCATGTGCTGCTCCTCAGCATATTCATAACTTCCACAGAGAGAAAGGTAGGCAATAAAAGTTTTCTCTTTGATTTTTAGACTTGTTGCTGTTCTTGTCACCAGGCAAAAACTGATTTGCCTTTTCAAGATTGGATGAATCTCATTCAAGTAAAATTGAAATGTAAAGGATTACTTTAAAGAGAATGGCTTGAAAATTTCAGATCAGGAAACACTTGACATGCTAAGCATAATTTCACGAGAGCTTTAAGTTTTGTTAAACAAATCCAGCCCAATCCAGGCACATGGTCAGCTTCAAAGGTTTGTGCTTTTCACAGCTCTCAAGATCACTGCCCCTTGGCACACAAGGGAGAGCAGTTGTGACTGTTTCTTTCAACTGTCCTGTCTCCTGTATGTAGCCTGACTGCATTTCTCCTGTGTAGGAAGAGCAAAGAAATCCTTCATTTCTGCTATGTGGGTCTTGGTAGAGAGAGCTGGCAGTTTGTACTGTATGGGGGGGAAAAAAACCAACAAGAAAAAGACATGCTGAGGGAGTTGGGGTTGTTCAGCCTGGAGAAGAAAATGAGACCTGAAGCACCTTGTAGTACTGAAAGGAGCTGCGTAAGAACTGAAAAGGGTCTTTTGAAAGGGCTTGGAGTGAAAGGACAAGGGGAAATGGTTTCCCATTGACAGAAGGTGGGTTTAGGTCAGATATTATAAATGAATTCTTCCCTGTGAGGATGGGGAGGCGCTGGCACAGGGTGCCCAGAGAAGCTGTGGCTGCCCNTACATACATATATACATATAAAACTTTTTTGTCTGGAATTTTTTTTAGAAGTTTTTTTTTTTAGAAGTTATAATTTTTTAACGGGGAAATGTATTTGGGAGATGTCTTTTGAAACTTTCCTGAAGTTTCTTTAATATTACTAGGCTAATTGATGCAATTTAATAAATGAAAAATGCACTGCCCATGGTGATATCATTAATAGAATTGTTTTGTACATTAGTAAGAATAAAGCAATTTGACATATTTCACATGTACCATATGAATTGGTTTTGCGAGGGGGAAAATTGGAGCTCACTTGTCGAATAAAGCAAGGAGTAAAGGTACTTAAAATTTTCAAGTTTATATCAATCAAATACATAAACCTGACATTTCAACTGATTTTCTACTTATATGCAGGACTTAATGTCTCACATGATTTTACATTTTAACAAACAAGAACAATTACTTTCAAATGTTTTTTTCACTTTACAGACTGTCAGAATTTGGATACATATTTTCATTTTAAAAGTTCTATTAAGTATGATGCTGCCTGCTATTGACACCTACAAGTTTAGCCTACCTAAACTGGATTTCAGGAACAGAAGATAATTCTTTCCATGTTATTCATTCTTTGACTGTGATTACAGCTTCTTTAATACAAAACAAAGGTGTGAAAATGGTGAGCATTCCCGAGCCTTAGTTATCTTCCTTTCATTTTTCTGTTCATTCAAGGACCATCATTCCAAAGTTAACTTTGTGTTGAAAGTGTGGACTGTGAACTTAGGCACAGCCTTGGTAAAAAGTCCTTCCTGGGGCCAGGGTGACTCTCTCTGATGTGTGGTAGCTGTAGGACAATATTTCTCCGTCTACTAACCCTTAGTTTAATCCCTGCCTGACTCAAGTCATTTCCATCTAAAACTTGTTCACTTTTTAAAAGGGGGATACCTTCAGATACACTTTGAGATACAAGGCTCTGATCTGTTTGACAAGACTATTTTGTTTCTCTGCAATCCCTCGTGAAGGCCAAATGGATTGCAGACCAAACTAAACCACCTTCCTGTGCCTGCACCTCTGTTTGTTCAGCATTGCTGTGAGCTCTGGCTGAGCTAGAACTAGCTACTCACAGCTCAGCATTCCCAGATCTTACTTCATGATACAAACTGGTGACACCTCAGGAGCCAAACAGATCATCTTCTCTCTGAGTACACAGACTGCTGAGGGGTGACAAGAGATGAGGAAAGGTCTTTTTCTCCACAAATCTCACACCTGACTTGCAATAATGTTGTCTACTCCATAGATGAATACAACTGGAGTTGTTTGGAGTAACAAAGTCTCCCCCAGGCTCCGCGGGATGATCACAATGTGCAGCACAGAATTACAGGATTACCAAGTTTGACCTGCGTGCTGCACTTCAGCAGCTGCTGGGCTCACTCTTCTCTAGGGATGACATGAAATCCCTGAGAAAGGCAGTTGGAAAGGTGTCTAAAGTACAGACACCTCTTGGAAATGCTTGGCTTAAAGGAGTAAAATCATGTGATGAATAGATAAGAGATCACTGCTGTGTAGGTTGCATCATTTGAGGTGTAACTTGGAATAAAGGATGCTGGGCTTTGCTTAGAAAGATGTATTTTTGACTGGGTTTTGTTGCTCTTGAAATTAAAATGTGCAATAAGTTCCTGGGAAATTTTAGAAGTCATTGATGGCTTTTCCAAGTCAGTGATTCACTTCGACTTTTTGCTTTACTGACAATGTACAAAAGGAGGGAGAAAAGCAAATAGAAAAGAAGTTGTTGTGTAACAAAGGAGAAGGTTATAGACAAATAGATTATACTCCTATCTGTATTACAAAGAGATTCTTTTCCAGTGATGGGGAATATTAGGGCTCTGAAATGGTTAAATGTTTAGTATCTGTAAAAAATGATGAAGCCTTGATGGGCTTTGATGCATAAGTACAAAGCACACACGGAAGGATTTACCTGTGGAAAGAAAATCCTAACGCTAAGTACAAGCTGCTTTTTGGACTGTGCTAACACAAAATGATTTCCCACTGTTTCCTTTCAATAGGCACTTACACTTCCATTTTATCTTGTTCTTGGAAGCAGTAATTTAAAAAAGGTAGTACAGATGAAGTCCTCCTCGCTTCTTGCCCATGTTCTCTCACAGGAGGTAATTTAAGCACTTTTGGGGATGCAAGGAAAGAGTTCCTGTATCTATATTTAAACATCCAACTGGTATTGGAGAGATTGTGGTCTCCCAGGCCACCTCAGAAAGGCAGTGAAGGGACAGAGGATACTCTGAATTACCTCTGGAGGATGTGAGGCTAAGTGAACTTCCCTTCGAGGAGCTCTGCTCCACTGTGGTGACAGAGAGAGCCACAGGCGGCTGAGACTGCCACAGCTTGGAAAGCCTGAATGCTGCTCTGGGCACTGATTGTCCCACTCAGCTCAAACCGGAGAGAAAAACACTTTGTGGTAATAGCAGAGTAAACATTTACTATTTGCCGGTAATCTAGTTATACAGCCAAGAAATTCATATAGTATTATATCCCTGTATTAAAATTCCAGGGGTTTAGTCATGGGTTTTCTAAATTT
Organism: Grantiella picta; assembly: GCA_013397955.1. Lineage (NCBI taxonomy): Eukaryota > Metazoa > Chordata > Aves > Passeriformes > Meliphagidae > Grantiella > Grantiella picta. The sequence continues at coordinate 522,038 of VZRM01008535.1, read as the reverse complement.
TTTTTCCTCCTTATTTTAGAACTTCCTCTCTCTCTTCTTTTTAAAATCATTTTTATTTTCTTCTACGCCCATTAATGCCATCTCAGATTATTTTGTAATATGAGTCTGGATATCAGTAATCATTGAGAGTCTTATTCCTGGTAATTTTCATATGGAATAAGTAGTAGAAGGTAATACTCTGTTTAGCACAAGCATTTTTAAATTTGAAAATATAAATGAATTTTTGAGATCTTGCCGTTTACCAAAACAAGCACCTCGTGGTTATTAATTCTTTGGGACTGTCCAAGAAGGAAAAAATTGATTATACGCATACCAGTATTCTAATATTATGCAATGTTTTGGATTTTTTTCTCCATTTTTTAATTGATAAGGTACCTTATGCTAAGAGCACCATATGGTGAGATGGTTTGATCTCTCTGTATACTTACACATATCTTTATGAGTTATGATATAAAGGCAGAAGAAACTAATCCTCTCATGTATTACTCCAGAGTATGCCAACACCACTATTACACATATTAGTTTCACCAGTAGTGGTGTAGGCTGGATAAGCAGTAGCAGCTTTTAAATTATGCAAGTGGCTTATGAATCAGAGAGATGTTTTGTTAAATGACTCACTCCCTTAGATAATTAGGCTGGGACAGATCTTGGGCTTTTAAAAGTCTTAGTGGTTTTTGGAAACTTAAGGCCCTCAGGAAAAAAAATTTCATCAGCTGCATATCAGCTTTTATCCATTTATGTCAGATTCTTGAGTTTACTAGAGAGGGACCATGTAAACTGCTGAACTTCATTAGAATTGTTTGAATGAGCAGTCCAGGAACACTTGGTTGAGCTGATTTTGCAGAATGCTATGCTTCAAAACCCATTCTGAAATTCAGCTTTTGTTTTAAAAAGAAATCTGGTTGCATATCATGTTGCAAGTGACTGGTTTTTCAGCTGTTTGGATCTGTTGTGACAGAATACTTTATCTTCAAGTGGCAAGAAACTTAATGAAATACCCAGTTACTGAATTGTTTTCATCTGCTTTTCACTGACCCCAAGCTCATCCTTGTTTACCCCAGGGCATCAGTGCTCACTGTCATACCCAAAAATGACAAAAATCACTGGCAGTGATATTTGCACAATATTACAGAGAGAAACTTCGCAAAAATAAAATTCTTCAGTGTGTCATCAGTCATGTAAAAAGTACCAGACACATGCAAATGAATGCAAAATCTCTTGCTAACTTTTGCTAGTAAAACAATTTGGAACAGAGTTCTCTGTGTGGGAAGATGCCAGTCTGTGAAGTGCTGGGAGGAACTGTTAGATTGAGTTATTCCATAAGGAACCCAACAATGGAGGAAGCAATTCAAGATTTGATAAATAATGCTGAGCTTTAATTACTTCCTTTGTATATGTCACTCAGTATTTGCACACTGGCATTTATTTTTCTCTTTTAAACTCAGACCATTAGATGTTTTTAATAGTATGGTTTAGAAATCAGATGGAACTGGTAGGTACATATTTAAAAGCTCTTCATGTCCTTCGTAAGGATTCAGGGGAAAACCCCACACTGTGATGTATGGCTGTAGCACCTACAGCTCCCTTGCATGGAACTGATGGTGCTTCTCTTTCCAGAGAGCAATAAGGGACCAGCTTCTTGCATTTCCCAGCTCATTTCCAAGGTTCCAGATTTATTTCTATTTCCTCCCCTTCAAAATATATATTGATATTTTACTTATGTTGCTCTTAGTTTTAGTGGCTTTTAACAAATGCTTCAGTGAATCCTATCTGTCGCTGTTCTCATAATTCTCTTATGCCAGTCTTATATTTCCATTAGTTTGTGGATTAATGGGAATATGAATAATCAGTGACATGATAGTGCCTAGGTCTTTGAAACAGCATAGTGATTGTGTTTGTGGCTGTCTTTTTCTTTGCTTGACATCTCTAGTCCTCTTGCTTTCCCCCCATCTTTTGTCTTTAACAGTACAGCTAGTGTGGGTAGCAGTTTGGGGCTTGTTTCAGTAGGTGCAGGGTCTAGTCCTACACCTTCTTCACTATGTCAGACCCATCTTTGCAAAAGTATTGCTTTCACTGCTGTATTTTTCCCTGAAAATATGGAAACAGCATGCCTCATTGCTATCTAAAAATGAGGCACTGTAAGCACTCTTATTCTTTTGAATAATTACCTTCCTCTACTTTCCAGATGGCAACCTTTTAAATTGGACTCCTTGTTTGAGGGACTTTCTGGAATTTAGGCCAGTTACAGCAGTTGAATTGCAAGAAACTGAAAAAAGAGTCAGATAATCTGTGTTTCTGAAACTTATACCATCAATAATTCTTTTTTTTTTGTGATACATCCATAAATATGAAAGCATCTCTGCACCTTTGTAGAGAAATAGTTTTTCGATAGTCCTGAATAACATAGAACACTTTTTGTAATTAAAACGATAAATTCTCAGATGTGAAGAGCTTATTCAAACAGTGATAAAACAATAAGGCTTTTTTACCTCTAAATGAGCTATTGAAGTGGTGATATTAGCAGTACTGGAAAGGTTTTATTCCCAACAGCATCTGACTATTGATGAGTTGACACAGTGATGATGGCTCTGGTTTCAGGGGTGGGTTGCTGATTTAACAATTGGGATATGTTTTTATGGCAGTATTTTCCTTCAAACAACAGAAATGTCTTATCTGATTAAGGACTTTATTATTGTAGTTTATAAGCTCATACATAAAATATTATGCAAAACTGATGCTCCAATAATCCTTTATTAACATGAATTCAAAGGAAGATTTTCTGATACTAATTCAATTGGCTTCAGTAGTATACAACAGAACAGCATTATTTTATTGCCTTGCCATTTAGTCCAGGCAACTAAAATCCATATGCTCTATGTGATTTTTGTTTATTCACTCATTTATTTTAGAAAATGGAATTTTGTTTTCGTTTCCGGTTTTTTCTGTGTTTAGAAGTACTAGAACACCATGAACCTAAAACACAACTTTAAAACAAAATTGTGAGCTGTGTATCCTCCCCCAGCATTCTAGAGTCAGCAGAAATGCATGTTTTGGTGATGCCTCTTTAGGTGAAAGATAACCAAAAGCCTCTTCCCTGCGATGGTGGCTTTTCCCCTGAGCAGCTCCTGCTGACGTCTGTGGTGTCCTCAGTCCTGGGAGCACCCAAGGGTGTTTCATGTTTCCTTCCTTTGTCCCATGGGGAGCCAGGAAGAGTTGTGGCCACACTCCAGAAGAGCAGCTTTCCCCCTCATTTTACTTTATCCTGCTAGAGTTCTGAGGGTGAACTTCCCTGCCAAGAGAAATGCCATTTCTGAGGTTAAATCCCCATCAGAAATATGCCCAGGTGAAGTGGTAATTGTTATCCTGTGACGGTTCTCAACATACCACATGAAGAAAAAATGGGGGAGTCATCCCTGGGTTTCTAAGCTGGAATCCCTGATTAGTTTATTGGGAGATTTGGCTGGTGGCAGTGAACTTTGGATCACTGCCTTGAATGTGGCAGGGATCCTTTGGTTCATGGGGTCACTTATTGGTGTTGCTCAGTGACATATTAAAGAAATCCTTTAGTATCAGGAAAAGGTTCTGACCTGTTACCCAGCATGAGGCTGGGGATTGTGGAACCATAGTCAGAAAAATGGTTGGAAGTGTCCAGTTACAACATTTCCTCCAGTTTAGAGATGTGTCAAATCATTCACCTACTTGCCAAAAGGTCCAAAAGGTGGAGTCTTTCTGTCAGGAGCATAATTAACCCTGAATATCAGCCTGAGAGAACTGGAGAAAATTAATAAATTGCATTTGTCAGTTTGTTTAGAGATTTCCAATAGTGTATTGACAAGAGGGAAGTTTATAATTTATGGTCACATGGTGGAAGAATGAGATTTGGAAGAATAATTGTACCAGTTGTGAGCAAAAATATTTTGATCTTATCGAAGGGTCTTTATACATGGTAATGGTAGGAATGTCTGTGTGAAGCAGTGAAAGTGTCATAATAAAGCAAAAAAAAAAGCATCTTTTCCTATGCCTAAATGTTGTTTGGTTTTTTTTTTAACTGCATTTTGTATTTTCTCAAAGGGTTTCCATGACCTTACTGATTTCCAGAGCAGTGCTTTTCCAAGCAGCCTCCAGTTCTGCAGTCAAGTCGTGGCCTTAGGACAATTCTCCCATTCCTGCAACAGTTGCTCCTCAAGTTACATCTAGGAGGAGACAGATAAAGAGAATTAGATGTGCTTCCTAAGAAGTTAAGGTAGGTTAAGTCTATTTTGTTCCATAGGTGTAATATTTCCACAACTCCTTAAAAAACCAAGTACTTATATCCCAATAAGTTTGCTATAAAAGTTGTAACACCTGGTTAAACCCCATTTTTCTTAGTTCTTATGGATGGAGTGAGAATCAGAACTCCTTATGGAAGCACCTGGGGGGAAAAAAGATCAGTCACAGGGAACCTATTCCAGGCAAAGCTTTCTGAAACCTCAGCAAGAATTCTTCTATTTTAGAACAGATATTGCACTTTCTGTTCAAGTGATTGGAAATGTTGGTGGCATTGTCTTGTTTTACTGTTCAGGTTAGCTAAATGAATATTTGCTAAAAGGGAAATTTGGGTTCAGGTATGTCAGGATTAGGACCCAAAAGGCTTTTCAGTATTCGCCTCCCCTATAATCCCCAGCTGCCTCCTATAAATACCTGTACTTGGAGGAGGTTGCCCCCTTGGAGTTCTGCTGCTATTTATGCAAATGCAGGAGGAATTTAAGAGCTGCATAGTGTCTGACTTTTAGCTCTTACAGCTAAATTTAGAAATTGAAGTTATCTTTTTATTCTTTAAATTCTGTCATTTTCCATCCTCCCTGTCATTTCCACACTGAAGGTAGTGATTTTCTTTAAAATGCCCTGATTTTTTGTGTATATCCTAGTTGTCGGTGAATATTTTAGAAATCCAAAGGAGAATGTGTAGTGTAGAATCCTTTTATGTTATGCAGTAAAGCCACAAGAAAAATAGAGAGTGTATTCACTCAGCAGGAGAATCTCTCACCTTACATCTGCCATTAGAACATGCTACTGAACTGAAAGTACCTTAATCTGTTTATTAATAAGAATTTTTACAGTATGGTATTTTAGCATCCAAACCAAGTGGACGTAAATTGTAGGCTATATTTCTGGATAAATTGTGTTTTCATTCTCTGTTGAAGTAATTTTTTATGAGAAGTGCGTGATAAAAAGCTAAATAAAATCTACTCATGAATTTTCAGGTAGCTTACAGACCCGTCTTTCCCTTTTATCTATTTGAAGAATTAAGTATTTCTTAGACAAGCACAGCCCACCTACTGAATAAATGTCTATATTGCTAAACAATGATGAATAAATTCCCGGGCATACATGGCTATAGTAGGCTGAGAAGAATCAGTAGTTTCTTGCTATTTTAAGGTTTCTGTCTCCTTCCTTCTAATCTTTGTGTATTTTACAAAAAGGAAGCTGGATAGTTGGAAGTATTATCTGGATGGCTTGGATTTATTCAGTCTGCAGATTTTTTTCTTTTTCTGAAATGCTGGACACTGGCTGAGTTTTGCAAGTGTTATAGGAGTTCATTTTCCACCTTTAAATATGTGGCTATTATGTTTGATTATGTGTTAGACCTTCTTTATTGTGCTTTTATTGCACTCTGAAGAGATCTGATTTGTATTTCTAAGATACTTAAATGTACTTTGGAATATATTAAAAGAGGAAAGATTGTTTGTAAGGTATTGAATTAGCTGAAAATAACGTGGGTGGTAACTCAAGTAGTGTAGTCAGTACACACATAAAGACTAAATTAGAGCTCTGTGTATCCCATTTATCCAGAGCCAAATGTGCTTGAAAATTATATTAGCAAAGGATCCAAGCCCCAAATACGCATGACATTTTTTCAGGCTGCATTTCCATAACACAGTTCAGGTTAGCTCAATTGCTAAGCACAGGAATCCAGAATCTTCCTGCCTCTCCTCTTCTTTTTTTTTTTCCATCAGGAATCCTATTTGCCCAACTGCAAAATGTATGTTTGCACATATGTACAGTCTGCCTTTATACCACAGCTTGATAAACCTCATTAATCTGCTTTATGTCATATTTTACGTGGCAAATCATCAGATGCCAGAGCAGCCCCAGGTTTTGTACCTTTCCCCTCCTGCACCTCAGGGGGTCCTGGCTGTTCCAGTGGAGTGGGAAATAGCTGTGTGTACCACTCTGAGAGATGGGAGCACCAACCAGCTCAGAAAACGCTTTTTCAAGACACTTTGCATATGTGGCAAAGGATGGAATGTGGTGATGTCTTTCCTCTGCTTTCAGTTAGCCTTAAACCTATGCCTAAATGTACAGCACAATGCCAAAGAACTCCATGTGGTTTGTGCTCATTTATGGTCCTTACCAGGCGTTTTGGAGTGATTTGTGGTCTCACTTGAAGTCATCTGTGGTGCTAGAGTTCTTGGAGGATTTGCTTCAAGGATTTCTCTGCCATTTCTAGTCTTCTGTACCTTAAGGACTAATTAGGAACCTTGAGGTTTCTTAAGGATGGCCATACTTATCTTTCTGAACAGTTAATCATGAACATCTGCATGCAGGTATTTAGGTAGATAATTTCAGTTGATGAGATCAATTTATTAAGCACTATGAGGGCTTTAACTACGCTCTCCATGTTAATGTGCTGTTCTTCAAGCAAAAATAGAACATCCATGCTTGATTGATGGTTAAATAATTTCATTATCAAGGAGAATAATAGGATGGACATTGACAGCTTGACAGAAAGCCAATGCTGATTAGAATTACAAATTTTTCAAAAGAAATTATTACACTGTTTGTAATCAGCATAACATGCCTCAGTTGAAACACTTGCAATAACTTCAACATTGCCCTTTAAATTTTGTGTTTAAAAGGAGAGGGGATTTATCTGTCCTTTTAAAAATTGAGTTAAATAAATATATTCTCCTAAACTAGCATTTTTCTGATAGGGCTCACGTAATGTGTGTAAGAACTTTAAGTGGAGAAAATTCTATTTTAAAAAGCCATTTTATTTCCTTTGTCAAGGAATTTACTATTTTATTAGCTATCTATTTCTAAATGAAAATGAAGCAGGAGTAGCATGGACTTACAGCTATATCTGCACTTCCCAGAATTGCCCCCTAAAACTTTGGCATTAAGTGCTTAAACAGTTCTTTCCAAATCTCTCCTAGCTAAATTCTATAATTGAGTGGAAAAGAAGATACCACTAATCTTTAGCATGTTCTCTCTGGGGAGCTGTTGGAAATGTTCGTAAACTCTCCTTTAATGCTTCTAGTCTTAACAGGAACTGAGAGAGGATGAGTGCCTGGCACTTCCTCTTCCCATCTGCAGATGCCATCAGAAAATGGAATGCTTGGCAATACAAGTGTCCAACTTGCACATGGGCATGCACGTGGGGAGCTGCACAATCACACTGATTTCAGTGTGGCTGCTGAGATGTGGCAGTATTGGCAGAGTAGACAAGAAGGGCTGATTCTTAAAGACTTTTTAAAATTTGTGTCCTTGTGGAGGAAGTATCAGTAAGGCAAAGAAATCTAGACCAGCTCAGGTATCAAAAACTGCTCCTTTGTTTTTATAATCTGATTTGCAGTAGGAGTACAATTCAGGTATGCTGACAGTGGTCAAAAGCAGTTGCAGCTCTTGCTCTTACATCCAGGTTTTGAATTTTAAATAGACAAACCTGTCGCATCCAAGTTTAGTTGAGTCTGCTCTAGAGATACAGCTCTAGGTTCAATTCTGCCATAAACAGCTCCTGGAATTGAGTGAGTATTCTGTATCTGGATGAGGATGTGATGTTTAGCCGTGAAAACAGGATCCTGAGTTGCAAATTAGTGGAGTGAAAAGTGCCACTCCATGCTTCCAGGATTCTCCTGGACAACTCTGTTGGCAGTGTTTGAATCTGGCCACGAGTCCAGTTTAGGGCAAACCAGTAACACAGCTCTTGCATGGCCTGCTCACAGAAATCCACTGCAGTTTCCAGCCTCAGCTGAGCTTTTTCCTCTTCTGCCTTTCCACGTGCATGGCTGTATGGGACAACATGGATATTCCATTTGCCTTTCTCTCATTTCCTCAGTGTTTCTGCTGCAGCACCTTCTGCACGGATTTAACTCCTGGAAGGAGGAATGGAGTGGTTTTGTATTCTGTCATCATCACTCTTCCAGATCATAACAACAGCAGAGGGCTGGCTTGTTCAGCATCTCTGTGTGTGACATACCCGCTGCCATTTGCTGTTGATGGCTGCGATTTTGTTTTCAAATGACTTTTTTTTCTTTTCCCCTTTGAATTTAAAATTCTGATTGCAGTAAGTAGGACAGTAAAAGACAATGTGAGGAAAGAAACAAACCCAGAATACACTGCTAGAAAGTGTATCTTAATCAAAGGCTTCTGAATAGATACAAAGCAATTTTCATTATTCAGAGTAAAAGAAGCCAATTTCACATCAGTTTGGTTTTCATAACTATTCCAATGTAAACAAGATTTTTACTGATCTACTATTCTGGCAGAGAAATGAGAGCTCTGATGTTACCTGCAAATTTCATTATTTGTTTGGTGAATAATCTTAATTAACTGTGCATGTAACTTTCCCTTTGCCTTTATCACTAACCATGTGTTCTGCCTATGACTGGGACAAGGATACTTTCCAGTAGCCGTGAAAACAGGAGTTGAGCTGATGATTCCCCCTATAAGAATGCAAGGCAACAAGATAATTAATTTTCTTTGAAAGTCAATCAGTTACTTTGGGAACCTCTTGATGTTTCACAAGGATGATCTTTCAGCTGGGAGTATTGATAGTTTTTGCAGAAATACCAAAGAATTCCTGCAAAGAATTTAAATCTGTAGCCTCACTCTGCTAAAACAAAATCAACTGAAGGGAACAATCAAGCAGCATTTGTAAGTAAAAATAACTCTCTACTCAGTCTTACATTGCCAGCTCTTCACAGAATATTCAGGAAATAAATGATTCTGCTGCATCTTTGAGATCCTGATGCAGTTAAATTTATCATTATTCCTCTTTACTAAATTTTTCTATCCTTTTACAAAACAAGGGATATATTCTGTTCTCAGCTCCAGAAGCTTCGGTGAAGCTTAAAATTGGTTCAGCTCCATTAATCCAAAAAAAATTACACCTATTTACCCTAGCAGGCTTCAATGAGTATGGCTGAGACACACTTTTACCCAGGACAGAGCAGTGCTTTCCTTCATTTTTTGTCAGTAATATACTTTAAAAAAATAATACCTGGTCATGAATGGGATTTCAATAACACGAAGTAGTTAAACATTTTGCTCAACACTGTTTATTCTTGCATGTGTACTCAAAGCAAGTGGCATTGGAGATGTTTGTCAGAAGCAATTATCGGTGTCACGCAAGAACTTAATTACTTTCAGAGAAGATATTTTTTTTGTAAGCTGCACATTTACTCTCACATTTTTTATTCACTCCTGAGCTGAGCCACTGCTTTGCACTGTCTTTGCTTACCTTAAAGCTTTCAGTGAGTGCACCTACCCTTAGTGCTAGCTGTATGCCAAAGAATACACCTGTAGTTGTTTTACTCGAGTTGGTAATGCTGCCTTTCCAATCTTAATTTTTCTCCTAGTTGCTAAATTACCTGTCTGCATTCTGCAAATCATCAGCTCAAAACAGCTGTTACAGTGATATAGTCAATTAGCTGTTTTTCAAACGAGGAGAAATCACTCAAAGAAGGTTTATGCTATAATGAGGATTTTATTTATTATGTCTTTACTGCTTCTATTTCTTAAATGCAGCAAACTATTCAGGTCAGCATTCTATCTTTAATTGGAAGTTACTTGCTTATTATATTATAGAAAAGGAAAGAGAAGAAGCATTTGTTCTACCACCTTGTGAATTGTGTGGATACAACCCTCTATTTCCCTTTCTCCTCACATTCCCTTAGTCCTTGTTCTTGCATCCCATCTTTAAATAATTTTATTGATATGTGTATTTTGTACTTATAAGTTGTAGATATCTTCCACTGTAAACAAATTAATCTCTACACGTTTAAAATAAAATCATTTTATAACCCACAAGAAATCATTTGCAGGACTAATGCAAGAGTAAATAAGGATGCACACATGCACAAAGTGTTTGACAAAAAATAATTTGTTTCTCCAGTTCCAAGCCTGCAAAATCCTCTTTGACTTTGCAGCCAGTTTTTGTGGGTTGCACAAAGTGGCAGAGCTCTTAAGCAAAATAAGTAGATTTTGGTTCTGTGCTTTACAGTTTGTGTTTGCTGGGAAAAACAGGGGAAGCGATTCATATGCTTCAGCTCCTTAACTGCAAAGCAGATTATTTTCTTTTTCCAACAAAAAGGCTTGAGAAGTAAAAACATTTGCTCCAGTTTGTCACAATGGGTGGAGAACAAGCAGCTGAGTCTGTTTGGAGGAGACAGGGACAGAGACTGAGCCCTTTGTAGATTGAAGCAAATTTCCCCAGTTTGGAGAAAGGGATTTTGGGGACCAAATGTTATAATACTGATCCTGCTCACTTATATGTACAGCCATAGAAGACAAACAGTATATTTTGCTAAAAAATTTTATATTTTACTTAATTAAATGAGGAATTGTATTAATATATTCTCTTGGCAGCAGGGTATAGAATAAAGGTAATGGTTGTCCTGGTGGAAGCTTTAAATCACCTTCACTTATCACTGGTCACATTCACAAAAATGTAAAACTGCATTTTTTGAGGATGCTCTTAAAACTCAATTTTATTCAACTATCATTTTGGACCATTAAATAATAATGAAAGCTCTCATTTGGGAAGATAATAGGCAAGAAGAAGCAGAATATTATGGGGTTTGGTAGAATCACATGTTTCCTTCTATACAAGACTTGTCCACGTGAATTGTTGTGGTGTTTTTGGTAGGGTCACTTTTTGTACACTAATACTTTATTTATGAGAATTTTCTATTTTCATTTATAGATCTGATAAATGCAGATTCTTGCAGATTAATGTTCTACAGTGACTGTAAATAAAAGGGTTTTGAACAAACTGCCCCAAAGTCAGACAAACTCATCGCACATTTCTGACATAAAATACCCAAGGATTCTAATATGACTTTTTGAAGAAAACTACTTAGCCGTGTCTTTCATGAAAGGCTCTGTAAACTGAGATTTGCTGCATAAATATTAGTGGTTTTGAGATCTGATCAATTTAAGGTATTCAGCTTTTGAAGAGTTTGGCATGCAACAATTGTCTCATAGGGAGTGAGAGAGAGCAACCTCTGAGAAACTTCTTGTAGCTGAAGAATCACAATTATTTCTCTTAAGGTGGAAATTCAGTGAGCATGCAACATCAGCCTGAAAGATGTGGTGTATAATCAATTATCATTTCACTGACAGAGTGACTGGTACTGTGTAAGCTACAAAGCAGAGTCCTTGTCCTGCATAGTTGATAAAAGTCTTTCCTACAGTTTGTGTATTTTCTTGTAACAATAGCTTTAATTATGCACATCTCCAGCTCTCTAATATTTCTACATCCCCTTTAGCTAATGTAGACCCACGAAGAGTCTTTACTTGGTCAGAGCATTGGGTTTGTCTCCACCCCTCCATTTACACTGATTTGCTGTGAAGATATAAAGTGTTTTTACTAAAAATTCAGTGCTAGGATAAGAAAATCCCACTGTACCTAAAAACATGGTTTTAACTTAGACACAATATGGTCCCCATGGCTTTGTGGCCTCCAGGGCTCCTCTGGTGGAAGCACAAATGGATATCCTTTATTTTTAGTGCAAGGCAAGGCAGGAATCTCCAGCCATTGAGACAAACCCTGGGATGTAAATCACATCTCCCTGATGCCTCTGGCTGGAAAAGTGAGAATTCACATGGGGTATTAGAGTGGTGTGTTTCTAATTACAAATTAGGAAATTATTATTTTTTATGAAATGGTGACATTTCTCCCAAAAAGCAAATAATTTCTCAGAAAAAAAAAATTATGTGGTTGAAAGTATAATTTTCTTTTAAGCTACTTGGAATAACTCCTAAGTGAAAATGTTTTCACCCAGCCATTAAGAGTCATTAGAGTTAACAGGGGTGTCATGTTGTATCCCAGCAGCTGAATTCAGTGGTAACACCTTCTACTGCTGTCAGTAAGTTACAAGACAATTACATAATTGATATTCTCAAAGTCACCTGCTAATTGCAAGGAAGAACAGAGCTGTTTCTATGGTTCCAAAACAAAGGGTAAGATTTCACAGGAACTTATGCTTATCCTGCTCAGTCTCACTTAGAACATTTATTACCATAAAAATAGACTATAGTGACTTATGGTTATTGAGGATACAACCACACAGAGATCAACAAAATACCTGTGGTCCACGTGGAATTACTTTATTTTAATAGCAAGTTGTAAACGGGACAAGGTATTTACAGTGACAAATAGACACTTGGCACTGTTCACTCACTGCATGCTCTTTCTTGGAGTGAATATTTCCAAGGATGATTTTCTATCACCTGTTTTCCTTGGAATAAACGATACAGCGTATGGGAATGTTCTAAAAGAATTATCAGTGGTAAATTTGATTTGAAATCTCTTGGGTGAGGGGAATGACCTTTGAGCTAGTGGAAATAATAGACTTTCAAAGAGCACATTTTTCTTATTTTTGTAAGAAAAAAACAGTGTTGCTTATTTGACAGTTCTACCTATAGCACCTTGTTGCAGCAGCCAAACTTCTGAATTCTTAGTAACTAAAAGTACAGCAAATCTATATGGAATTCCTTCAGATTTCTACAAATTATATAATTTGGGTCCACACCACAGCTATTATTCAGCCATGATGAAATTGCAAAAACTTCAGTGAAAGACTAAATTTGCACCCAACAAGTAGCTATATTATCACTTTCTTTTATCAGACATAATTATCTGTGAAACAAAAACACTATCAGTTAAGTCTTTCTTACATCTCTAGGCAATTTCACTGAAGAGATTTCTCACTCTCTTTTCCTGTAGAAAGCCTGTTTATAAACATTTATTAGATGCAAGTAGCACAAAACTGTAGATATTCCTGCTCACAGTGGAAACTTCAGCCAAAATAATATTACAGCATCAAGCAATAACACTTGAGAACATTAAGGATGCCATTAAATAGAACCAGGCAGCACCTGCTAATTCGAGTTTAGGGAAAGAAATCAGGCCCTGGGCTGCATGGCATTTTTTGCCACTCTTTGGGGAGTTACTATCTTTATTATCAAAGCATCCTGTGGTTCATCTAAGGGCAGTACAGAACTAGATAAATTGTTTCCCAATTATTTTTTTTTACTGTAAAAAAGCACTAATAAAAATAGTTTCCCACGTAGAAGGCCAGCATTATACTGGTTTTCTGAGGGACAAATTTTAAAAAGGCCTTTTGTACCTTGGGCAAATAATTTAGCTCGTTCAGCCACCATTTATATTTTCAAATTTTTACTGATCTGTTATGAAAACAACCTAAGGCAGGGAATTTTCCCCATTTTATGCTTGCATGGCAGTCAGTGTAATGTGACATCCTGTGGCTTTGGGGGACTGAAATGCAATTCAAATTGTAATAAAAGCACCCCACCTCAGCTGCATGCAGGTCTGCATGTGGTATGAATCTCTCTACAGAGAATTGAAATAGCCTGGATATGAAATCAGAACTCCCCTCTCCTAAAGGATTATCAACTTTTTAAATCTCATCAGTTGAAAAGAATAAACTTAAATTACTTCAGGTTCTATTTCTCTCTCTGAGTCACTTAAGTAGTTACTTGCAATGATAGCAAGTTTTTCTTTAACCTGTTGCTGTATGAATGTCATTTACACAGGAGAAACTCTATCCCTCTTCCTGTCCTTTAGTAATTCCAGGTACTGAGTTGTAAAAGCAGCAAACTACAGATTGTGAAGGCAAGGGGAGCTTTAAGGGGGTGTCTGAATTGGGTTTTACCTGCTTTTCTTCCTTGGTTTCTTACCTAGCTGCTCCTGGTTATGAACTTTCGCACATTAAATCTCAGCAGTGTATTTACAAAATGAAATTACTTTTGCCCTTCGTTCTTTATTCTCTGTATTTAAGTGTTTGGTTTTTCCCTTACCAGAATTTCCATTTAAGTTACCTTCTAATGTTGCTGGGTGCAGATTGGTGGGGCACTGTGTGGGTTTGGTCAGTTTGTGTCTCAGGACTAGCAGCTGTGCAGCCCTCTAAATGCTTGTGGAGTTGTCATTGCAGAAGGAGCGCAAGGAGACAGCAAGAACATTGCTTGTAATTGTTCTTCTGATTTTTTTATCTGTCCTATGCAAACACAGAGATTTTTACTAAAGGTATAATTTATTGAGGGTTCTTTAAAGCAGAACAATAACAAGGTTTGGGAAAACCAATCTTTTTGTAGTTTTTTAACACTAATAAACATCAACATTTAATTTTTCACTCAGTCCTTTGGGTCCAAAGATATTTTTGGGCATTGTTGAAGCAAAGTGACATGGCAGTCATTGAAATCCATCCAGGTGTTCCCACTCCAGATCAAGATGTCTATATATAGTGTCTCACGTGCATTCAATAAATAGCAATCCAGCTATCTGGGATAAATGCATAGACTCTGATTAGAGTGAGAGCAGCACTGGGCTTGATGAGAGTGTTGTACCAAATTGATGATGCCTCGCTGTGTTTTCTTATGATAACTAATATTTTAGGCAATAATGAAGTTTTTAAAGGCACATCAAAAATATTCTTTGAGGTATCAGAGAAAATCACCTGTAATAGCTGTTGAGACTTAAAGCTGTTAGGTAGCTGTGTAAAAAAATTCTAGGTATGATTTGAGTATATGAGTTTCTATATTTCTGCTACTGCTGGATCTCACTCTTCCTGCTGTCCCCTGGAATTACAGTCTCAGTGCTATTCTGGAATTGTGCTCCTTTTGTGGGCTGACCTCACAGTAAAAGAGTTATGTGGAACGGTTGTTTTTCCATTAGTAGCATGTATGTTATAAATGGATAGTTTTCAAATGTATTTAATTGTTCTTTTAAATAGGCTTTGGACAAAAATTTAGCTTATAAAATATAGCATTGCTAAGTACTGCATGAGGTAAATCAATCACTCTTTCATATTTTGTGTTAAGGTCTCTGAGATTCGTCCCAGTCTTGTTTTTGGGGAATGGAGAAACTTGTCACAACCCCCCACACCATATCCATTCTTTTTGGTGAATTTGATAATTCCATACATTATTTTATTTTAATGGAAAGCAGCTTGATCTCACACCTAGATGTTAACACATCTAACCACGGGAAGTAAGGAGATAATGTGAGCTGTAGTGACTTGAATTTGCTGTAGCCTGAGGGCTTGCACTGGGGCTGTGCTTTGGGAAGCGTGGGATAACCAGGTTAAATCATGATCTATGGTCCCAGAGAGATGTGCAGGGAGTGCTGCAGGAGTCACACTGTGTGTCTCAAACTGCTACAGCCATGCCCTTAGTTTCTCAACGTAGATTCAATTTACTGTCCAAGTTCTTATTTATATTGCTTATGTCTGTGGTTACTAAGGATTAACTCAAAATCTGTTTGGAACAGATAGAATTTAAGGCAGTTTTATGTGTGGTCTTCTAATCATATTTGTATTATTTATTTTAATATCTCAGCATGCAAAGTCAGGTTTAAAGCGAGCGTATTTTTCTGTTTGTCTAACTTATCTAAAATTTATAGCACTAATTGGACAGAGGAAGGTCGTGATTCATGCAGCTTTTTATTTTATGTGACATTACAAAAATGTTGTGCACCCAGGAGCCATTGCTAACATTGGGGGATGAGCTGCTGAGGAGCATTCCTGAAAGCTGCTTATGTGTCTGTCTAAAATGAATGTGAGCCTGATCTCCAGCAGCTGCTCCATTCCAAGAATATCCACACCATTCTCCAGTTTCATATTTAATTTATGAGGGTAATGCAGAAATCTATATCATCCTGTATATTTAAGACATTTTCTGTGATTTTTCCTAAGCAGAAATATTTCAGTTGGAAATGAAGTTGTTCATTTCCTCATTCTGAGAAAAATGAAGGCAACCAAAGAGGTCAGGTTGGATGTGGCTTGATCCAGTGAGAAGCATCTCTGCCCATGGCAGGGAGGTTGGAACCAGACCAGTGTTAAGGTCACTTCCAACCCAGTATTCTCTGATTCCATGAAAACAGCTGGTTCTGCTGTTGCCATTCCACAAAAGAAACTCTTGAAATACAGTTTGGTCAAAGAATCAAGGCAAAACATGAACCTTGCACTGATAAATCATTGGAATTAATGATTGCATTAAATAACTTTTGGGACAAAAGCAAATTTCATAAAAAGTGTGACGTCTTACCTAGATGAAGTGTAACCTATTAGAAATATTGAGAGCCGTACTCCTGAGTTTCTGAGGTTTTATTTCTTAATCACAGAGTTAATACAAATTTTTGTGTTGGGGGTTGCTTTTGCAGTTTTTTTTGTCTATTCAGAACCTTGCTATTTTCTGTTTATTTTAAAGTGTTGTTCCAGACAGTAATGACATAAGCATGTCTAGAGAGTCTGTTCCATAATTTACTCTCCCAACTTCTTGCCGAGATGTACCTCGCTGTTAATGAGGGTGATTTATCTGCCCAGGAACACACTGCATGAACAGTGCTTTACAACATGCGTTACTATAGTAACACTTCTGTACTTTTATGCTCATATCCTAGTATATCTTATTTTTCAAATGCTCTTTGAGAAGATTTTTAAATTAGCTTATCGCTCGAAAACATTTGTGAGGGACTTTTTTACCTCAATATTATTTAATGCGGTTGTTATGGCAACCATATATTTCTCTTGATACTTTACCTATGGAAAAACATTGCCTGTATCTCAGAAAATGAGAGAAAAAAAATCTTAATTTACTTTTATTCCTACACATCTGGCACCATATAAAAACAGTGAAGCATGAAGTATAAAAAAGGTTTTGGCTGTGCTTTCCTCCTCTAAGGCTTTCCACTGACACACACAAAATCTTGATCGATCAGATTGATTAAAGCACATGATGCTGCTGCTGCGGTCTTTGTGGGGAGATAATTAGCTGAAATGAGGTACTTTGAGTCCAAAGCTTGAGAAATGGGCCCAGGTGAACCTAATGAGGTTCAACAGACCAAGTGCAAAGTGCTGCACCTGGGTTGGGCAATCCCAGGCAGGAGCACAGGCTGGGAGGACTCACAGAGCAGCCCTTCAGAGGAGGACTCAACTGTGCAGGTAGACAAATCATCCTTTTTTTGATTAGGATGTCAACCTTAAAAGGCAGGATCTCACAGGCTCTAGCATGGCTCTCTAGCACCCTAAAATGTTCATGTTTAAACCCTTTTCTGGAGGAAAATGAGAGAAATTACTTTTTCAAAGCAAATTCTTAAGTCCTTGCTGCATCAAATCTGTTTACCAGGCAGCAATGTGTGTATATACACAATCCTGCACTCCGGGGATTCAAATGTAATTAGATGCTGGGATTAAAATTAATAATTTGTGTTTGAGAAATGAGAGTGTCTTTATGGAAACAAATCTCTTGCCCTCAGATGAATGCAATTATGGAACTGGATGTGTTGGTATGGAAATTTAGCTTATACTTTTTAGATAAGAGGTGTTTCAAATAATCTCATAACCAATACTTATGTTGTCAACTTCAAATGTGTATTTCAGATTAAAAGTGCCATTACAGTGAAGGTATCAATCAGTGCCCCTTCATGGTTTAAACCCCACTGTTCCAGCCAAGCCCCATATAAAGCATCATTTAGGTTACTTGTTCTGAGTAATGCCTAGGCATTTTCTGTTTATCAGCAGGTGCATGCTCTTTAATTAAAATGAACAGAGCAGCAATATTAAGGACAACCTAGTATTTCTCAGACTGAGAAGTATAATAAAATGTTGCAATAATTATTTCTAATGTGTGTCTGGGTATTACAAACTAAGCTTTTGGATTTCTAACCCTGAGACTTAATCACTACTAGTTAATTGAACTTGTGATCTGACAAAGCTCTATCTTCTCCATCAAACAGTCTCTAAACCAATACTGACATTCAGCTAAAATTTAACCTCTTGTACCTGTCAATGGCACAAAAATCCATTTCCTGTTTCTCTGATGAGCAAAGTGGTTATTGAAACTCGTGATAATTCAAGTTTTGTCAGACTGTACAAAGAATATTTTTATTGAAAGGAAATATGTATCTTAGAGAGAAAATTTTATACAAAACTTGAAAGGTGTCTAGGAAATAGAAGCAGTAACAGAGCTGTGTCTGTAAAACAAAGCAAAAGTTGTTTAGTAAAAGTTGTTTACCACAAAGCTGTTCTGTTTTGCTTTTTCACGGGCTGTGAACTAAGTACTTGCCTCTTTGGAAAATAAATTCAAAATCGAATGATACGGAAAGCATAATAATTCAGCACAAATAATTCATGGACAGGTCCAGAGTCAGTAGGAATTCATGCTTTGCTGTGATGTCACTCAAGGAGCAGCCCCATCAATCTTTGTTAATTGGCTAAGCTTGCAGGTGTTCCCGAAAACATTGCTGTGGCTAATTTAGTGTAAACCTTCCCCCGTTTGGGTGCTCAGAGAGTAAATCCTCAAGTATTGGAATAATTTTTGGGAAATGGACTAGCACTGTTTATAAACAAATGATGTGCTCTTAGAAACACTTGTAAGTTTTGATCTTTCAAGGATAAGCTACTGTCTCCTGGTACTGAGATACATACTTTGAAAAGCTGCCTGTGCCATGTCCAATAGACAAGAGATTTTAAAGAAGGTGGAAAGCATCTAGGGCTCACTTCTGCATGGTGCTCTCTTGTTAATCCATAAAACAGCTCCATTAATTGTATTCCCCCAGCAGGGAGCTATGCTGGCCTCTAGGATCAAGCACGAGGATCTTGGAGAAGTGCTGGTGGTAATTTTAGTGGAACTCCATTGGAGTATGTGTTATCAGAATGCTAATCTCTATCTCTGTTCTGATTTAACAGTGCACAGCAAAACACACAAACACTTCAACTGTTCTGACCCTTTTCTGTGAAAGTTGAAGCTTCTCCTTTATTTTGAAAGAATAATAAGCAAAGAAAAAAACTGTGGTTTTTTTTTTACTGTGCTGAGGAAATAGGCCTTTTGCTTCAGGGAGTTTGGGGTTTGTTATTTTCTTTTTTCTTTTCCTTTTGTATTCTAACACTTATGTCAAGCTGGGGTCACTCTGAGGGTCCCAGGCTACAGCAGAGTCCATTCCATTCAGCGTCAATCAGTCAGAAGCAAGAGGTCACTTGTAAATCATTCTGAAATCCCCATCTCTTCTAAACTCAAACCACTCATCTCTGTTCAGTGTGGGAAAAGAGTACAAAATAGTGGGGTTTACCATCAGCTGGTTTCATGCCTGAACTAGAAGATGTAACTTTGGGTTGCCTGAATTATTTCCTGGATATTGACTGCTGTGAAGTCTAAAGCCTGTTAGCTGCTCTGCTACAGTTGGCTTTTTAGGCCACTTTATCACTCGTGTTGAACCGTTCTCCCATGAGCAGGGGCTGCATAAATCAGGATATCTGTATAGGATATCTGTAAATCAGGATATCTGTGTGAACTCCCAGAGTCTGAGTGAGAAAAGACTCGATGCTTTGATCCAGAGAACTCCTGCTAAAAATATGATTCCATCATGTGTGACTTTCATTACATTTCAGTGAATGTCTGACTTTTAATTGTGTGTTATAATATACATTCACTTTTGATATTCTGAGAGAAAAAAAGTCAGTTTTTCATAGGGAGAATGTAAACGTTTAAAGTGCAGCATAATTAGCATTTGTGTGGCAAACCTTTTTCATGGGGATTTGTCATACCAAATATTTAATTAAATTGAGGTGAAATAGTGTTATTCACGCAAACCAGGTTTGTTAGAATAATTAAATTGCTTCAAAAAGGTTTCCCTAGACTTTCTTTGCACATCAAGTCCAGATTTATTTGGGAACCCTTCAGCCAAGAGTGGGTTCAGTTTCTAGAGGTCACTAATGAGCACTGCTCTATGTACCCTACTTGATACATGCTCGATAGCTTGATAAAATAATTTATAATGTGTAAGTGCTCAACGAATGACAATTACGGATAAATATTTTGTTTAGAGGAAGGGGGGAAAAAAAGAGAAAGGATGACATAGGAAAACAACTCTGCTTTCCTAAATACAAAAATAATGTCAAGTCTTCTCCGACTTCATCTTGAGAGGCTGCTAAACAAGAGGCAGCTTGCTGCCTTCTGCAGGAGCATTCCATTGCAGCTCCCCGGCTGCGCCAGCTCTGTCCCTGGGCAGGAGCTCCCTGAAAGCTGGCTGTGAAGGGCTGGCCTGGCAGCAGCCCTGCCCGCTCTGGAGTGCTTCCTGCTCTTCAGCACAGCACTGCACACAGCCCTCCCGCCCAAAGGGGCCTTGGAGAAAGTCTCTTCTCCAAGGTTTCAAGCTCCTATTCTCCACCGGGAGTGCTCACCCCAGGCACACTTCAGCTGCCTCGCCAGCTCTCACAGCCTGATTTCCTCCCCTTGGTGATATGACAGGATCTCAACAGCAATGCACGAAAATGCACGCTCAGGTTTCCCTCTTAGCCTCTCTTGTTTCCTGACTCTCTCTCAGAGGGCCTGGCATTGCTCTCTCACGGGAGAGCAGCAGCTATTCCAGTGCCACAGGGAAGCACCAGCCTGTACAGTGTGGATACAATCGATTCCACACCATCATCTTCTGAAAGAGAAAGCCAAGTGATTTAGAAAGATGACTTTACTGTAGAAAAAGGTACAAGTACTCTTCAGTATAAAGTAAAAACCTTTTGTTCATGTGAAAATGGCATGCAGCAGTGGACAAAAGTATGTTTTATGGATCTGAAAACTACTTCAGAAAAAAAATCCTCCCTATCACCACTGGGTATTTCTAAATCAAATGCATTCAGCAGCCTTGTGGGTTATTTCCAAAGACAACACTGTAAATTGGCTTCTGCAAGTCAGAATATTGAGATGTGAGATGTCTTCGGGCTTTAGGTAATGAAAACATTAAATGTGTGAACAACAGAAAAAAAACTGCTGCCTTTAATAGACTGAATCTGTTGTGCTTTTTTGTCGTTCCTGCCCAAAATCACTGTGCCACTGAGAGCCTGATCTCCAGCCGCAGATCCCTCTTCCTCCTTCCCTTCTCCTCCCTAGCTCCTGTGGGCACAGGGTCATTAAATCACCCCCTGCCCTGGCTGACATCTGGAAGAGTTACAGCTGCCCACTACAGACAGCCTGCAATTAAATTGGATTAAATTTAGTGTGCAGGGGCACTCCTGGTCTGTGTTACATCAATGTGCTCGGCCTCAAGAAGGAGAACAATTTGCTTGGTGATGTAATTAATAAAACTTACTGATCTGCAGGTAAAACTTATGGTCATTATTCAGGCTTCAGGTGTTAGGTGGAAGTTTAGCTGAATATGGGTGCACTTAGCTAGCTGGAGATAAACACAAACCCTTCCTAGGGAATTTGATACTGTCAAATTGTCACAACACTGTCTTTTGCTGTGACAATGCTGAGATATGAGAAAAAATACCTCATGTATGGAAAACTGAGCTCTGTGTTCAGTGCTCTGTGCAGAACTGATCTATAGCATCAGCTGGTGCAGCTCCAAAGGCAAGCAAAGGAGGAAAGCACTCTTTAAAATACTGTGTTGGTTATCTGGAATCACTATGGCTCGTTTTCTCATTCCTTTACTCTTTAAAAAAGTTATGACCTGCTGCTTTAGCAGATGGAGTTGGTGAAAATACAACTGCTTCCATGTTTGTGTTTATGACTGCATTGCGTCCAGTTTTATCAGAAAATTATTTCCCTGGAAAACCATATGTTGGTCAGCTGTGAGAGACACTATTACATAAATCTTGAAAATATTTTGTTTATAGAACAAAATATTCATAGACAGTGACTAAAACTAGGAAAAAAAGCCAAGTTTGAAGAGCAGGGAAAATTCTGGACTCAACACTTACTGGCAGTTTAAGAGCAAACAGATGCACATCCAAAAAGCATGGACCCTTGTCTGTCTGTCAGTCGTACCATAGTGGTATTTTCCAAATTGGTATGTAAGTCTTAAATGAATGTTTTTCGTACCTTTGCTTATGGTCAGAAGAGAAAATAATACAGCATCTGCTCTAAGAAGTGTGATTCAGAAGGGGACAGGCATTGCAGGAGGGTAAATTCAGTGCAGTGGTAAAACAAGTCCGGTTTTTATCCCTTTATCTGCTTTTCTGCAGTTTTTTTCCCTTCACAAGTTTGTTGTCTCACTGTGCACAAGCTTTTGCTACAGCAGGGAAGAGAGCAGCGAGGCAGCTCCGGAGTTGCTTCACCATCTGTTTCTCAGCTCTTTGTTCAAAATCCCTGAGCACAAACTCCGAATCCATGTTGTCTTCCTTCCCAGGTGAGGCTATTGGGACCTTTCCTATTTTGTTACTGTTGCTTTACTGCTAAGATATTTGCCATTTTTGTCAGGGAATTACTCCTCAGTAGAAACAGCAATTCATCAGCACAAACTGCATAAGAAAGAGCAAGGGTTGCTTAAAGCCTGAGTAAAAATCGAGTTTATGTGTATTTGTTTTAAGTTTCTACTAAGGTCAGTTATGTCAAATTCTATGCTTAATGGATAAAAAGGGCTTGGATTGTAAAATACGTTGTTTGAATTTAACCAGTCTGACCGATCAAAAAAATCATGATAGACTTGCTGACAAATAAAAATTGTAAAACTTTATCTTTTAATATAATGTATAAACTTTGGCTTTGTTTTTTGCCTATGTTTTTATGTACTTGTTTAGGAGTTCTTTGATGTCTTTGGGCTCTTCCTTTGCACAGCCTGGAATAATCCTTTGTATGTAACAGAAGATGAGAGTCATATTATTGCTTGGTATAAGGAAAAAATGTGCCTGATAAAATCATGACTTTCTCATTTGGCATCAGTTCAACACAGAAAATCGGATTTTGTTTATTCCAGCCCACAGCTCATTTTGAATTCAGTTCAAAATAAGATGGGATGTATTCCATGGCTTGATCTCCATCCTTTTCTAACAGTTGTGCTGGTGCTGTGCTACAAGGACTTCAAACTTGTGCTGAAGAGGTTTTAGAAGTATTTGCTGGGTTGTACAAGGCTCTCCATAGGGGAATGTGTAAGCACAGGGGGCTGACAGTGCAGCTCACAACACGGAGATGAAAGTAAACAGAATTAGGCAAAAAAGAAATCCATTTTTGGATAGGCTGAAGCAGAATGGAAGCGTTCCAAGAGACAGGTGATGAGAAACTATAGAGATTCTTTCCAGCTCCTGTTGATTAGATATAGTGTGATTTTATGGAAAAAATTTGCAGTAATCTGTTGCAGAGGTCTGATGCCTTTGTAACACTGATTATCAAAATATGGCATGGATGGTATCAGGCACTTTAAAAGGGTTAGAGAGATCCTTTTGTGCACAATGCTCACGATTTAAAAAGATAAAGTCTTTTTTTCAGTAAAATGATTTCTACTTACAAACCTGTATTGAATAAGGAATGATGAAATGTAGGAGGTACATCTGTTCTGTCCTGCTTTGTTTTCACTTGAGTCTAAGTTATGGTTACTGTATTCTTATCCTGTGACTTGAGAAGCAAGGTATAAACTGAGCTGACTGTATTATCCTTCAAATGCTGTGAAGGGAGATGCAAAATAAATGCAGGTGTTATCTGCAGAGCAAGAGATCTCAGAGATGAAAAGCTGGCACCTTTTGTACCATACTGAATGCCATGGAAATAATCAGTTTCCTGACAAAGTTTATAAGCAAGAAAGGAAATTAAACATAACACCTATTCAATGTCATGGGCCTTTCTTAAAATCACAGGTTCTGCATAAGCTGGAAGGAGATATTTAGTAAAATAAAGCAGTAAACAAGTACCACACAAGTCTAAAGGCTACTGAGGGTGTATATGTTTAATTTTGGATAAGAAGAATCTCTGGCAGACAGATAAAATTATATATTTTGCCTTGAGCTATTTAATTCAGTCCTGCTGTGGTAGGTTGAGTCTGCTTTGCTGTTATTAGCATATGCCAGTTATTTCATTAACTGACCTTGCTAAATGCCTGGAGACATCCTGTGACACTTAATGAAGTCAAACATGCCAAACTTCCCTCAGAGCTCTATAAAGCAAGTGTAGTTAAGAAAAATATTTGCATACTATAATTGTTGGAGAACATTACAACAAAGCCTTTAAAAGCACAGACCCTACTGGTTATTGGTCTGGAGATGTAAATGGTAGCTCTGAAGCTGAAGGATTGTGTAGCTTTATGAAAAGTGAGGAAAAAAAATAGATGTAGTTGGTTTTGTAGTCATCTGCATATATGACATTCGGCTTTAATACTAATATTTTCCAGCTGCTGTTTGTAGATTTAGTTTACTGAGTCTGTGAATATTAGTGAATCATGCATTTAAATCAACTTAAAAATCTGAGCTTTTATTTACTATTCAGCTGTTTAGATTAAAGTCCAGAAAGAACACCAGGGTCACATCCAGATTGGGTTGTTTCAGCCTTCCATCACTCAAGGCAGCTTAAAGAAAACTGCCTGTGGTTTACCTAAGAAGCAGCTAATTGTCATCCTTGCCTTGTTAACTAGTGGGGTTTGCAGAATAGCAGCAGAACTGAAGCAGAGTGCAAACACACTCAGCCTCCTGACCATGCGCTCAATGTAGAGGAACTGTAAAGAGACTTATTTTATTTTTTCCCCCTGTTGAATTTTAATCACGTTCTGCAAGAGCAGAAATGAGCATATAGAATTAGAAGAAGTCCCTAGAGCCTTCAGAAAACTATTTGAAGACTAACTAGTTTATCTTCCTTGCATATTGGCTTTCTGTACACAGAAATTTCAGGAGCTGGTATGGCACTATGGCAATACTTACACAGAGGAGGTTCTCAAGAGCAACTGTGTCAGAGAGGGAACAGGAAACGTGCACACACAGAACTGCAAAACATTATCACCATAAAGAGCATGTTCTCATCACAGTTGTTTAATTAACACTAGAGGGAATCCTTGGGAAGACAAATGAATGCATCAATTTTGATACTGGTATTTCTTCCTTGTGGTCACAATACACTAATGGGCTTCAAAGCAGAATATGATGGAACTGGAAGTTAGAAATTTGGGCTGGTTTGGATGAATTATCACATTTTCTCCATTTCTTCAATTTGGCTCATTTGGGAAGAAGTTAGATTTTACCTGGAGTTAATCCTCTCTTCTTACTTGAGATTCCTTAGCTCCTCACTTGGATAAGTTCACACCAATCAAAAGAATACAAAACATTATTTTCTCATGAAATCCGAAGCCATGAAGGGCTCAGCAGTTGGAAGTAGATGGTTGTTTTGTGTTCCTTCCAGCTGAACTGTTCTACTCCCTCTCTGTAAAGGTAAGAAGAGATGTAGGAGTTGAACTTGAACCCTGCTGGGCTCCTACAGGTGCTTCTCCCAAAGATCAGTGATCTTGAATGAGTGATTAAACTACAGCTTAAATGGAAGGCTTTGGCACTACTTGAAATACATAGATTTGCTTAAAAATACCCAAAGCAAAACAATTTGGTGCAAGATCACTATTCTGGGATACAACCTTCCTCATATGGCATTCTGCACGGGCTTAGTTTATGTATCTCAATTCCTATTTGAAGGGAATAGCTCATTTTGAAATAGCCTTGGAGAACCTGGGTGGGTGACATGAGAAAGATAAGGTACTGACAACTCTTCTCAATGTTAATCTTTAAGGATTTTAGCTGGGACAAATTCCTCTTGCAAATTCCATGAAGAAAAAAATAGAGCTCTTGGGTAACACATGGGAATAATGTTTTCCTCCATTTTGCTTTCCCTGGCTTCTTGCCTTTGCAGAAAGGAAAATTGTCACAGAAACAATCTTGTTGCAAACTTCGTGTTTAGCCTGGAAATGTTACTTTACAAAGTATTTGCAAATTAACATAACAGTTAAGAATGGCAGAGCCTGCTTAGTTCCCCTGACCTCAGAGGGAATTCTCTCCCAGAGAATTTATATTGGGTGCTACATTTCCCCAAAGAAGGATAATGCCTTCATCTCAATGTTTACAGCCTTGCTGCTGCTCTACACCAGAGCCTTGAAGTTCAAAGTGAATCTCATTGTTCACATTTGCACATTTCTTCCGATAAATTTGCTTTTTGTGATTGAATTGTTGAGCATTTCTTAAGTAATTTCTGTGTCAGGCCACCTCTTAATTCACTGCCAGCTCCCCACTGACAAAGTGGTTCATTTCCATTTGCATTATTGTTTCCTACATATTTTCTGCCCTCATGGTTGGCTGCTTATCTGCTGTGACTGAATCTTGTATCATTTCTCAGCAGTCCTCACTTCTCTCCCAGGCTCTCCATTCTTCAGAAAAATTTATAGCAATACTGAATAGAATGATGTCAACATAGGTCATGCTCTTCCTTTCATGTTACTATTTTTATATTTGTCCTCTGATCCTTTATGGATTGCTTTTATAGGATCTGTTAAAAAAGAAACCCTAATACCCTTTCTAGTCTTGTTTTCTCATTTTTGACTCCAGCAGTACAACTTTTGTGGTTTACTCATACATCTTATAACGCAGGAGGATCTGAATACAATAAAACTTGAACTTGCTGTTGCATTCTCCTGCCATCTCCCATCCTCCACAATGTTACTTTGCTACTCCTTCACTTCTCACTTCTTTGTTCCTTGTAATCTGCCTATATTCACATATCTGCATTGTACAGATGCCTTCTACATTCAGATCCTACCCTTTTGTACACAGCCTTTCAAAATGAAATAGTTGTTTCTATCTGTACTGCTAAATATTCCCATGTAAGTCATGCTTTTCTTTCTTTTCAACCTGCAACCACATCTCTGATAATCAGGTTTTGCATTCTGAAAATGATAAATTCATCTTCCTGGTTTGTCATCCCACCAGGTCTGTTCTCTCTCTGTAGGTTACTCTGTATGGTTTTTTTCCTTCATGCCAGAATTTCATCCTCTGTTATCCCTCAGCTCAGTCCTGCAGCTCCTTCTTTGTGCCTCCACATGTATTGCACTTGCTGAACTCAATCACAGAGTTGTTGTTGCTGCTGATCTCAACATAGCACTTGGAATCCAAAAAGGCCTTCTGAGTTCTGTTTGGAATCTGAGGAAAAATTTAAAGTAAACCTGTCCTTCTGTTTAATGTTTTCTTGACATTGTTTGTTGCTAGCCTTTTCTGGGAAGTTATATAGCAAATAAGCTTCAATTTGCCAAACGTCACTTCTGTCCATTGTGATTGAACTCTGGCAAATATTTGTTCAATTTACAGCTTTGCTTCTGCCAGAGATTGATGGAACTTTTCTGGTGCAGAGATGAAACTTCTGGTGTGCTCATATGTTCTCAGACAAGTTACAGGTTGTCAGCTGAGGCATGTTAACCTACCCCATATGCATACTACCTGCTCAGTGCCAAGACAAAATAAATTGGATTTTCTGAAAGCATCAGGAAAAGGCTGTGGTAATGAACCTGAGAATTTTCACCAGCAGCACCTTAGCCTTTCATCAGCTTTAAGAGACTGCACCAGCAGATCTCCGACCCTGGGTTTGTGGTCTTGCTGTTTGCCTTCCTTCCTCCTCAGGATCCTGAACCCAACATTCCCAAAGCCTTTTTGGCAACACCTCCTCCAGCCAACAATGCCAAACATGTGCTGACACTTGGCCATAACCAGACAAGTCCGCTCAAAGGGGCTTTATAACCATCCTTCTACCTGCACCTACCACTATTTTATATATATTGAGGTTTGTTTTGGCTGTGGCATAGGTGATGTATCTGTAAAGAAGTACAGACTTCATCTAAACTTAAACATTTCTTTGAATGTTTTCTTTGTTTAAAATGTATCTCAACATTTTTCTGCACACTATTCTCATCTGAATCCCTCAATATGTAAAGTTTTAGAAATAATCCCTCCAGAGTACTGTTGATGTTCTTGGCATCAGTTCATGAAGACAGTCCCCATATTCAATGAGTTCATATTAATGGAGCCCAAAAATGTGGATTACAATTAGAAACTCCTCACCTTGCAGAGAATTTCACTAGTGCTCTTTGTCAGTGGTGTGTGCATTACTGTCAGACAATTTCAATATCATACTGGGGATATTGCAGTAGCTGGCAGCTACTGGTGCAGCAAGTTGATACCAGAGTACCGTGGTTTTGTGTGTCTGTATTCAAATATATCATACTTTGAAGACTGAACTATTACTGCCCTTGAGCAAAGATATATGTATGATTAGCCTGTGCTAATAAAACCTTACTTATCACAAAGCCACAGCTTGAAGGATGCAGCAGAGGTTGCTGAAATGCACAAATCCAGAATGATAGCATGGGTCTTGAAAGTACAAACACAGCATGATGCTGCAGGTATCAGAGGTATAAATAACTCATCAATGGTCATTAAATTAGCGTGACCTTGAGAGATGTTAGAATCAGTTTTAGGGGTAGCAGAGATAACATTAAAATACCGAACTATGTACAGTAAATTCACACATAATATGGAATTGTGAACCCCTGACAAGGGAGGCAGTGAGTGCTGGGTTAAAAATAATGCTAAAGCTGACCCCATGCACACCCAGGAGCAAGGTGGAATAGATGATGAACATCATACTCCTGACAAAGGACGTGGGATGCTGATAAATTGTTGTCCCTCTTTCTCCTTGAAGTAACCCAACAGCAGAAGATGTGAACTTAGGAGAGTACAGAAAGAAAAGCAAAGAAAGAAGTTTGTAGAAACCTCAAGCGAGCAGAGAGATATCAGAGAAAAAAATATATATTAGAGATTTTGTAAATGCCAGGTTTAACTGTCTTTATCAGAAACAAATTGTGTGACTAATAATGATCATCAGTTCAACTAGTAAGACTTTAATTAAACTTATAATAGATTCCTCCCTTCACTTAGAAGGTATGTTCCTTTACCTTACATAAATGGCATGGATGGTTTGGTGTGATACCATGTGCCCCTGAGGCTCAGAGGTTAAATTTGGAAGCAGCAGCGCATGATGAAGATGTCAGTTGTCACAATGGTTCTTTAGCTCAAGTTCTGTAAAAGTTTTTAGACACCTATTTCCATCAGCATCTCTGAGAGCTGGCTGTCTGTCATAGTAATTTTCCCCAGGGTGAACAAAGGAAGAATAGAAAAATTTCTTTTCAGTCTCTTATACTGGAGGATGGGATCTTGTTATGGCAATCCCTCACTGGGGAGAGCATGAGGCTGCTAAATTTTTCTCATTAAATCAAGGTGATCAGTTTGGTTATGATGCTGCACCCCCAGGAGAATTTATTCAAGTGGGTTGGATTAGGTCTGGATAAACAGATATGATTGCGTCTTGAACTGGATTGCATTCACAGTAAATAAACTAATTCCTGTTAGTCTCCTGCAGTAGCAGGTACTATTTTGACAATCTTATTGTTATTAAATAAGAAACTATAGTAAGATCTATACAAATTACAGTGTCAGGGAGACACTGTGGTACTGACTGACTTCTGGCATTTAGGATTTTGGTCTAAAATATTATTTTAAAGAATTCTAATCCAAACTGAGAAGTGTTGAATTAGGATTAGCTGAAACCCTTCCATCCCACAGGGATCACCCCATCATAGGATCCTGTGCTGGGTAAAGGTACCCAAGCAGTTTGTTTATGGTAAAAGTTCTGCCTAAAGGTGCAAAATCCCAAACTGCTTCCTTCAGTCAAGAGAGGCAGATTTGTGTCTGGTAGGGAGCTGGATTTGGAACAGTAGAAACTCTAGCTCTACCTGGCCTCTAAGTCAGTGTGATTGAGGTAACTTGCTAAGTAACTATTTTAAAAGAGGATGAACCACTGCAGAATGATTTATTCATCATCTCCTTTAACCCTGCTCTACACAGGGCACACTTCAAACTCGGCAGCTTTCTCAGCCCCTCATCTGTGAGTCTTTAGGCATCTGCAAACACAGCCATTTCAGAGCCTGACTGAAATCCCTTTTTTGACAGCCCCCATTCCTCTCAGCCCCCTACTTTGTGGCCTTTCCGTGGATTTCCTGCAGCATTTCAATGTCTGTCTTGTTCCAGGGAGCCCTAGGGTGGACTTATTTCTACACATGAGGCTTTAGGAGTGCAGCAGAGCCAAAGGAACTTTTTTGCTCAGCCTACTGCTTTGTTCAGCAGCTTTATTAATGCAACCCAGTGTGCAGGTGACCTTCATTGTCTCAAGGACACAATTCTGAGGCACTTTTAACTTGGCCACCATGGAAGAATTTCTTGTCAGTAATACAATCTCACTGCTGATGTATTTTTACACCTAGTTATCTCAATAACCACTTTTTCTTCTGTTAAGAAGAAATACTTCACTGAGCCAGAGCACTAAAAAGCAGGTGCATTAAATTCTATTTACTTTGGAAAGGAAAGTTTCGATCAGAATCACCTGTATCAGATGCTTGAACAGCAGTTTTCCCATTACTTACAAACTAATTCATAAAATTGTCTTACCCTGTAAATGGTGTAATACAAACATAATATAACTAAAATCACTGTAGGTTTTCAATTTATTTTTAATGTTAGATATGTAAAAATGCAAGCTCAGTAATTTTTGCAGAAAGAGAGATATTTCTCAAGTTAGAATCCATGTTGCAATATGAATTATTTGAACAAGGAATTAGAAATACTAAAAAATACAACCTTTTACTTTTTTTTCCCTCCCTTTTCATTTTTATGATCAGCCAGGTAGTAGATTAATGCCATATAAGAAGAAAACTTTACTGGGAAGAGGATGGTCTTGCCTTTTTAAAGAATATTATGCAGCAGAGATGAAATCTCAATGTATTTTATGTGTTTCAGGGTCATAGTATGGGTGAAAAGTAATTATTTAATCAGATAAAATCTTAGATACACATTGGGCAGATCATCTACTTGGTATGGCCATGACTTCCTTTGGAACAGGACAAAGGTATCGTTTGGGTTGGAGAGCTAGAAAAAATAGCATCAATTACTCAAAATATTTCTGTAAATGTGGATGTTATTTAAAAGTAGAAGCCAAGTGGTGTTTGTTGCTTTTTAAAGCAGAAACAGTCTCTTGTGTTAGTTTATAAAATTCTGTACTTTGTCTGTAGCCTTAGCAGCATGTAAGTTAAGAACAAATAGTGGCTTTATAAGTGGCCAAGGATTAAGTTTTTTCTTCAGTATTAACCTGGAAAGGTTCTGTGAATTTATTTGTTTAATTTATATTTCAAATAAAGGCTTTAGCTGAAAGGCTAGTTCTTCTGTCCCTTAAGCAAATGTCCTGGATTTAATTTGTGAGAATAACTGACTGTGAAGCTTGTGCTGTATGATTTTCCTATCCCATATTTTCTCAGTATGTAATATTTGAGCATGAAAAATACTTTCCAAGAATTTATGTGATTAAATTTTTACCAGTCTGGAAAGAATCTCAAATTTTATGCAAATGAAGTCTCTGCTTTCCATCTTCATCAGTCAATCCCATTATGTGTATAATACCTAAAAAAGCAGAAACCTGTAATGTTCAAGAGATTCTGTGGTGGATCAATCCCTTTATGCCCCTCTTGTCATCTGCAGGATGTATGTATTTGAATTCAGACAGTTGTGCTGGCAAAAGAAGATTTACTGTGTTTCAGTGTCAGCTGGAAGACTTTGGGATAGCAGAACTATGGTGTGAAGGACAAATACAAATTGACTAAAGGAGAAGAAAGATGGAAAAATGGATTTAAAAATCTCCAGGACCCCACAAAACTAAGAAAGTAGGCAAAAATAAGCATATTTCTTTTCTCAGGTGCTGTATCTTCCTGCTGGTTTGATTTTTCATATGTGCAGTTCTTGGAGTTTACTTTACCCTTGGTGATTCTTCCAGAGATTCTTGTTACTGGAATAGAGCCCTATAAAGTTTGGCCATTAAAGCAAAACTGCAACAGCCCATGTAGCACTTCTCTCCTAGGAGAACTGTACTGATAAATCAGAAAAGGGGAAAATAAGCGTTGGTAAAAAAGCAGTCCTCAGAAAACACATAGCAATTTTCTGTTCATTTTTTTAATATATCCATTTTTAAATGATGCCTGTAAGGCCCAATGATGATTAATATTTAGGCTCATTTCTGACATTTGTTGCAACTTGAATAGTGATTTGTGTAACTTGGTCTCATGGAAAATCTTTGGAAGAAAGAACATCAGTCATATCAGCACAAAGGAAACAGAATAAAAATAAATGAAGTTTTCTGGAATAAATTTTGGACTTTTTTGGAACAGACCGGCTCTGTCCTTGAAGAGCACAGCAAATGAAATCCGTGAAGACAAATTGTTCTGAGAGCTGATAGATGCAGCATCACTGGGAAAGACAGAACATGTTTCTGCCAGGCATGTTTGGGAATAGGGACTTGAATATTTTCATTAATCTTGTCATAGCTTATTTCTGCTAACTTCCACAACAAAGATAGATTTTTCCTTTGTAGCAGTGAATGAATATGCTTCCTGAAGTAGGCTCTGACAATTTCTTTTTTCACATTCAGATTTTTTTTTTACACCTCTCATTCTTGCTAGAATTAAGGAGCTCATTACCTAAGAGAATTGGAATAACTTTTAAAAATGCTGCACCACTATAACTTACATCCAAATCACTCTTAATCACACCAGATTGTTTCCTCTTTCTGATACTGAAATGTATCCCCATTTAAGGCTCAGATTATCCAATAATGAGGTCCACAGGCACGGTGCTGACTTGTGCTGGATTATTAAGGTCAAAATGCCAGTTCTTCAGAACTAAAAAATCTCTGGTGAAATTCCCTTCTCCTTTCAGATCTCAGGAGCTCTAGCTCACTCTGTGCACTTTGTATTGCATCTTTGAAAACTGGAACAAACTAATACCTGCTAGCACATTCTGGTGGGGGGAAAAAGCCACCAAAATGGAAAAGACAAGGTTTGAGATTGATCCTGGGATTGATCAAGAGCTATTTACGGTAACTCTGAAAGTGTGAGAGTATTGTGATGCAGAAACAATGCTTGCTAACCACGGAGAGCTGCAGCAGGGTCTGGGAGAGAGAGCAGTGAAGTCTCTTCTCAAAGACACACCAGGCTTCATTCTGGGGTTCATGGCTCCAAAACCAGGTCACCAGGTGAGTGGTCTCAGAAATAATTATTTCTTTCGTATCACTGGGGTTGTGTCATATCTGCTTTAGACTGAGCAGCACAAACTGACATTTAAAAAACCTTATCTTTGGTTCTTATTTTTTGAGCATGGCATCCATTTATTTCTCTGTGAGCAAATATTCATAGCCGTGAACAAATTCTTTTCATAATCAAGGGAAAAAAAGACTCTTGAGACTCTTCCTCTTCAGCACCAGGAAGAAAAATGTTTTCAAAATAGCTATAAACAGGAGTTGCAAGTGTCTTCAGCTGTTCACTCCCTGTTGCTTTGCAGCCAGCTTTTCATCACTGTCTGTGAGCCTGGGCCACGCATGTTGCTGCAGGGACTCTCTTTTCCTCATCAGTTCTCAGCAGTCCAGGATTAAACATATCTGATTGCTTAATATGTATCCATTAAGCCAGTAATGAGTAATTGCTGCAATGGTTTCCTTCAGTGACTGAGAGGCTGACATTTTTCTGATGTCTTTCGTTTCGAGAGCTAAAGTTAATTGAACTCTAAATGAAAAGCTTCATTGTGAATCTCTGAAGCCAGTGGTGGTTTTGTCATGACCTCAGGGGGAAAGGCATGAGGCCCCATGGGCACAATTTGGGAAATCCTTATCTGCATGTCTGGTACTCCTGAGGCACCATTGTGAATAGGATTGAAAATCTGAACAGAATTGTAGTCACAAAAATCAATGCTGAGCCCTCTGCAGGCGAGAGTAGTTTTTTGAGCAATGGGAGTTGTTTGTGGCTATGAAAGGGTTAAGGATCTCTGCCTGAAGGGGAATGAGTTAAAACTGCTGAAAAAATAGGCCCAGATCTGCACACATCCTGGAGTCTCAGTCCTCAGGAAGTCACTTCATTAGATTTCCAAGTGTATATATTGAGGGGCATGCATTTCGTACATACATTTAATGCAGTGAAATTATTGAAAACACTTCAGAGTTAAAGTGGAGCAGGTGGCTTGGTAGAACAGAATCAGACCAAGAGGAGAGGAAAGAGAGAGAAGGGAAGAGGCAGATCTGCAGCAAAGTGCAGACCCAGGTTATTTCCACTACAGATGTGTACTTTCTAGCAAACATTCAGTGGGATTTTTGCTGAAAAAATTCACCAAGATTTTACATTGTGTGGCTTAGACTAAATTAAATACAAAGGAGAGGAGAAGACTTAATGTCTATAAGTAAGTGGTATACCAATAATTGATGGCTTTCTTCCCTAGTGCAATTGATTAACAAAAAATAAAACTTGAATTAAATAAAAATTTCAAATTATCATTTTTTCACCTACATTGTCACTAATAAGTTGAAGAAGAAAGACATAAAATGTAAACAAAAGTGATTATCTGGACAACTACATTTTGAAAACAGAAGGTAAATGCATCCAACAATAGTGACTTAGCACCACCCAGGTACCCCACATTCCCTTCGGTATGAGGCCATTTGACAGCACAGTTTCTTGGGTTTGTTGGTGTTTGTTTCTTATTGCCTAATTATCATTGAAATTACCTCTCACCAGGTGTGTGTTTTCTCCCAGTAAAGCTGTTCATTGCACTCAGAGTCAAGCTTGAGGTGTGGAAGGTTCCTGCAGTTCTGGTTTCTGCTATCAGGCACCTCTCCTGCCAGCCTCTGATAGATGATCCCTGAGCACTGCTGGCTGCAGCAGCTCAGGACCAAAACTGTGCCAGGGAGGGAAATAAAGCTCAGTTAAAACGTTGATTTGTGGTGTTATAAGTAGTGGCAAGGATTCTCCACCAGGGCTCCACGCAACGAAGGAAAACTGCAGTCCCTTCAGTTATTTTAGGGAATTATACCTGTGGGTGCTGAGCAGGCTGATAGAAATGAAAATACTCAGACACTTTTAAAAGTAGACATCTATATGTGGTTTGCAGTTTATATTCCTGGATTTTTATTTGATTTTTCTTACATTTCAGAAGTTTCTTACAACGAGAACAACTGAGATGTTTAAAAAATAATTATTCCTAATTTTCAATGACAAATATCTGTACCTGCTGGATACAGGAGGTAGTTCACTGTGTTACAGGTTAGCACATTTTGGGATGGGAGGTTGTTCTGAAGGTTGTCTCAGAGGTTTCATGATTGTTAAAAGTTTTGTTTTCACTTGGATTATTGGCTACCATGAGAAAGGAAAAAATAACTTTTGGTTCTCCTGAAAAAAGAAGTTCACTTATGGCTGGTACTGTGATTTTCTTTTCTTTCCTAATCAATTAATGTTTTTAAGTCAATTAATGTTTGTAAATCAATTATGTTTGCAAATGAATATGCTGCTTCTAGTGTTGAAAATAACATCTATTCTGTGCTGTGGTGTCAGTGCTGATCTTTCATCTGGCAGTGACTCAGTGGGAGCTGTGCTGCAGCAAGAGTACAACTTCATATAAATGATGTGGAAAGTGGCAGTACTTCACTACTTTACTACATGATATTTTGAAACACTGAAATTTCACAGGGAAATAAAGGTATCACCCTGCTTACTCAGCCCAAATCATCTTGCTGGTACTGAGTTCTTCCCATCTTTGCTCTTTGATCATCAGAACACTTGATCTCTGCCATTACCATTAGTCTAGGACTAGTGCAGGATGTTGCCTACCCCGAGTGCCTGCTGGGGAATGGAAAAGAGATGGGCTGATGGATCCATTGGCTTCTGCCTGTGCTGCCCAAGCCTTTGCAGAGGGCATGGCCTGGGTTCAGGTCACTCCTGGCTTCTGGCTAAGCTTCCAGCAGGGAGCAGCTGAGCCTTTATTAGTAACTACCTGTTGTAATGTGAGCTTAGGAGTTGAGGACTGTATTGAGCTTCAGGATGGATGAATGCACAGCACTATAATATTGTCTTCTCCAGTTGTTTATGAGTTAAAATCAGATTGGGTAACTAATGGATGATAATGAGGAACATATCTTCTTGCATCTGTCAGGTTACAAACTTCCATATTTGAACAATTAGATGTTTTACCACTAGCCAACATAAACATTCCTAACCATTTGAGGTGGGCTGTCACCACTTTCATCATATGCAGATATCTCTGTATGTCTTATGTCCAGAATAAGTGAGAAATTCTAGCTCAGAATGAATGTAGGAAATACTATTTTCTGAATTTACTGTCTCGTGCTTAATCTTTGATTACTAATACTTGTTTATATGTTTGACTCTTCAGACTTGATTTAAAAGAAATATCTTTAATTCTTTTTGGACAACAAAATAATACAGCCTAGGATGGAATTCTAGAAAGATAGGAAAACAATATGTTGAAATAGAAAGTTAAGTATGAGAAGGCACTGAAGTATTGAAAAATATTGAAAAGGCAGACTGTAAATGAGAAGAGAGAGCATTTTAGCAGATCACTCAAAGCGCCATGCAAAACTGAAGTAATGTGACATTAATTGTAGGTTACTTTATTCCATAGCCTGAAAAATCTGAATTGGCTTCATCTCTTCATATTGCATGGTTCCATTCGGGAGTTTGTGTATGTCTATTTGGGGCATCATAGTCCTGCCTTAAATAGTGGAAATAGTCCTATTCTAAATATCAGTTTGCTGTAATTTCTGCCAAATCGTGACTTTTGCCTGGCAAGCAATGTGTCATGATTACCTCTCCCTCTTAAGAGGCTGGACTGTGACGAAGTCCCATAGAAACTACTGCTCCACAGATAAATGTTTAATTATTATTTGGGATTGTTGAGAATCCCCAGATGAAAGGCGCGGGAAGTGAAGAGCAGTAACACGCTGTAGAATGCCATTAATTTACAGTAATTGACATATCCAGAGCAATCACTGAATTTCATGAAGCACTCAATAAGGAGCAAATCACGCTTATTTGCAGTCACAAGGCTTCCACTGGCTCTCTTGTAGCAGCAGCTGGGATTCCTTTCCTCCATACAGGGCAGGCAACGTGGTTTCCTGGGACAGGGAAAGGGTCAGACACTGTCACAGTGACTTTTTCACAAGGACTTATGTGAGGAGCATGCTAAGGATGCAGAACATTGCCTGCGAGACTTCTCTTTCATTGCTTCATGTTTTCTTGCTTGCATTTGGAGAAGGCGTTAACTAATTTAATGCAATGGAATAAACTGGACTGTTAGAAGACCGAGGAAGACTCCTAGATCATGGTTAGCTTGTGTTTCTGCCAGTTGGCACTGAGCTGTCCTTACTAACGTTGTTGTGGGGGAAAAACCTGACCCCAGTCTCAAGTGGGGCATATAGAGGAGAAGGGGCATTTCTTCCTTTTGTAGATCTGCTGCAATAAAATAGAGGTAAAAAACATTCGTTTCAGTGATTTTCCATAGATAATTGCTTAGTTATAGATTTCCTTTCCTTTGTAGAACCCAGAGACTGTCTCTGGATCTTAGATGTGATTGTTGATTCCATTTCTGTTTGGAAGACCTTCCAGTATTTTACCCTCTGATCATAATAAAGAGGATGTATAAGCTCTTTTTAATTACGAAATAAATCCCAGATAGCAATAGAGACTAATAGTTCAGTACTCTGAGTTGATAAATTGCTCTTCGCAATCTTTATATCAACTATTTTCTATTACAGCCTAGGGTTTTATGAGCAGAGCTGTGCACATGATAACATCTCTAACATGGTTTATTTAAATCCAGCAAGCCACAGCGATGAAAACACAGCCCAGCCAGGATTAGTCAATCTGGTGTAACTGAGCAGTACATCACTATTAAGGTTCATAATGGGTTTTGTGAACTCAGTAGCTTCTCATCTAAATGAGGTTTTATGGGATTTATATGTCTTTAATGTTAACTGTTCAAGATTTGTAGAGGTTAAAATCAAATTTAAGTGCCAGGCTTAAATGATTTCAGATGTTACAGTGTTGTTATTTGCTCTTCCCAAATGTCATCAAAATAGATGAGCTCAGTAATAAATACCTCACGTTGTGCAATATGCAAATACTTAGAAAGCAGAGATTTTTCAACTTTTCTATTTTTCAAATGGTAGATAACTGAGGTTATCATGAACACAGAAACAAAATAATGCACAGCAACTTGTGACACAAGGAGAGAATAAATACCCTAAGCAGGTAAAGTACATGCTCCGTTATCTCATTTGAAATACTACAGTCCACTACTTTTTTAAAAGTATGACTTCAGTGAAATTCGCTGAAGGAAAGAGTCATTAGTACATATCAGTGGTGAGCTGTGCTGCTGCACCATGAGGATTAAATGCCACAAGAGAGAGTGCCAAGGCTCTCCAGTGAATATTATTTGAGGAAATTTTTCCCAAATCATTCAAGTCAATCAGCTTTTATGGATGACTTGAATGCAGTCTGATCAAGCCACAGAACAGATTTATTGCTAGAAATAAACTTCTGGCTTGTGACTGAGATGAAGCCTTTAGATTCTTCAGTCTGTGCTGTTTAGCTAAAGCCAAAATGTGAACCAGAGTCACTCACTGTTTTGGGTTTTCTCCTTAATACTATTAAAATGGTAACTGGAGAGTACTTTCACTTAATGAGGTGATTACACCACCCTGGGCTTGATCTTGAAGTTTATTGCCCATTTAACAGAAAATGAGAAGCTGGGATATGTCTTTGATGCTGGACAGATCTTGAAAATTTTAAACGTAAGAGCCAATCAAAGCAAAAGGATTATGGTGGTGGATTGGACTCTCTGAATTTGCATATTAATAGTGTTGCTGAGAAAATCCTGCACAACCCTGGGAAGAGTGGCTGTCAGCTGCTGCTCAGGGATCCACAGGCTGCATTTCCTTGACAAGGTTTGATAGGGCAGATTTGCAGGCAGCAAAAGCAATTAGTGGTGTAAGGAAAGGCAGAACTAAGAAAACTTTAGTGCATGATGTATTATAATTTGCTGGATAGGTCCTGGTATATCATTAAAATCCCTCTCTCCATTTAATCACAGCAACTTTAAATAAACAAATTTTTTAAAAAGCCCAACTTTTCTTGTGAAATAAAAAAAAAATCCATTTATTCTCTTTTCCTTGAAAAAAATATGCTTTGAATTCAAGGACAAACATCCTTTGCTGCTGTAAAATTAGAAATATAATTTAGAAATATAATTAAAATAATACCCTAATAATAGATAAAAAGGAATTAGGGTTTTAATAATTAACTATAAGAACATTGGGGCAGAATTTCCTCTTAGATGGCATATGTTGGAACAGTTGCTGTGTCGATTTGGTTTGGGTTTTTCTGTGGAGAATACAGGAGTTTGTATTCTCTGAAACTCCAGGGAATACAAGGAGCAGGTGGAACTAGCAGCAAAATGTGACTTCAGGAAAAGGAAAATTCATCCATACCCTT
Organism: Grantiella picta; assembly: GCA_013397955.1. Classification (NCBI taxonomy): domain Eukaryota; kingdom Metazoa; phylum Chordata; class Aves; order Passeriformes; family Meliphagidae; genus Grantiella; species Grantiella picta. Next base: position 482,605 of record VZRM01008535.1, on the reverse strand, counting down.
TTATCACTTCTATTCGTGATGTGCTGCAAAATATTCTGATATATTTTTCTGCAAATGTATTAAAAATATTACTTTTGTGCTTCAAACACCCATCTGTTTAATTAAGTAGATATATTGGTTTGCATACTCTTCAGTAGAGAGTTTTTCTGTAATTAGTGCCATGGTGAGTTTTTCTGCTTGCTTAAATTAACAGCGTTAGTATGAACCACAGTATTATAATCCAGTGAAATATGTTATCAGAGATACTGTGAGGAAATTTAGAATTTGGGATCTTTTATGGAGCACATGTATATTTTGCATTATAGCTCCATTTTAAGCATAGGTGTCTCGTTCTTTGCAGGAGATTGTATTTGTAGATTTGTGGGGAAGAAAAAATGTATTTATATAGTCTAATGCACTTGTTAGCACAACTTGCCCTGTTGTTAATTCTGGTTATTGGAAGCCTGTTGCCCTAGGCTTTCTAGTAGAATATTTCTTTCTCAAATTTATCTGCTTCCTGAATTTCTCTGCTATGAATATTTTATAAATTGTGGCCCCATTCACCACTCAGTCACCTTTTTTTTTTTCATTTTGTCAACTTTACTGACAATTTTTCTAGTTATTTCCAGTAAATCTTTCTAGAAATAATGCAAACCAGGCAAAAATGTCCCTGGCTCACAGCTGGGCCTATTCTAATCTATATTCAGATCTAAATTCTAAATTATTCTACTAATCCTGAGTCAATACTTGAGCAGAGACAAACTTATGAAAACAGCATTTCTTAGTGCTGTCATTAAACACAGGAGTTCCATTAAGTTCTATAAGACAGTGAAGAGCAGAAAGAAAATCCAGTTTAAAATAGTTGGGTGCTTTACTACTCCAGCTTCTGCCTTTAATGAAGATACAGAGAGTATTTAGTCATTCTTGTGGGATTTTAGTCATCCTGATTCAGTTAAACCATTCTGACAAAAAAAAGAATTGAGCTTCAGTGAGTTAAGTACTGTTTTTTTCCAGCACTCTGCGAAAGTTCTTTAATATTATGATTTTGTTCAGCAACTTGACAGCAAATAAATATTTCATATATTCAAATATAATTACATATACTTACGACTCAAAGATTCCAGCATGAGAGGACTTTTGATTTTGATCATGTAGCAATTGTTGCAAATGATTGTAGGGATGGAAATAAAAAGGCAGAGAAATATAATTCCTACCCCTGTAGTTTGACTGTAGTAGCTTTTGGTGTTTGTGATTGAAGAATTGTCTTTAATTGCTATGTGCTGTCGCTTTCACTTGGATGTCATTTTTTCCTGAAATCTGTATAAAGCAGTCTTTGGTAGCAGTGAATTATAGTGTTTCCTGAGAATATGGATAGAGAAAGAAATGTTTTCAAATTACCTGAAAATTAAAAAAATTTCATCATCAGCTGCTCTAGAAACAGAGCAGATGATGCAAACATTTACACAAGTTTGTATCTTTTATTGCCTAAAATGCTTAGTCTGCTGAAAATGTGACTGTTTTCCTTGAGGGATAATCAGAACAATAAAACAAAACTCGTCAATAAAATTTTCTAACAGCTGTCGCTATCAAAGATGCAAAATCTGCCAGGAGAAATGATAAATACACAAGGACCACGATACCTGCTCTCCACAGAAGACAGAATAGCTCACTGGGGTTATTTACTGTGATTTATCGCATGTAAGAAACGATTCAGATATGCTGCAGCTGATGGAGAAAGCTCAGCATGGCAGAGAATTCATGCTCCTGTCCCTTCCCCACAGGCATTGCAATGACTTAGAGTTTGTATCAGTGAGAACTCCAGTCTCAAAATACTGCCATTTGTGCTATAATTTGGATTGTAAAATTTTATTGACATAAAACATTAACTCAGATATGTTTGGCTTGTTAATGACACAGAACTTTTATTCCCATTTTCATCAGATAGGTAGATTTTGGATCCAAGCGGGTTTTTTTTCCTAGATCGAACAGGAGGCACCATCAGTTTTAATCCAGCTTAAAAGGAAGTTTTTTCGAGGTAAAGAACGAGGTGATAGCTGGGGATTTCATATTTGCAATGTGTGTTCTAATTTTGAGATCCTTCACTGCTCTAGAGCCTCAGGTGGCCAAAGCCACTTTGCTTTGTGAGTTTTGGTTTGGACATTTGAAATTTCCAGAAGCGTTTCAGTGCCTTTGCAGTGTTTGTATTGGGAGCTGTACTGAGTTGTACTCAAATAAATGAGGGAGTCTGAGCAGTAGCAAAACCAGATTTCTTGGCTATTTTAACAGATTTGGTGCAATAAATGGGCCCATAGGATCAAGTGTGTTAATATTGACTTAGTAAGTCTGCAGCCCAAAAGTTTCACACTCAGAAGATTTTTTTCAGATTCGAAAGATTTTGATTTGCATGTCAGATCTTGGCTGCCTATCTGTTGTATGAAATTAGTATAGAGAGGAACTTTTGATTGCTTTTTTAAATTTAAAAATCAGTTCTCACTTGGATAAGTTTTCTTATATCTGAAATGTGGAACATTTCTTGACAGAATTTTACTTTGTTCCTTACATCCTTTTTTTGGTCTGCACAGTATTTTGGGAATCATTTGGGCAGTTTTAAAGCTGGGCACAGATGTAATTTTATGCTTCAGAAATTAGTTGAGCACATCCACTACTATTATCAATATCACTAATTTACAGCCTTGTTATTGAGACAACACAAGTTTAAAAACACGGAAACGATGCATCTCAGAGGAAATCTCTGTCTCTGGTATTGACTGGTATTTGCAAGCTGGCAGCTGGGAACCAGGCAGCTTTTGGTTCATTGTTCCATGAATTACAAGCATGGATAATAAACGCTTTTTGAAGCATTCATTTTCCTGTAACATCCTAGGTGTTGGACAGGATTTTGTTCTAACTGCCTTAAAAGGACTTTCTCTAGGTAAAAGGCTAAAAGGAGAGAACAAAGAGGGGTAAAAGCTTTCAGGAGTGGCCAGGCAAGCAGATAGAGAAGGAAGGCTTCTGCAGCCATCAGCTGTCATGTCTCAGCTCTCAGACCAGCCTGGGAAGGTGACCATGGCAGGTATCATGGCAATTCTCACCCTGCTTCTATTGGGATACCAGCCAGGATTAGTCTATGGAGATATCCAAAATATCCTCAGTGATCTGGAAGCTAAAGAAAGAGTGGAAGTAGTGCTGCAATACTTTTTTTTTTTAAATTTAATGTATTCTCACCCATTTCATATCATAATTCCTTGTTCAAACTGCTGGTTTTAAGGAGAATAAGTGATATGATAAAGAAAATAATGCATTCTGTCATTGCTCTCTCCATCTAAGCCTGGTTTTCACTATTCTGATTTTAGTCCATATTCATTAGATGGTCTAATACAGATAGAGTTAAGTTCCTATTTTGTTTTTGTTCGGTTGTTTTAGTCTTTTGCTGACTTTACCAAAGAACTGTGTTCACCCAGCCTGTTGCTGCCCCTGGCAATGCAGATAACAGGCTTGTAAGCAAAGTGGCTGCTGCTGTTGGATTTGTAGCTGCTGTGAATGTGACTTGTCCTTTTTAGTGCTGCTAATCTCATTTCTTGGGGCACTCCTGTTCTCTAGCTGCTCACCAGGGCAAACCCACACTGCTCATCACAATAAAGAGGTGTTATCTGCTGGTATTCCTGGCCATCTCTGTCATACAGTAAATTCCACATAAACAGCCAGCAGACAATTGATGACATCTGTTCTCCTTTAATGATTGGCATCTTGACTTACAGTCTGTCATTCTGGAATGACAAATGTTTCATTTACCAGCACACACTTTCACTGATCCCTATACCCAAAGTCCTCAATTTGATCAAATGTGTTTCTCATGCAGAGCGTGTTTCAAAAGCAAACAAATTTTGTTGGGTTTTTTAATATATTTATGATCCACTCAGAGTAAAACTCCTGCAGAAGGTGGGGCTTCATTTGTCTTTTGCTTCAGCATCATGCTTTCTTTAAACCTGGAATAAAAGAGTTGGTCTAAAGAACAGAAAATCAAGGGGTTTAGAATCTTAGAATATTTTCACTAAATTCTTTACATGCTGTTTCTGGAAGTTTCAACACCTGTAACTTGTCATGCTTCCACTGTTCTCCCTGAAAGTCCACAGCAAGCCAAGTACCTGTAAGCTAAAATGATGCAGATGTTTTCATGGGTAATAAGAAGAGGGAAAATAGGGTCAAACTGATTTTCCAGTTGCTTGTTCCTTTAGGCTTTTTTTTTTAATGTGTGAATTTTTGTCAGTCTTCACCAACAGCTTCTAACAGGTGTGTACCTGGAGCCAGTCCAACCATTCCATGCATCTCTAGCTGGCTTTAGTATCCCATTACAATAGGATCAAGCCTCTGTTGCAAATAAGAAGATAAACACTTCTGAAATATAATTTTAATTTATTTATCCCCATCAAAACATGAAGTTATAGGCCATTTTATTTCTTCAGCATAGGTTTCCAGATAAATTACTTAGTGAAAAACAACAGATTAAAAGCAACTGAAGTTTTGTTCATAGATATTCCATAAATCTTATTATAACTGAAATTTTGCTCATAGATATTCCATGTGTCTTATTATCTGCCCCTGTATTTCAGAAGAGCTAAGGTTTTTTTCAACTGCTGTTATGATTTTATTGACTATATTTTGGAAAAGTATGCATCAACTCTCAAAATGGTGCTTTGCATTGAGGCTACTATGTTTTTTCAAATATTTACTCTTCCATGAACACTGCAGAGAATGCAGTGAAAATAATTGCTAGGTTTTAAGATGAGCTGGATGCTCTTTTTTTAGATAAAGCATTTTCCGTCATTGTGTAGGTATTGGGGGAAAAGAACAGGTCAACTATGTGTGTGTTTAAATATGTATTTGGGCACACATTATTAGATAGTTACTTGGAAAACATTGTTTCTTCTAATGAATAATTCCATTAGCAGCCAAAATTTTTTTGGAGAAAGACTCAAAATGTGAATAGATCATGTAAAAGGGTGGAACAGAAAATTACCAGAGATGCACTATTAAAAGTACTTTGCTTGGAGAGGGGAAATTAACCACAGACCTAGGAGGGCAGCTAAGGTTGAAACCACAGAGACGTTTTTTTAGAGAAAAATGTTTTTTAGTTTTTCATTATACATTTTCTGAGTCAGAGATTTTGCAGTAAAATAATAAAGAAGCTAAACAGCCAGGCAGGAGAGGCACATGTGCTGTGACATTAGACACGGTTCCTAGTGGACTGGGGACTAAAATTATCCATAAACCCTTTTCTGCAAAACTCATAACTGCATCTACGTTAAAGTTGAGGTGTCTTTTTTCAGTTGGGTGACGACAGACATCACAAGATGTGAGGAGGAGTTTTGCCAAAACCGGGGGCAGAAAGGTGCTGGTACAGAACAACTGGTCCAGAGAGCAGTGTGTGTCAGGAGTGGGTTTAGGATTGCAGTGATGAGAGAGAGAGAAAGAAAAGCACGTGTGGTCAGTGCTGATGAGGAAAACAAGCAACCCCTGGTTTTAGGGCTGGGTTTAGTGGACTTGATCAAGTCTGAGTCAGAGTTCTCTGAAGTTACCCTGGAGAAGGAGAGCAGAGAAACTGCAGCCATTGTTCCCCCTGCTGAGGCTGGCAGACACAATCCTTCTGTCGGCATTAGCGCCTTTCCCTCCACCAGCCACTCAGAACACAAACACACAGGCAGATTTAGCTGGGTATTTTTGCAAGTGTCTTCCCGCTTGTTAAACTTGAGAATTGTTTTTCCCTTATATACATAATGACTTTCCCAAGGGCTAAAGTACAAATCCAAATTGGATGCACTCTGTATACTCATCAAGAAATTTTGGCAAGAGGCCACCTGGGAGCTGTCCATAGTTACTGGAGTTTCTGCATTTCAGATTCCACATTAATGCTTCCTGGGTACATCTCATCTTTGGAAGCCTGCACTGCATGAGAAAACACATAATTTTGACAGAAACACATTTTGTTTTCCTTCTCAAGGAATAATTTGCAGAATTTCCCTGTCCCTTGTGTGGCATCTCATAATTTCATGACGATTTTCCTTGAATGCTTTTCTGGATTGTAGTGAAAAGGGAGTCTAATTAAGAAAAAGTGTCAAGGGGAGAATATTGAGATACACTTTATGTTCTTGGGTTTATGTATGATAACTTGATTGGGTTTTAGGATTAAATACATTTTATTTCATAACTTGACTGCAATCCAATAACATAATATAGTTATATAATGGTTGGCTAGAAAGTCTTCATATATAGCAACTGCTGCTTTTAATTAATTTTATATATTTATCTTATTTATTTTCTTGAGCTTGCAATATTATACTTCATTTTGTACTGGGTTTAAATAGAATCTGATATCTGACTGCTACAGAACTTGCAGTTCATTTTTTGTTTGGAATGTGCAATGAATCCAAATCCAGGCCTATAAAACAATAACTGAGAACAATTCCAGAGAAAATTCTCTCTGTCGTTAATAGCGTTGATACCTGTTGTAGACCAATTTTAAGGGAAATTATATAGAGGTTGTTATTAATTTAGATAAGCAAATCAATCAGAAAAGAAAAAACCAGTTTAGAGGAGAAACATGTTGGATGCTGCAGATTTAAGTGAATAAACACTTTTTAAAACCTGATGAAATAGAAGAAACCCAAGAATATCCCAAATCAAGCCAGGTCCATTTTGTCAAGCCAGATCCACTTGTTCTGAAAGGACTCCAGTGCAGCAGCAATCAGTGCTCAGAGCAAACACAGGAGCTCAGCTCTGCTCTGCTAATTCGGGAGAGGATCCTGCTGTGCTCTAAACAGCTTCAGGTGAAGAACATATTTCTAACCCAAGGCACCAAACGTCTTCTGGGCAATTTGAACAAGTGAAATCTGATTGTCTTCACAGAGTCTGTCTGCCAAATAAATGACCGAAGTCAGCCATTGCACCACCAGGCTTCCTTCCCAGCCCCTGCCTTATAAATCCTGCTTTTTGTTCAGCTGGGTTGCTATGGTGCTACTGCAGGACAAAACAACCAATTTAGAGAATGTAATTATGAGCTGCTACTGGGATCTGAGGTGTTGATGGTTTAGTTTTATGGATATTGAAACTAGAAGATAACACCTTGTTTCTGTATCTGCTGTGAAGTTCTGATTTTTTTTTCTTTTTGTATAGGCTGATATTTTTGATTGGGACTAATTCAGGAAATTTCACAGGGTTCACACCATGCTCGCTTTCATTTGAAAATTCCTGGTTATTTAAAAAAAAAGTCTTTCTTTTCCTCCTAGTTTTATCCAAAATTGGGAGATAAGTTGAAAAATACCTTAAAAACATTGTTTAATTCTGTCATCAGAATTGTGGCAGACCAAGAATCTCTTACAATAGAAATAATTCTAAATAATTTTTGCCATGAAAGAGAGGACAGTGAATTCACAGTACCATTTTAATCCACAGTTCAGTGCAAATGACTAATCTCTATTAGTACTAGTAATTAATATTATGATATGGGGTTTTTTAAAGAAACCAGGACTTCAAGAGTTTTTTCTTTTTGGTTGTAGTAATTAATAAAAGGAAATATCAGTTTATAGGAAAACCATAATGCTTTTGTTTCTTTGCTTTGATGGGCCTTTTTTTAGCAGAACACCATGGCTATGAAAACAAGACTCCATGTACTTATCTTCCTGCATGATGTTGTTCCATTCTATATGAAAATACATAGAGATAAAGGAACGATGCAAAGACCTTAAACTAGAGATTTAAGAGCCTCTATTTCTGTTTTCCCAGAGTCCTCAAAGACATCATCTTCTCATTAACTCTTTGTTTATTTTTTCCCAGGACTTTGAGGCCCCATTTCTTTGTTAGAATTGTCAGCTGTATTTTTTTGCAGAATGGATGATAAGTGACACCGTGGTGCTTTGTGATCAGCACTGCCACCAAAAACATTTTCAAGGGAGGAATGCCACACATTTGAATTTTTTTTTTCTCCTGGATTCTTTCATCATGCACCTCAAAAAAACCCCACTCACTGACTTATGATATATTTTAGTCATGATGTTTTGGTAGGTTAATGTCAAATTTTCTGTTGCTCTCAAAATGAGCAAGACAATTATGGTGCAATTCCCAGCTAGAGAGAGAAACAGATGAAGAAAAGATGGAAGTATGAGAAGAACCAGATATCATAGCTCCACACCCACTGGAGATTCTATTTATGTTTTTCTCCTTCAGGCTAACAGAAACACAATTAAGATGAATTTGATAGATTAAATATAATGTAGGCATTCAGAAAAGCCTTTTTGATTTATTTATCCTTACTATTAAAGAGCCTGCATGCACGTGCTTTTCTGTATGTTTTAGACTTAGAACTGACAAAAACCAAACCTCTTCCCTGACTATTTCTTAAATGATATTCATTAGGGATGTGTACCTTAAGAAAAGGTTTACTTCAACATCTTGGACTCAATTAAAATTCAAACTTTTAGAAATGGCATTTGGTTCTTCTCCAAATATTTACTTGTCTTCCCAAATTTTTTGTCTTGTATGTTCTAAAAAAATACTTTTTTTTTTTAAATAGCTTTTTTTTTCTCTTGGCTTTGATAATACACAGTGCAAATAAAGAAATTTCTGCTGACATTATCTAGGTTAGAAAACTGTGAATTTTCTCAAAACATATTGCACTCTCCCTTATGTCTAACATGCTCCATATGTTAATGTTCTCCAATAGGGCTGACTGGGGAAAAAAATGCTTCCTTTTCTGGAAAAGGTCTGGGGTTTGGAGAAGAAGTAATTCCCCCAGTAGTTCCTTCTGTGTTTCAATGGCAAGGTCCAGCAGAGTGCTGTGGGGTGAGTTAGATGTGCTGAGTTATTTCAGGGCCATTGCCTGCCTGTCTGTGCTGCTAAGGTAAGATGGGCAACTCACATTCTACCTGAGCCTGTGTGACACCCAGCCCAGTGCTGTCTCACCAGGCTGCTCTGGGAAGCCTGGTTTCTCTCTCTCATTGTCAGATAGAAAAAGTAGTTATTTTCCTCCTGTAAGAACGTTTTTAGAAAAAAATAAATCTGGAGCTTCATTTGTTTGCTGTTGGTTAGATCACCATTCATCCATGCTTATACCTTGCAGAAAGGGGGAAAGGAGGATGGATCTGCTCGTGATTTGTCCAATGCTTGAAGAATTGGCTCCTGTCATGACCTTTTTTACTTTGCATTTCTGGGATTGACTGCAAATACTGCATGAATGTAAGAACCACTTCTATATTTTGTGGCTTTTCAGTCGCCTTTTGTAAAATTCTAGTTTATGAACCTGCGTGTTGCCTAATGAGTTGTAGTACAAGGGGAAAGCTCTGTTGATGGGAAAACTATAAAGCATTGTGTCTGTTCTTGCAAAAGCCACTATATCCATGAAAAACACTGCAATTCTGCTTTTTTAACAGCAGCACCTGAGATATATCCCAGATCCTTGTGTGAGTGTGTACACTGTGGTAACACTGTGGTAACACTATGTCCTTTTCTTATTTTAATATATCTGTTGATTGAACGGTGCTCTGCAATTTCACCTGAAGGCTTCGCATCTCTCTAATAACAACACTCTCAGGTTATAAGATAGAGGATGTTGGGCTTGGGAAAGAAAGAGGTTGGACAGGCACCTTATTTTTGATTGTCAAAAGTAATGTACTTAACACTGGGTAAATGGGTTTGGTTCTGTTGTTTGTGTGCTTTAGTACATAGCAAGTAATTGCAGCTGGCAAACAGAAAAAGTGCAGTTTCAGATCCCACAGACATACAACCTACAGTAAATATTTATCACACAGAACATTTAAAGTTTTGCTGTGCTGGTAACAGTGATTTGTAATACTTTTTTTCTCTCCCTAAAAAAAAAAAAACAAAAACAAAAAGCAACAAACCACTGACTTGCGAATTATAGTTGGTTTGTTTTTTATTGCAGTATGAGCTGAAAAAGATCTCGTTTTCTCTGGAAACTGAGAGCAGTTGCATATCATTGCACGAGGGAATTGTTTCCACATACCAATCTCTTTGTTATGATATATAATACACCATTTTACCTAAATCCAGGAGTTGCTAATACTTCTTATATGGCAAGAACTGAGATCATCTGTCTTGTGGTTTATAGCCACATCTGTGAATCACTGGACCACAGCTGCAGCTTGCAATATCACTTTTCAGTGATTAACAGGTCTTACAGCAAGCTTTTTCGTTGGATTTTACAAAATCTGTGGGCCGCTGTAGAAATTACTGCACGTGGAGGCAGTACATATATTTGTGCATAACAGAAAGTGTGAAGAATATCAGCTGCTAGATGTTTGCTTTATTTCAGCATTCTGAAAATGAACCTCTCTTCTTCATCAGTGTACCATGTCAGGGAATCCTATTACATTAAGTTTGATAAATAAACAGCATTAAAGATTGCACTGGCTGTGTAACAGGCTTGTTTGACAGTGAAAGATTTTTAATTGCCTGCTTCACTCAGAAAAAAATGAATACAAGCCCATTTTATGTGCCAAATGACAAACTATAAGGATTAATAGACCTATTTAAATGAATAATTGTCCTGTGTCCTACTCCTGCTTATGTAGTACAATAGCTGTATATGCAGCAGCTGGCAAACCTCTTTTAGAGATGTAAAAGATGAGAATTGGTAAAGATAAAAAATAATGGTTCGGCCAGGCCAAGTTAAGATTAAGCTTCCACTGCATTCCCAGTGACCTCAGTGGAGTTCAGAGAACTTATTTGGCAGCTCAAGGTTTCATTCACCCTCCCCCTAACTTTATTTCCAAGTCTTCCATGAATCACTCTACTGAAGAATATCATGCTTTAAAGATCTAAATTAATCCCAGTGAAACAAATGTACAGAAAATTTTCTTTGTTCTATACAAGATCAGTGATCTGATTCTATTTTTACTTAATAAAGTGGGAATTAAGGAGGCCAGCACAGTTGTAACAAAGTTGGAGTTGGTGATACCCACTTTCATTTTTTCTGGTACTCTCCACCCCTCCAGCAGCGTGCTAGGAATTGCTGCACTAGAAGCTGTGCCAGGGCAGGAGGGGCCGTCGATGAGCAGTGACATAGCAAATGGATCTGAGTTTAACCAGGTTTGGTCACAGCTAACTCAGCACAGCCACTTGTGAGCAGCTGTTGGTGAGTTCTCTTCAGTCCTCACCCACAACATGAGCTCTACTTTTGTATTTTATAGCATGGCCTTTAAAATAGGGTGCTGCTTGTTTTTGGTGTGTGTCACCGCAGTGATTTTTACCGAAGAGACTTCACTGCTATTCACTAGCATTTGGGGCTTATCATAGAGAAATGTTAGTAGGCAAAGTTTCTAACCCTCCCTCAATCATTGCAAAATTGCCAATATTTCACTTGATACATTGCAAGCTAATGGATCGTTTTAATAATTAATTGCTTTCTACGTTATTTGAGTTAAAGAGTGAGAATGAGTTTATAACCTTATGAGACTCTCCTTGGAATCCACACCAAAGTTAAGCTATTGCAGCACAACAGAAACATAGTAGAATCTATCTGAACTGTGTAAAAGGAACCAGTACATTTTTTGAAGTGTATGTCTATTTTTATCTCACTAATGAAATCAGTCTTTTCTTATGGCTTAATTCAAAATCCAATGACATTGATGTACGGATTTCCAGGTTTAGTTGAGGTCACAATCATACTGTTGTGATAAGCAACCCCCAAAAACTCTGTTTTCTTCCTGACTTCACTTGTATAAAATAAAACTATCATAAGCACATTGAGCATCTCTAAAAATGCTTTCAAATGCAACTTCCTGAGAAAGGCTGTAAAACCTAAAGCAAAGAGAGAAGGATAACAATAAATGGCCAGCAAGCCTGTGATGCCCTTACAGAATATCTTTCCTATCATTGAAAAGCACCTTTTCATTCTTTGAGGCCTTTTGGCAACAACAACAAAGACAACTAGGAAATAATCTTCAGATAACATGTCCCTGAGGCAATACAGAGAGCAGCCTGCAGAAAGAAATGAAATAGCTTTCTTAAAATGTTTTGTTTCAAAAACGTACTTATTACTCTGTGCTGTGTGGAGCAGACACAGTAACTGCACCCAGCACAGCCTCTTTCATCCATCTCGCTCCTATTGCCCTTTCAGGTTTGCTAGGATTGATGACACACTGATATCATAGCCCATCCAAGCCTTTGCTGTGGATTTGTTCACCTGATGAAAACACACACTTTTATTCAGAGACAAAGCTGAACTTCCTCCCGTTTGCTTTACACAGCCCAAGATTCTCGCCTGTCTTTTTTTGTCTACTTTTGTTATTTCAGTTTAGCAGATTTTAGTGTGGCATAGACAAGTCTGTCTATTTTTATCCTTACAAAGTGCACTCACATTTGTGCTGGGTTTTTGTCCCTCCTGGAAAAAAAAAAACAACAGGAAACAAAAACACATCTTGAAGGGTTTCCCAAGTGAATGAATAGAAGACTGTGAACAGTTACATTGTGGGGTCACAAGAGGCAGAATACAAAGGATACCCTAATAAAGATTGATGTCTGCTGGTGAGAACTCCTCTTGCTCAGTGTTACTGGCTCAGGCTGTGTTATATCAGAGTGGGGGATGACATTGGGTTGACATTAGGCTGTGCCATGAACTTCAGTACAACCTGTGCTGTTCCAGCAGCCACAGCGGAGTGAGCAAGAGTGGTTTCAGTGCTTGTGAGACTCAGGGATTCCTTTTTCATAGAGCCTTGCCATTTCACTTCAACTGCCATTCTCTTTTCTGAGGCACATCTGAAATGGCACTCAGAGATTTTGTATTTACTGTTTTGCAGAGAAAATTCTGTTCAGTTTTGATGTGCTATGAGTTTTCGAGTAACAATTTTCCTTAATGTGGGCTTTCAGGATATAGAAGGTTCTTCTGATCTGATGAACTTGGTTAAATTATATCACTGTTGGCAGCACTAATTCCCTGGTCCCTGCAGGTTGTTTGCACATTTAACAGTGATTCTATCTTAGTTCATGATTCTAACCTGATCTAAGATAACGAATAAAAGGAAAATGCCATACTTATGCAATTTGACAGATGCAGACATAGCTCTTTTTCATAAGAGCATAAACTTATTGCTTGTATCAGTTTTCAGAGTCAGAATTACCCCTAGATACTAGCTGATAATTTTCTGTGGGTGTCCTGATCTGTCATGAACCTGTAGTAGCTATATATCATTTTTGTATAGAGATGGAGTTGATGGAAAAATATCAATTTCCATTCAGTCAGACCTGGAGAGGAAAAAAGAATCACTAAACTCCTCATACCCTATAGTTTCCCTGTTATTTTGATGATTGTGGACTCATAAAAGACAGATGGTTGGCAAATTCAGTGGCTTTTTGCAAGGGGTGAGCTGTTATTTGATGTGAATTGGAGTAGAAAAACAAAGTCATGCAAGAAAGTAACAAAATCAAGTTTAACAAAATGGAAATATGGAATTAGAAGATTCATATTTATGGGTATCAGAATGCTGAAATGCTGAGTGCTTGAAACAGTAAAGGCCCGTGGTTTGTGACAGTTTCCTTTTTATTAAAATAAAATGTGAATTTTTCAGTGAGTGGGAAGAAAATGTAGGAAGGAGTTGGGAGTTTAGTCTGTAAACTGAAACTTTTCAAGGTTGTGTCCAGGTATTCAAATCAACGCTTACAACAGATACAGCAATGCAGCCTAGTAAAAATCAATAACATGAATAGATCACGTTACTGAAAGTTATGTGAATGCCAATTAAGTGAATAAATGAACACAATGAGATGTTGCCAATGAGAGATCTTGAAAGGAAATAAGAATGACTAGGATGGGAGTATGGGTGTTATAGGAAAAAGGCAAGAATTCAGTCACAAAGACAATGTCACACTGATTAATAATCATGGCACACTGGGATAAAGAAACAGCAGAGAGGACTACAAATCTGCAGCCAAATCCAGACTGCTCCAAAAGATATCTCCAGAAGTTAATTTATGCAGGTGCTTTACACTTGAATTTTTAGATGACAGCAGGTATCAAACATTATTTACAGCATAAGTGCGACTTAGGCTGTCATTGTGGAGAATGATAAGCAGAAAAAATAATAATCTAGGAAGGACATTTCACTGAGGCAAGAATACATACAATGGTAAAGCTCGAGAGATTCAGTGTAAAATATGGCCCTATGATGTTTCTGAGGGAAGTGGAAAAGGAATGCTTAAAACTTGAATAGCTCTGCCTTTGTTCCCTGCTAGATTTCCCTCAGTTATCTGGAGATAACATCTGTTTTGACTGCAGCTTAGCCAGAGCTATTCTGGGTTCTGCGTCATCTGAACACTTGTCAGGTGGAGATTCTCTGCCCCTCCTCACCTGTATTAGAATTTCTGAATTTTTCTGAGCATCCTAATCCTTCTCCTAGTCTTTATGTTTCTACCCTCTGAATGCAGTTCCGCAGATATGTAGAGTAAATTGAGGTGTGCATGACTGAGAGCTTTCTGTTTTCCTAATCCTTTTTCCTCTTTTTTTCTTTCTTTTTTCCTTCTGGCATCTTTATTCCCTCTCTATTTTGTGGAGCCTTCATTTCTTGTCTGTTTGATCCAGATTTGGCAATCTAAGTAAATGCAATTCTGATCAATTACATTTTTCCCTTTCCTGTGGAGGTAACTTGTTACCCACCTTCTTTATGTGGTGAGCAGTGGCTTAGGAGAGGTTTTGTAGAAAAAGTTCAATAAGGTCTGATGACTTTTAACTGAAGAAACCTTCCTAATGAGCTTCCACCAAAAAATGTACCATTTCAAACAGCTCTCTCCATTCACTGAACAAAATCCTGCCATTCAAATGCAAAACGTTAAAAAGAACCTGGAATTTTTGAGTACCTCAACCACTTACAAAACAGTATTTGGGAGATGTAACTTTGCAATTGCTCATTAATTTTCGTTCTAAGGTATTTTGCTTCTTTGTCGGTGTACTATTTTTAGTTTACCTCTGGACCTGCTCTCAAGTACAGTTTGTGCAATGTAAATACAGATTATCAAAAACACTTTGGTTTTGCTACTATAATATAAGTCAGACCCCTTTTACTCTTCAGTCTTGTATGAATTTTATTCAAATGTTGTAAAAAGGTCATGAAAAGTTCTTGACTTGGAGACCATATCAAAAAGACCTTTAGCAGACAAAATTTTATAAAAGATCTTCTCTTTACCTGGCAAAAAAGTGTCTTAGATCTCTTTCTTTCCATCTATCTTATCATCCTTTAACTGTTAAAGGTCTCAGTTCCTGACAGAATTCTAGGAGAATGTTAATTTCTGAGCATATATTTTGAGTAATGGAAAGTAACATGTTCTGATGTTGTAGAGGAAATCTGTCTCTCAGCAAGGCTGGAGAGACCTGGAAAGTTCCATCTGAGTGATCCAAAAGTAGCATTGAAAAGCTATTTTAGCTCTCCAGAAAGATGAAAGAGCTTTTTACTTGCTTGCTACTATTATAATTTCAGAGTGACAAGTGATTAAAGCAATGGACTGAGAGCCTCCCACAGTGTTTAACAGCATATCTGGACCATATGTATTTCTTACCTCTGTCCTCATCCCAATAAAGAAAGATATTCATGCTAAAAAAAAGGGAATTTTGGGGGTCATGTTTGTTTGTGCAACTTGATGCGCACAAGGAATTCAGCAATTAGCTGTGCAGATATTGATAACAGAGATCTTTTTATTCACAGCTGTTCAAATGCCAGTTAGTGAGAGCAGATAAACAAAGATAATGATAAACTGTCAGCTGAAGTGTTTAGGAGGGCAGGTAGTGTGACAGGAGATGACAAGGAAGGCAGGAAATGAGCTAAAGCACAAGAGGAAAAAAAGACTTATAAAAAACCGACTCTCAGTGTACTGACACCAGCTGACTTTGAAGTACATTTTGAAGAGGAGACTTGCACAAGGAATATATGGAACAAAGCCCACACAAGTTATAAAAGCATTAAAATGCTTCCTTAGAAGTATCTGAAATAATTTTTTGCCTCATTTTTAGAGGCTTAGAAGCCTCTTTGTTTTTCCTCTGAAGTATTGTATACCATCTGCTATTGTTTGTCCTTTTGTTTAAAAACCTACTGATAAATCAGACCTTAGAAACAGTTTTACTCTTATATAAAGACTTTAAAATAGAAGTCAGAATTATCATCTACATCCTGTGAAACAAAACAGATTTCCTCAGCTGGTAGGATTAACAAGATATGGTGTTTTAGTGTTATCTTAAAGTGTGTGTCCTCAGGTTCTGGCAGTGAATTTAATAATGAATCTGGAAGATCCTTCTTTTGATACACAGAGTGTTTTGAATGTGCTTATGTGGTTTTGTTTTCCTACAAATCATTCCAAAGATATCAATCCCTGAAAGAGAAAAAGTTGGGTTTATCGGTATTATAATTTTTTACCTTTTGGGGGGGAAAGAAGCTTCTATTAATTACCATCTCTTATTTTTCTGTCTTTGGAATAATTTTCTTTCTTTTTCCTACCTTGGAATCATCCTCAGAAATAGAAATTCCAAGTTTCTCTCAGCTTTGTTAACTCTTCCTTTTATCTGCTTCACTCAGGGAATAGCAGATTCATCTAAAGCCTCTATTAAAGCACATTGTTTTGGGGGTGTTACTTTGTTGCTTTCTTCTTGTAATAGTTTTGACATTTCTTGGGAGCATCACACTGTGGGGACTGTCAAACCAGGATTTACACAAATACTGCATTATATGATTTAAGGGAGAGTAAAAGGAAAACAACCCAAACCACTGATACTTCTATTTCTTTGATGTATTGTAGTTTTATATAGGAATAAGAATTTAAGCTGGAGCATAATCCATTCCCTATGTGCTAGATTTAAGAGTTTTATAGCTGTATTTCCATTAAAACTCATTTAAGTCTGAATTTTTGCTGAATAGTTTGATATAACATTGTAAGAATCACATAAGCCCCCAGTGAATATCATGCACATTTATTTGTTAATGTCAGATATAATTGCTCATCTAATTTCCATCCATCACATCTTATTTTAAGAATGGAACATCAATTATTTCTTTTTATAGAAAGTTTTTAATAAGCTATTAAAACACACTGAAACAGGAAACACTTATGTTATTCACATAGAAATTGAACACATGAGGTGGGGATGGGAACACTGGCAAATCTGAAGAGATTTTGAAGTGCAGGTCAGATCGACACAGCACAGGATGCCTGTGTTTAACAGCACTTAGTGCTGGGCAAATATTGAGTGTTTCAACAGTTGGGCTTATCTGTGAGGCTCCCTGCTTTTAATGGGAAACTGGTTAATTCGAGTGCCTGCAGCTTGACTACTGCTGGCTCAGGAAACTTCTGGGAAGAAGTTCCTATGATGGCAACGAAAAGCTGAGAAGCATGTTGGGGGTGAGGGTGATAGTCGCTGCTTGCCTCATGACAGTAAAGCTGCACAGAAACAGCCCAAGCCCTGGTGCTGAAAGTTCTCGTAATATTTGGGATCCATTCCTGAGCTGGCAAAAATTACAACTACAATTAAAATACTCCTTGAAATACATCATCTTACTCAAAATGTACATGCTTCTTGTTACCAAATAGGCTGTTTTGGTTGCCTTTCTCCTGCCCTAATGAAACGAGCTCTGCAGAAGGTTGTAGGTGCTGTTCTAGGCGCCCAACCACAGTGTCCCTTCCCAGAGCTCACAATTAGTTCCAATACTAACAGGGAGATCCATTTTCCATTGAAGACAAACACAAAACTCCAGCGGGCTCAAAAAAAGATTTCACTGCACAATTAGGAATATTGGAAACTAACTACAACCAATCTTTGCTGAGTAAATATGTGTTCTATTAAATTAGGAGCACTTCCACCACAGATGCTTTGCGTAGATTTCAGGTATGTTTATGACAGCAATTCATAATTATCCATCCTGTCTTCATGCCAAAAAATCATGCTGATGGGATTCACGTAAATGTAATGAAGACTTTGGAAAGAAAAGCAAATCTCCCAAGCACTTAGAGAATATCAGTTACACTTTTCCAAACAGTTGCCATAGTAGAGTAATAACTATTTCATGATCTTACTAAACAATAATTAAGATTCCTAGTATGTGTCTGGGCTGATTAAGGCCATCACAAGGCATCCTAGCATGGCAATATCTCAAATTCTCTTTGCAGCTTTCTTCTACCTTTGAGAACCTAACAGCATTTTATGTTCCAGTTCCAGGGCTGTTGAAGTTGGATGAGGTTTTCCATTTTATTTTCATGAAGTTACTATCACGGTGCCCAACAAACCTTTCTAACGGCCACAGTGAGAGCTTTATCTGAAATGCTCTTCAAAAGACGCAGACATTTGCTGTCTCTCGGCGCGTTGATGTGTTCCCAGGTGTCCCGGGTGAGGCGGGCAGGGGCAGGCGGGCAGTGTCCCCAGCAGCTGTGACCGCGGCTGGGGCTCGTCGGTGCCGCTCAGCACACCTGCGGGAGCCGTGCGCTCCATTCCCGGCGGGATGGCCGGGGATCAGCCCTGCTCCGGGGGATCAGCCCTTGGGCAGCGCGGCTGCAGAGCTGGCAGCTCGGGAGTGCAAGGGCTGAACGTGCTCACAGGAGCCTCCCCTGCCCTGCCGTGCCCTGCCGTGCCGTGCCCTGGCCGTGTCCAGCCCGGCTGTCCCCCCAGCCCCGCGGGCTCCTCATCGTCCCCGTCCCGCAGGGTCACCTGCGCGCCCGCCGAGCCTCAGCTGGCCGCCAGCGCCGGCGCTGCTGCTGGGAGTAAGTAAGGTGTAACTTGCCGCCGTGTTTCTGGGTGTGCCGGAGCGTTCCTGTGAGCTCTGCGAGTTCGGGGCTGCGGCCATGGGCAGGGGCGGAGGCTCGGTTGAGCGCGGCCAGCGGCGCTGCTCTCACCTGTGACGCACTCGGAAAAGGCAAGCACAGCTCCCCAGTTTTGCGCACAATAGTTACAATAGCGGGAGTTTGGTTTTCTCCCTGTCAAAATAAGGACAGGCAAGTGGAAATCCGGGAATGCGTGGTGTGTCACGGATATTTCCTTGGCGTGTGAAGCTGAGCGTGTGGAGTTCCCCGTGAGGGGCGAAGGGTGTCCTTTGGATGCCTTGGGTTTATTTTTGCAAAAACAGGTGCCTTTTGTCAATACACTCTTGTCTGATTTTCTTATTTTCTTTATCTGGTGACTCCTTTCACACCTGTTTCTTTGATATTGTAAACGTTTTAGTATATTTGTTTCTTTATTTTCTGCAAAGCAGACTTTGTTTGTAAAAGGGTAACTGTAACTTAGTATCTCTTCAAATCAAATGTGAGGGTTTGGTTTGTTTGGGGTTTTTTAACCTTCTCTTTATCTGGTTGACATTGAGAATTGGATTTGTGTTGCTACTTGTTTTGAAAGACAAACTAATGGTGTTGTATCACCAAAGTGCTTCTCTTCCTCCCTCAATGGCTTGTGGAGATGTTGGGACCAAAAAGCTGGAATTTTCAATTGGAATTAAAACGGTAAAGCCATTGATTCCTAGACAGCCTTTACGGTTTTCACCTGGTGCTGTCTAAGCTGAGGGAAATAGTGTGGCTGTGTAAATCAATCTTGTTGCTAGTGGACATCTTAGAAACAAACAGCATTCCCTATTTTTTATTTCAGCTCTACAGCTTCTTAAAACTGAGGATCAAGTTTCTGTCGAGGTAAATGGTGTGTTCATGTGTCTTACTTTGTGTTCTGCACCTTGCTAACTTCCAAAGTTTCAAACGTGCCCTGAGTTTTCAGAAGATGTATTATTTGTGTTCATATGTAAAATGCGTTGAGACAAAGGAAGGGTCATCAGCTCAGGCCCGTCTCCCAGATTTTAAGCTTCAGTATTTGCTACAATTGATACATGTCATATTTGGTACACTAATGGCTCCTACATTTTTCCACAAGTCATTATTTTCCTTTTTGGGGGAATCCTCCACCCCACCACACCCAGGTACTTGCAATATTGATATATAAACATGTAAGCATAGCTGCATTTTAAATATGACACAGGGGGAAGAGAATGTTCCAGTTCATGAAAAAGTTTCTTTAACTTGCAGGAAGTGTGGAAATTCAAGGTCATGAGAAAACATTTTTTAATGGTTCACAATGAAGCTTATAGGATGCCTCTGATCAGAAGCATTGGATCTTTACTTTCTGTTTTATAAATACAATGATTTTGAAGAGCCAATTGCAAAAGAGTTATTGATACTGTGAGGAGAATTTGGCTCCTGTGAAGGTTACACTTGACCACTTAATGCAAGTAGAGCAGAAAGTAAATTTCTTGAAAGATTTCGTAGGGTTTTTTTGTTGTTGTTAGTTTGGGTTTTTTTCTGGTTTTTTTTTTTTTTTTGGTGTGTTTTGTTTAATTGGGTTTTTTGTCTTGTTTGTTTAGTTTTTGCTTTTTTGGTGTATATTATTTAAGATACTTTAAACTGTGAGACTGTTGTATTTATTTACCAGGAATTATCTGTGCTTTTCCAGTACACAAAAGATACATGCACATGTGGAAATTAAGGCATTTAAGGCTCATTGTACCTGGGCTATATGCTAGCCCAATCTCTAAATTATATCAATGATTAATTCTCACTTGAGAGATTAGTGATGGCTTCTGCTGGATTACACTGATTATTTTGTTAAACCAAAGTAGTGTTTTCACTATCTTTATCTCCCTTGTGTTAAGCTTTGTGTTTCTATAGCTTAATAACCATGATAAATATTTGTGCTTGGAGTTGGTAAGCAAAAAGTCTTTAATCTCATTTCATTCAGAGAATCACAAGATGGATGAGGGAACAGGATGATTGCCTACATGTGTCTCTCTCTTTCACCTCAAATTTTTTTTTAGGCCTGATTTGTTGCTTGGTTTTTCCCTCTGACTAATTTTTTTGTCCCTTCACTCCAGTGTCTTCATTTGGGGGCAGAACAGTATTTTATCAAAGAACACAGATGAGTTCTTTAAACTTTCTTAACTTAAATAGCACAGATGCATACAAGAACTTGTGATTTATTTTTTTTTCCAAGAAGCAAAACCAGTTAGAGGTAGAAGTTATTTTGCTTTTCTGTCTCAGGAAAAATACGGGCTTTATTCTCACTTGCATTATTATTCTTTTATTCCAGTCATTAGCGTACAAAATGAAATAAATGAAACTGTTACTTTTATGCCTACCTGCAGCATTAGTCTAAATCATAATTCAGCTTTGCCAGTGCTCTGTCACTTTTTTTTTTCTTTTCCTCTGTGTGGCAGATGAGAATAAATTGTGTTTTTCAGTATTGTGTTTGTATCAGACTATTCATGATCTGGACTGTTCCTGCTTATATCTGCATATATGGATACTGCAGTATCAGGCTTTCATTGCTTTTGTTCTGTTTTCTGGTGTTTAATTTCTAAGCAAAAATGGTTGTTTATTTTCTGAAGACTTCAGGGAATTGAATGCCTGATTAAAGTTGCTATCATGTGTGATTTCCTTTTTATGGCACAACTGTGCTATTGAGAAATACACTATATTTATATGGGCTTTCTTTCCTAATCTGCAGGAGAGAAAAATTCTCGAATACACAAGAATTTTCTTATAGTCAGCTCAGCTGAAGTCTTAATATTTGTGTTGAGTTCATACTGCAGATGGAAAATTATATTTGTCTTTATGGCCTTTTTTGAAGCCTTATGTTTTTTCACTGATGCTCATTTAACTGACTGCAAAACCAGCTCCTGTGTGCAGGCCTAGTCAAAATTCCAGCCCAATTCGGTAGGTGAACCTTTCCAAGGTATCTTGTGTGTTGTGGTGGCAGGTGAGGCATCTGTGAGTGTCTGTAAGAACAGCTCATAGGAATTCAGACTCCTGTCTGCCACAGAGAAATGGAACTGATTTCTGCCTGTCACACTGTGTCTGACTGATGGGTTATGGTGAAATGTTCAAAGGGGGCTCTGGTTCCCCCCCAGCTTTTAATGATCTTTTCATCGGCATAAAGTTCATGTTGTCTGAATCAATTGAGGTTATTTTTAAACTTTTTCATTCCCTTAGGGGTCTCAGTATTTGTAGTTAGCAGCCACACCATATTTGTGATTCTGTTTAATTATGTGCAATTAATTGGGTCATAGCTCTGCATGTTGGAAATAATGTTTATGAAGAAAATCTAGCATGTATATATAGTGAGTTGCAGAACTTTTATTGTGCTTAATTTCTGTTTCTGGCAGAACTGGGAGTACTTGCTAGTTAAGAGTTGATGGATTTTTCATTGATGTTCTGCTGCTTAATTTCAAAAGATGGGATGCATTTTTATCAACTTCAATTTGCCAAAGCGAACATATGCACACTTTAATTGAAATAAAGCAATAATAACTTTATGTGCTACTAAAAATATGGCTGCTCTGCATTTATGGAAAAAATGTCAGGCCAAAGATGTGCATAATGAAGGATGTACAAAAACAACTCCTTGGAAACACACCAACCAAACAAAAACCTCTTCCAAAAAAATACCCCAAAACAACCCGCATGACCACTTTCATATGGCTCTGGCAGTTGTGCAGCCATCAGTATGTTTATAGGGAATTTTCTGATGTTCGTGTTTTATGATTTAAACTTGATAAATGCACATAAATGGGCTGCTCATCACATCTTTGAACATAGATGTACACAGCTGATATCAGTGTCCTTTCCATATTTTACTATCCAGGAAATAGCAAGAAATAAGCCAGATGGCCACTTTATATTAGCACTAATAAATATTGAGAGCCTACTTCAGTATCAGTTTTTTCTGTATGGAGGTATTTTGGTAGAATTTAGGAAGTCCAAGTATTTTGGGTGAAAACTAAGTGGTCTACTTGCTCATGGGTGTTGGATCATCAAGGCTGTGTACACTTAAAAAGATTAAAGGTTTCTGTAGTAACACTTAATGTTACACATTTTAGCACTTGATAGTTTCCTGTCATGCTTCTCACTTTGGTTTACGAGAATTGAGCCCATGAATTTAATGTCATACTGACACAAGAAAAAAGAAAAACCAAACCCACCAATATTATGTTAAAAATTAATTTTGATGTTGAAGTAAAGAAGGAGTTAAAGCTTTGCCTGAAGGCTCATGTGTTACCCATCAAGGTTTATCAGTTCAATCTAACATCTGAACAGATCTAGTGAGCTGTTAGCTAAAACTGTTGTTAATCTTAGTTTATACAAGAAAGCATTGATTCTTCCTGTAGAACTGGAATAAACAGAGTAGGAAGACAGTATTTCTGTGGTTTTGTTTAAGAATTTTTAATTATTTTTACAAACTGAATTTATCATCTTTCAAAGTAATTTTGGAATTTTCTTTTTCTTTTTTCTTGCTATAGAAACATAATTTTAAAAGTGTGTAGCAACACTAGAAAAGTCAAAGGTGACTGTCACTTCTGTGCAAAGAATGAACACAGAGTGCAGTTCTGCTGTTGAAAATTCATGATCATAGCTATAAAGTGTTGAGAAATAAAATGAAACTTACCTGTCTCCTTGAACTGATTGTTAATATTTGTGCCATTATTAGAGTAAGGCCTATCACCATCATCTTGAGTGAGTCAGAGTTTAAATTTTTAAGGAGCTGACAAATTGCAGTGGCCTGCTGAACTGCAGGGCAGTGTACTCAGTTGGGATGATCAGTGGCTGCTGTGAATGAATCTCGGATTTGGAGTGGTGCACGCAGCCGCAATGTGGCTCCCATTAGAGAGGGTTAAGGAGTGCTCTGCAGGGGAACTTCATCTCTAAGAAACTTGAAAGGATTTCTGGAAGGTCTTTATCTGCTCTTGCTAAGACCAGTGCCAAGGCCTGGTGCAGAGCCTGGCTATGTTCAGTGCTGACTGTACAGCTGGAATGTGTGTTTATCCCTCGTTTACAGCCCAGAGTGAATAACTACGTGTGAAGGCAGCCACAGCTGGAGTACTCAGGGCAGTGTCCTAGTGTGTAAGTTGTCACTCCGTGATGATTTTGTGCACACATCATCATTTGGGGTTTTCCCAATCGAACATTTAAGAAATCATGAGATTTAGGAATTTAACTTGGTAGGCTGGGTGGTTATAAAAACTGGCATAAGGCTCTGACAGCTCCTCCCAAGTGTAGGTTGGGGTGCAGACCTCTCTGTCTTATTTTTGCTGCAAGATCCTCCACGACACTCAGACTCTGGGATGGGCTGTTTGGACAGCTGCTCCCTGTGTTTCATAACTGTCTCAAAACAGTGGACCAGATGGATTTAGTCTCTGTAAAAGAGACCTCTGGGAGTCTGTGACAGTGAAAGTTTGTATGATACAGGCAAAACCTTATGAGGACGAATGTTCATCACTTACTCACTAAAAGGCTCTGATGTGTAGCAGGGATCTTTTTTTGGTATCTGCTCATTCGTATCTTGCAGAGAGTTTGATGCCTGGGTGTTGTAGCCACATACTTCAGCCATATAATATAAAAAGGTGTTGTTGTGCTATTAAATAATAACTCTTTTTTGAGGGTAATTTTGTATGTATGTCTGAATAGGCAGCCTTTTAAGCATGTTTGGTGTTGAAAACAATTTTATTTGTATTTCTTGGTTAAGATTTATGTTTTCTCTACCTATGTTTGGAATATTTGTGTATGTATGGTATGTGTTACATACAATGTCTGTAAAGCTAGTAAGTATGAGCTTAGTAAGAGCTCTGAATTACTATACCATAGTAAATGCATCATGTAAATTATTATTTTATTGCACGTACAGGTAAGAGCTCTACTGAGAAGGTCTTGCCTGTCTTTAGGTGTTCTGGATCAGCTGTGGTAGGATTACTGCTGAGTAGGAGCCCTGAGTTCAGAGTCTGCTCTTGTGAGCAAATGGAACTTCTCATGAATGATGACTTTGAATCAGGACTGATAATAGGAGCTGCTTCTTAGTGGGGGAAGTAAAACAGGGTAATTTAAACCTAATTAGGACATGGTTATTTTTACTCTTACAGCTCTGTGACATCTGTAGACTGTATGAATGGGGGAGTTAGGCAGGACTGTACATTAAATTCATGTTAATACTTACAGGAGTAATGATACTGAAATTATATGTTGATGTCTTGCAGTTTCACTATCCGGTAGGATGTTTGACACTGAGCTATTATAGAACAATACATAATGCTGCATGGGAAGAACAATGGCTTTTTTTAAGGAGTTTGAACTCTTTTTTTTGCTCTTCCAAGAAAGTGAGCCTAATTCATTAGTGATAACAGTGCAAAACAACCTATTAAGGGGTTGAAATAACAAGTCATGGCTACAGTTGTGTTCCAGAATATTGTCAAAGTCAAGCAGAAAGTGAAGAGTATCAGCATTTTAATGGAAAAACTGATTATTGGCAAAGAGCAAAGCAGAGAGAAAAAAACAGTGATCTTCAGACTTCATGTCAGGAATGTAGAATATACAAATTAGAGACAGTGGTCAGATTGAACGTGGATAGGTATTCTGAATGTGTGTGTGCTCCTGTGTATAGCCAAATCATTAAAGATTTTAAACCTTATTCCTGATCTAGCTGAAATTTCAGTGCTCACAGAAGCCCTTGGAGGTGAGAGCTGAAACTCTTGCCCATTACTGGAATCAGGAATATTTTTTATATGCTGGGTAAAATATGTGGTAAAATCAATGCCAGAAATGTAGCATTGTCTCTTTCACCCCTTTTGTTCTCAACCATTATTGTGCCTCTCTTGGTGACTGGATGCAGCTTGTTGCTGATAAATGTGTCTTTGTGTGTTAGTTTGCTCTAATTTTGAATCTTGAAAAAGTTAAATACATAAGCAGTTTTCTCTTAGATTACAGTGCTAGGAATTGCATTGATTTGCTGGCCCAGGTTTCACCATCGTCTTGCTGATTTAAAAGTTTTTAGGAAAGATAATTGCAGGTGTGAAACAAGGGCTGTAAGCATAGGTCTTGTATCTCATAGCAATGGGACAGGTTTTTATTAATTTCTTAGTGCATAGTTTCTTCTTCAAATGATCAAACAAATTAAAGCCTTAGCAGGCGCAGTTCTAGTGAATTGTGCAACTATAGAGACAAATATTGCTGAAATGAACAGTTTAGCTTCACACTTACACCGCTGTGAATGCTGAATGCAAGCTGGCCTTTAGGTTAAATGCTTTTATAAGCAATATGATGGTGTATGTATAAATTACTTATCTAATGTGAGCACTGCTGTGGTAATTCGAAGGGACTTTAGTTTTTATTGCTTCAAATAAGACTAATAGAAGTAGGACTCAAATCTATGTTTTAAAGTATTAATAGGTTATTACATTAAATTGTCTGCTTATGACATCCTTTGAATGTGGATTTCAATAATTCAAGATGAGCTTTTTCCATTCTATTGATTAAAAAAAAAAATAGGTTTTTTTGTTAGATTTTGGAGCTTTTTTGTCCTTAACAGTCCCCCATTGTTGTATGTTGTGGGGTTTTTTCAGCTAGGAAAGGAACTCCTTTATGTTGAGAGCAATCTCCCTGGAGGCTGATAATTAGATGGCAGGACTCTTTGGAGAGCCGAGTTGTGAGCTGGTAACTTTTCCTGCACTAAACAGTCCTGCAGCCCTCTGTCAATCATGAACTTAGACTTTGCTCCAAGTGTGGAGGATGCAGGTTGCTGGAATTGTCCCCCGTTGCCAGTCTGCTGATCTGGAAATTGGAGGCTTAGGGAATTTTATTACTGATCTAGACAACTGAGACCTTTTCTTATTGGGGGAAATAGAGTATAGATTTCATGGCTCAGTGCTTGTAATGGCTGGAGATTGCAATCCCTCCTTGGGATAGAGGAAATAGAATTTAAGTATGAAATCCTAACTGATTTGAATCAGTGACTCCATTAAAGTTACCTACTGACAGTGATCAAGGTGTCATTTAATAAATGTAGCCCTGATGCTGCAGTGAACGTGCTTGTGCATGTAGAGACCCAAACAATTCATTTTTCATTCCTTACAAACACCATCAGGCTTTCCTTACAAAGAATACTTGTGTTTGATGGAGTTTAAAAGCAATAGTATTTGTGTTAGCAGTTAAGTGGTGGCTGAGATATTGAAATTTCAGTAGGTTCCAGAAGAATAAAATGAGAGAACATAGGCTCAAGGTGCTTTACCTGGGTGTGCTATGGAAAACCTCAGCTTAAACTTGGAAACACAACTGCAACCAGCACAAGAGGGAGCACTTTCCGTTTTGCTATTGTACCCTGAGCACCCTGGATGTATCTGTATAACCCTAAAAGAGTTATTAAAGATGACAGAAATTAACACTCTCCCACAGAGATCCCAACAAAACACCAATTACTGCTGTTTGCTGACTCTATGAATTATTAGATGTTCATTAGGAAAGCCACTGGGCAGTGTAATTGTGTGGAAAACAGACTGCTTATGTTTTGGAATGGAAATGTTTCACACACATCTGAGTTGAAGCCTTTGTAATATTAATGGCCTGAGCACTTGCAGCTATTTTTTTTCACGCTAGCAGAAACCTTTACACACTACCCTATGTTAAAACAGGGTTTTGGAAACAATTGGTATATTTGGAAGTGTTTGACACATAGAAATAATATTTTAATATCAGGAATTTGGAAGATTTAAATAGTAATAAGCTCTGATACTTCTAGTATAGGAAAATTATTTATATTATGGACATACTGAATTTTTCAATTTTTTTCCCAAGCAAGATCTTATTAAATCCATAATTTCCTTCACTGATTTGAACAGTGTATCAAACCTGATCCTTGTCCCAGCGATGTCATGTACGATTTTGCTATTATATTTAACGGGAACAGACCTTTTAGGAAAGGCATCAGGTGAACTGAACTGTAGAAACAATAGTGACTCAGAAATGACATTTTTAGGTTATAACAAAAATTTTTCTCCATTCAGTAAATGTAAATCAAAAAAGAAATAAATACACATGGGAGATTCTTCTAAGTTTTTAAAAAATCTTTGATCTTGTGAATAAATTCCACAGAGTTGGGGAATTTACACAGGAAGACTTCACTTCTGTTCCTCCTGTGGAAAGCAATGTTTTGACGGAGAAATTCTTTTGTTGTGGGGTTTTGTTTTTTGGTGTTTTTTGTTTGTTTGTTTATTTATTTTCATTTTTAACAGATTTTACTAAAGAAGTAGATTTTATTGAAGGGGATGTCTGTCTGGAGAAGGAAAAATGACGTCTTGCTTAGCATATAAGAGTGCTGCAGTGTTGTTTGACAAAATGCAACCTAATATGGATACAAAACCCTTGATTGGGACTTTTTGAGCTTAGATGAGACTTTGAAACTAAGATTTGTCTCTCAGACTTGTTGACTTTCAACAGCAGCATGGCCACATTTTTGTTTCTCTGTGGTGTGTTATTGTAGGATTCCACTTGTAAGAAAAAAGGGGAATTCTTCTGTTTGGAAGCTGTCGACCTGAATCTCATCCACCCCAGCCTGTGATCCCTTTCCCAATATATATTAATCTTCTTAAGAGATATATTTGCTAGTGACAGTATTAAATGCATCTATGCAGTGGCTTAATATTTGCAGAATAGCATAGAAAATGGGACTGTTTGTATTAGTTTGCATTAATAACAAAGTAAAAGCTGAGTTCTTTTGAGGCTGCTTATGGGCAGTGTAAAGGTGGATCTCTACTCAGAAGAAAAATCTGTATGTATAGTGAAAAGCACAGGATACCATAATCAGGAAGCTTTATTGTAGTAACAAGTGTAACAGCATCTGAACTGTAATAATGAATGGCTAATCAGATTATAAAGGATGCTCCTGGGCTGGTGAAGAGCTTTCACCTACATAAGATTTGATTTCAAGACAAGCCAGTATCACAGACTCATTGTGTCTAACTGCAGGAAAATTAATCTCAAAAATTATTTGGTTCAAGACTGGTATTTCAGTACCTAATTCAAAGCAGATAAGTGAACACAGGGAGGCTTCAGTCCCTTTTCATCTTTATTGGACTAAATTGACAGCCTTAAGGACAACATAAGGAAAGAAATGTTAAGGCAATCTCAAATTTTGTTTTAGGGGAAGCACCATTAGTCTTCAGGTAGAGCTGTGAAAAAGAAAGTGGTTAATATTGCTATTAATAGGTAATGCAACAGGCTATAATCCTTAAACTGTCAACAGGCAATTTGCTTCATTATATGAGAGATGAGTTTGAGGGAGAAAGGCTTGGATTTATAATAAACAAAGAGGCCCAACATTAAACTGGGTACCAGCAAGCTTGAGAGTTTGCCAGTTCACAGATAATAAGCCTAGTGCATCTCATGGAGGGGGTGTGAGGGTTTTGTTTTGTTTATTTTCTTTATAGAAAGAAAACAAAACCCTTTCAGGGATTTAACTCTGCATTTCCAGGGGGAATGTCGGCTGTGAATGTTGATTGTGATTATCCAACCTGAAATTTTTGGTAAACATAAGCTAAATTGCTAAACATTAAAAAGGTACAATGTACATCTGTTTTGTCAGGAAACATTCAAAACGTGTCGATGAGAGCACTTAAAATCCAAAGAACTTTGAAGCCCAAGCTTGCTGAAGTGAAATTGAAAACTCTTGTTGCATTTCATGGGCTTTGGATTAAGGAGTGGTTCATCAGTACCCTTGAAGCATGGACTTAATTTTAACCATATTGATGATTTAATTAATTTAATGGAGTCATTCATGATGTTGAGTGCTTTCAGGGCTCTGTGAGCAGATGTGAAGCTGCTGCGTGGGTAGATTGCCATTGCAATGTAGAGTTCCCGATGTCCAAGAGCTGGGACAAAACGGAGGCAAGTACAGAATCTCTTGCCAAAACTGTTGGAAATTCTGTTTCTCATTGAGCTTGTCTACTGCTTTCTCTTTCTGTAACAAATGAAGTGGCTTCTTCTCAATCCAATGCAAGTATGACTTCCTTTGTTATGATCTATATAAGATGGCTAAAGAGAAATAAGGTGGCAACACTGAAGAATAAATCTATCCTGTAAAGTTTTACTTCAAAAGGATTTATCAGAAAAACATACCAAATAAAACCAAAGTCTTAAACCGGTTGATTCAGAACAGGACAGAGGAAAACCTTCAGCAGTTTTGGAGGTGTGCCAAGAACTTGTTGGATTTCCCCACAACAGTACGTGAAATTAAATTTCATTATTTCTGTAAAATCTTACTCTAAAGGGAGAGGACTAAAGATTATTGCCAAAAAAAAGAAATACCCACATCATGGGAAAAAAATTCTAGTAGAAAATAGGGCTTCTTGTCCTTAATATTGGATGCTGCGTTGCTTTTAACTTTGTGAATGTTGTGTAACATTTGGAGTAAAATTTGAATAGAATCTTAACATAAATATAAGAGATGTTTGTTCAAACTTGAGGAAAAAAAAATAGATTGCTACATACAGAACTGCTGGGTATTTAGGATAAATGTGTTCTAAAATTTGGAGAGTGTCTTCCTGAATGAGGGATTTCCATATAAATCCTTGATTTGTTTGTTATTTTGTTAAAATAAAATGGATAACTGATGGTATCTGGCAAACACAATCTAACATATCAATGATGCTTGATGAAAGATTTTATTTAGATTTCTCTCTTATGATTGTGGTTACATTTGTTGAAGTACCCGACTGTGTTTACTATGGAGACTGAGGAACAACTTCTGTTACAGAAAACAAGCTTGGCTTAATAATATTTAGAGAGCAACCAAAGCCTGTAGTGTGTAGTTAAAACAAACAAAAACCCCAAACCAAAACAAACACGGAACTCAAAAATCAAACCAAAACACAATGAGCAAACACACAGACAACAAACAAGCAAAACCAAAAATAAACTTTACGTGAAAGATGCAGTGATGTTTTTGACCAACGAAAATGCTTTTATAACAAAGATGAAAAGAAGTAATTCTGACAATTTTTAAGTGTAGTTGGAATTGCCAGCTTCTGTTCTGGTGTGTGTCTCTTAACGACCATTTCCATAGTTTGTCCTGTCCTCACTTGATGTTTTCTAAGTAGTATGTTTAGACAGCAAGTAATTAGGGAACTATGGCAGAAATATTTTGATGTTTGTGGGCTGGGCCATCTATATGTGACAAACTCAAGAGCCCTCTTGCAAAACTCGCATATGAGAAATTTTATAAGGAAATGCACAAAGGTATTTTTCCTAACTTTTCTGTGATGTGGGCTTCTGCATCACAGAAATTGTGCAGGAGCTTAGGTTTGCCCAAGCAGTGTGTGCAGATACTCAGCTGTGTATGCTTGGAGCTCTGCCTCATGCTGTCCGAAACCAAGAATTACTCAAATGTAGATTCTTGAGAACACGTGTTTAGCGCTTGTTGGTTCCCTGCCCACACCCCCAAGGTTACAAAGCTCCCTTAACTCTGTTGGTGAGTTGCCCTTTCCCTTCAGCACACTCACTCATTCCCATGTTTTGTATCAGGGGAAGGTGGACACCTCTCCTTCCAGGCCCACTGGTGTTCCTGCACAGCTTCCTGTCCCTGCCAGTGTCTGCCAGCTGTCCCACATGGGGAGCCTTGACTGTGCAAATACAGCTGAACACAAAGTTTGGTTCAGCACCAAGTCCCAGAAAAGCTCGCTTTAACCATGCTGAATTCAATCTGATTTTTAATAGTACATTGAACCAAATATTCTTGCATTCGTCATCACCCAATTTGCAGCATCGGTGGTGAAAACATTTGTTAGATTCATCACTTAACTACATAGTTTTTCATTTGTTTATTCTTTTTACTGTGAATCTGTGCGGGAATATGCAGTGCCTGTGAATCAAGCAGGAATTACTGCAGTGCTGTAGTCATAACTATTGCTGATGTCCATGCTCGGGTATGAGATTGGTGCTGCCCAGGTACCCTGGACTGCCCCCCCAGCGGTAATTAACCCAAGGTGATGGAGGAGGCTGATTCCACAACAAGCACAACTGGTTATTTATAGATCCAGGGCCATATCGGGTGTTTAATCACTGTCATGGCCAGGCTGCTAAGTGCCGCTTGGGTTTTTTGTGAATGCAAGGGAATGTATGCACTGAGAAGTTACTTCTTAGATCTAATATAAATTTTAGCAAGTAGCACAGCATGTGAGTAGAACTGTGTAAATTTATGCTGCTCTAAGAAACAGAAAGCATTCTCAAAAATGCTAATGTTTGTAAATTTTTGAAGGAAGAACTGAAAAGCCATTTTCAGGAATCAATTTCTAGCTAGTGTCCAGAGGAAAAAAGCCCACTTTTATATGACCTTTAGATAAAGTCTACAAAGTACTGACCTTTAATTGCTAAATGCTTGATAAATTGAATTTCAGAGGAGGGGAACAGTACAAAAATTCAGCAAAAGGTGACACATCTTGAGTTTAGTGCTCTTTGCATTATGTAATAACAACATGCATCCTCTTCTGGCAATTAAAACCAAAATACGTTTTCTCAACAGTTAATAGGCCTTAACCTAAGTCATAAAATAAACTTTGTGAATATTTGGAGATATATTCTGTCTGTTTAATTTTAATTAAAAAGCTTCTTTTATCACCTCCTTGAGGGATTATTTGAGTAATTGTAACTAAGTGTTTGACTGCTGGTAGTTTAAGTCTGTCCTCTACACTCTTGCATTTGTACGTTTGTGTGTGTTTAATTTTGAAAGAAAAATATTTTCATTTGTCCAAGATATTACTTGAAAAAGCTGCTTTTCCATAAAATCTTTAGCTGCTTTTTTTTTCTTATTAAAAGTTTCCCTTTTAATATCCTGCATGTGCATAAATTCAGGGACTCTGCAAAAAAGGAAGATAATCCTTTTCCAGCCTTACAACTGGAAAATTAATTTTTAAGTTAAATCTTGCTGTTTCAACATTCTACCAACATATTAATAAAAATGGTCAGATCTCTTTCAAAGCCTTGCTTTTTATGTTTAAGGCCAGAGGTTATCATTAGATTGTCTAGTTTGATTAATATATAGCAACAAAATTATTTCCAGTCTAACAAAATTGTGTCCAGGTTATGGCCAAGTGCAGAAATTATTGGGGGTCAGGCAAACATAATTTGAGGTTATTTGAAATAATTTTGTGATTCCAAGCTGATTCTCCAGATGCTGGCATCTCCTTCCCTTAACAGCAGTCTGCCAGTTTCTGTAGCACAAAAAGCTGTTTCTGTCAGAGAGCACTGCCTCATGACTGAGGCATATTGACTCGTATTGACACCTGTTCTTGGTTTTAAGAAGGAGAGCAGGAAGAATATTGAAGTGAATTGCAGAACAGTTCTGGGGGCTCCAATCTTTCACCTCCTAGTTTTGGGTTGAATGTAGACTTGGAATTTACAAGGAAAATATTGACAGTTTGACTTCCAAGATTTTAGAAGGTTTCACAGCTTATTTCTGGGTTGATTTGGGATCTACTGTAGCTGTGTTTGTGGTGCTCTTATGGAGAATATCCTTATTTTATGATGTGTAGTATGTATAGCACATATCCAGCAAAAAGTGTAGAAAAATAGAGGTATGCATTGGGAATAACTGATGGTACACAAATAGCATTATCATTTGTTTTTTAGTGTAAGTAATATATTTATGCTAACTTCAGTTTTCTTTGCCCTGCTAAATATTTTTAAATTCCAGAGAAATCTGGGGGAAGGGGTTGTTTGTGTTTTTTGGGATTTTTTGTTTGTTTGGGGGTTTTTGTTTGTTTTGGTTTGGTTTGGTTTTTTT